>OZ018328.1:112527430-112624930 GCA_963969495.1 Ceratothoa steindachneri
CTTGAAATGTGGCCGTTTAGGGACGCAAAACAATTCAGCAGCCATGTGCCCGCTCGATTACTAGTTCAAAGGTACCCTCATTGAATGTACCGTAAGGTCTCCTAGGGTACTTTCATTTCTTGTAACTCTCTTCTCGTATCCCCTCTCTCTCCTCTCTCCTCTCTTTCTCCTATATCTCTCCTCTTTGTATCATCTCTATTCCTTCTCTCCTCTCTCCATCCCCTCTCTCCATCCCCTCTCTTGACCCCCTTTGTCGTGGGGGGAGAGATTGCGCGTAATGTAGAGTTTCCGAGCTATGTCGTCGGGGGTACCTTTTGTGGTACCCCGGTTTGGGTTAACTTTGTCGGAAATGAGGCCCCAGACAAAGTGCGTCCATCTCTAAATCGTCTATCCTGTGCTATTATAGGCTTTTCCTCTCCCTGTGACCATTCTTAAAAAAAAAAAATGCGCACAAAACCCTTCGACTTCCTACTAGCTCGCCTCTTTTCTTCCTATCTAATATTTAAAGACCTGACGGCTACCTCATGCGTCAGAAGGAAGGCGTTGGAACCTCTAAAAACAACGCCAATCGACGCTCATTGGTTGCGAGAGACTGGGACTAGAGGCGTTCCTAGGCGCTGGTGCGCGATTAATGGGATGAGGATAAGTGCCCTGATAACCCCTTCCCTGGCGTGTAATTATTGACTATTCCCAGTGACCGTTAAGTGATGCCTCTGCTAACAGCGGTCCGAGGTGACGGATCTTGTTCCCAGGTTGGCTGCCAGGTCAATAATAAGTCTTGGGTTGAGTCTCTTGTGGCGGGTTATCCCTTGAACGCTATACCGAGATCCTGGCCGCCGTAAAGGGAACTAGTAGGATTTAGTACGGGGCATGTTCCGTTGCTCACCTGGTGCCAAATCGATGGTCCCTTGGAGGCCCTCAGTGCTGCTTGGTTGGGAGCCACGGCACACCGGGCTTGAACGACTCGGTCGGACGAACAGCAGCACATGGAGCCTGCCTTCTGAAAGATCTGAAACGTCTCCAATCGATAGGCGGGAGCGACTCACGCGAGGCGAACTCGCCAACCCCCATTTTTTAAATTATTGATTGGTCACAAAGTGATATCTTGATATAAAGTGTTCAAAATGACCGGAAAGAAACGACCAGGTGCTCTCGAGTACACTTATGAGATATGCCAGAAGGATAAGTGGTGCGTTGACTTTCCGGAGCGGCGTTTTTTGAAATACCATCCGGGCAGTACCTGCACCGACTGTATTTTTAAAGGCCAAGTTGAAGAATTGAAAGAACTATGTAGAGCATCCCAGATAGGTCTAGGAAGCTGGATATGAGACTGCAGAGCTTGGAACAAGAACACGCCCGTCAGATTCGCGGGCTAGAGGACAGGAACGCAGAGCTAACCACAAGTCGGTCAGCTCAACCCTTGGATGAACCACCAACTGCCGTGGGTGGTTCTGCTGATCAACCTCTCGCTCCTGTAGTAAACACTGCATCTGCAGTGATACCAGGACAGCTGGAGCCGCATGATACAGGAATGGCTCAACCAGTCAAAAAAAGAAGAAAAAGTAGAAACAGAAGAAGAAAAACCAAAGGAAGATAGGGGAAAAAGACAAAATATAGAGAAGTCGCTTCCTAAAGGGAAGACTCTTTCCTCTGCAGCCAAATGTGCGAGGGTCATCCTTATCGGTGATTCTCAATCAAGAGATATGCAACCCATTCTAGCGGCCCTCCTTCGCACCAGTGTGAGGGTAATCTGCCTCTCAGGACATGGGAACCCATGAGAACCACCAGATAAGAGTAGAGGCTGAGAAATCTGAGATTTCTGAGAGTTCAGTCGTCGCCCTGATGGTAAGTGGCAACGACCTCTACCTCATAGGAGGTAAGGTAGACCCTACAGGCAAGAATCTCCAGACGGTCATGGGGGTTGTGGATGACTGTGGGAGGAAAACCCGCAGACGTGTCGTGGTCGGGATGCTCCCGAGAAGAGTTCTAAGCCGGATCGCTCACTCAAGGAACGTCGCATCCCTACCGCACCTTTTATGGTAGGAACGATCTCTACCAAAGGAAAGGCTGTACTCAAACCTAATACAAGATGTCGTGGAGCTGACTCAAAGGACGGTCTGGCCCAGAGGGCGGACGTGCGCCAGTACAGCAAATTCACCCCTGCAACGACCTTCGCGGAGGTCGCTAGAAAGGGTGCCACCACAGCACCAAAAGAGAATAGAGAGACAAGTAAGACGGGAAACGGAAGAGCGTAGAGTCTTACATTCGGGGACTCCGTGGAAGTTCTTCTGTTTAATGCGAGGTCAATCAGAAACAAGTTTCTTGAACTTCGTGGCCTCGTAACAACGGAAGAACCTGAAATAGTGGGTTAAAACCTCAAACCGAGATTTTGAAGGTGAATTCACGATTCCAGGTTACCGACTCTTCCAAAAAGATAGGCCAGACAGAGAGGGTAGCGGTGTGAAGTTGTATGTCAAGGATACACTCAAATTGACCAACCGCAACATTGTATCCGACCACGGGCTACTAGGAGTTTACCTAGATATAGGTCCTGTCCGATACAGGACCCTGGTGCTTTACAGACCCCCTGCCCAACTAGTTGAAAAGGACGGGATCTGTACTGGGTGAACTTGTTCAAGACAGTGTCTGTATCGCCATGGGCGATTTCAACACACAAGTTTACTGGGAAACCAGATAACTCTGTGGCGAGAACGCACTACTCCTGAAGTTCGCGAACAACGAGTTCCTGACTCAATGGGTGCGCGAGCCGACGAGAGCCAATGCCACCTTCGACTTGTTTTTCACCTCTTAGGATGACATCGTTGAGCATCTCTCTGTAGGCGAAGAGCTCGCTGGCCGTGATCATCGACTAGTCAGATTTATAGTCAAGGTCCCCAAGGTACAGTCTGCGACTAGTAAATCGAGGAAACTTGATTTGAGAAGAGCAGACTTTGCAGGTCTTCGTGCTGGATTGACTGATGCGAGGCTAGAAGTGTGCGAAGATGTTGAAGATTCGTGGAATAGATTCAAAACTACGTTCATGAGTCGTCGATCACGATTCATCCCTTTGAAAAGCCTTCGTCGGTCTTCTGTACCACCAAAATAGTTTAATCGAGAAATGGGTCAACTGCTGAAGGAAAAGAGAACGGTGTACCGGCAGTCAAAGATTTCTGGAGACTTTCAAGACTACCGTAGGCTAGTTAAGAGTCTGAAGTCCAGCATAAGGGCGGCAAAGCGTGCCGAGGGGCTCCGAGAGGCTAGACTTTGCTAGGAGAATCCCGAGGAGTTCTTTGGTTATGTAAACAGCTATAAACCAATCCGTCGCACGATTGACCCTTTAGTGAATGAGGAGGGGGGCAGTGTATTGAGGCGGAGAAGAAAGCCCAAAGGATGTTAGGTTATATAAAGCGACAGTTTGGATATCGGAACTGTGTTTATAACTTCCTTGCCCGACCGCACCTGGAGTATGCCGTACAATTTTGGAGTCCTTCGCTTCGAAAGGATATCGCAAGATTAGAACGTTTGCAAGCCTGAGCAACCAAACTGATTCCCTCTATCAGCCACAAGAGTTACGAAGATTGATTACAGGAATTAGACGTTGTTCGAGGCTTCAACAGTGTAGGCTACATGGATATTTTCCAGTTTAGCCAGAGCAAAACAAGAAATCACGGCTACAAACTTGAAGTGAAGCATTGCCAGCGTGATATGCGTGAGAAATCTTTCACATATAGCATCTGCGGCACTTGGAACGCACTTCCAGTGGAAGTTGTCAACAGCAACTCTGTTGAACAGTTCAAGTCGACACTAGACAAAGTCTTGAAAAATAGCCGCTTGGAGACTTGAAGCGTCGCGCGAGTGCTTTTCTAGAGTGTCAATCTGACCCTTTATAGGACTGCGCCTGCTCAAGTGTTCCCTCAAAGGTACCCTCTTTGAATGGATCGTAAGATCTACTAGAGTACCTCTTTTCCTTGTTACTCCTTATTACCTCTCCAGCCCCCCACTCCCCTTATCTCTCCTCTCCCTGAACTTTGTGTAGCTCTCGGGCCGCCTCTGGCTTACCCTGGATGCTCCTGAAGCTCCCACAGGGCCTGGGGTATTGGGTTCGGCCTTTTTTGGATCACACTTCGTGTCACGCTGGACCCGGCGTGATATCTCCGCTCTCTCTTTGCTTTAAATACCTCCCTTTCGGCCGTAGTAGTGCAGCTGCACCTGAATAGGAGGTATAGTCATATTTCTGGGTACATTCCACCGTCAGCCGACTTCGATGCGCGGGAATTCCGCGGCATCCTGGCATGGTTGTTGAAGGTCTTCCTACTACTGTTTGGGGATTTGAACGGTAAACACCCCGTAAGGGTAGATTACTCTATCAATCCCAGGGTCCGGTCCTTGCCGACCTTATCGACGAGTCGGAGATAGGTGTCTTATTTGTGGATGAGTTTACGCATCACTGCCCGAGACCCGCTTCATTTACCTGTCTTGATCTCTCCCTGTGCTCTTCGGATCCACAGCGTGATTTTGGTTGGGGGGTGGTCGATGATCTCCATTGTAGTCATCACTTTCCCAAACAAATATCATTTTCTGGTTAGCTGCCGCCTGAGAGACTCCCACCCGTGTTGCTTGCCGCGGGCGGGGAGGTCCGCATTTCAGGAAATGACTGATTTGTGTGTCCCAATCGAGGAGTTTTAGTCGGTGGATAAGGCCGTTGAGTTCTTCTGGCAACCTTATCGCCATCTGCCCTGAGCATCAATAGTATCATCTCGTTGCTGCCTTAAGATGTTCTCGCTACGCTCTACGTGAATGACCTTCCGATCTCTTTGGAGCGGCCAAGATGGCAACTTATGAGCGTCAACTCCAACAGGCATTGAACCACCTCTCGCTTTCCGAAACGCACAGATTTTGTTTTTCCTTGGCCAAGGCCTAATTAGGTGTACTTCTACCGCCATCCTCGGCCTTATCCCGACCCTGATTTGTTCCTAAACGGGGTTCGCTTGGTAGAGGTGGATTCGCTTTGTTTCTTTGGTCTTGTTTTCGACCGAGTCCTTACCTAGCCCGCTCATCTTCGCAGCTTTAGGGTATTTTGTAACTGCGTCATTGACATTCCACCGATCCTTTGTTCGTTTAAATCATGACTACGGATGCGAGTTTTACACATCAACAGTCTCCGATTGGCGATCGGTACTTTTTGCACTTTCCCCATTGGGAGCCTACTTGTCAATGCCAAGGAGATGTTATTCCCTCTGCTCCGTACGACGTGCATTATGCGCTTGTACGCGCTAACGACTGGCCCATCTCGATTATGTTTATCCCACCAAGAGTCATCAATCTTACATTAATCCCTTTGTCTTTAAGGCTAGGAAACTCCTTCGTTTGCTCGGTATAGCTCTCGGGCCAGTGTCGCCTCTGAATCCATGCCAGTGTACACGGTTGGCTCCAAGTTCCAGGAGTGGGTCAGCTTCAACGCCGCATCCTGTCTGTTTGATTTCAATAGGGTCTACTAGGCGCTGTGTCTGTCTTCACGGCCGAGCTGGCTACTATACAGCCCTCGCTGCGGGAGAACGCGTCGTACCCTGTTCGGCCACCAAATTGTGATCTTTAGTGACTCACAATATGCCCTGACTATTATCTCGGCATTGGAATCACCACACTGCCTGGTTCGTGATATCCGTGACGCCAAGTTTGTCGCGAGCCGGGCGGATGTCGAGATTATCTTCTGCTGGCTTCCTGAAATGTGGGAATTACGGGGGATGAGCGCGCCGACCAGACCAGCATTTGGCTCTTCCTTACAATGACTAACTACATCATAGGATTCAGGGCAGCCTTCCGCGGGGCCTGGCAAAGAAGAGATGTCGGAGGGGAACCAGAAGTTGCGTGCCATTGCACCACGACTGTTATCCTTATTACCTATCCAGCCCCCCACTCCCCTTATCTCTCCTCTCCCTGAACTTTGTGTAGCTCTCGGGCCGCCTCTGGCTTACCCTGGATGCTCCTGAAGCTCCCACAGGGCCTGGGGTATTGGGTTCGGCCTTTTTTGGATCACACTTCGTGTCACGCTGGACCCGGCGTGATATCTCCGCTCTCTCTTTGCTTTAAATACCTCCCTTTCGGCCGTAGTAGTGCAGCTGCACCTGAATAGGAGGTATAGTCATATTTCTGGGTACATTCCACCGTCAGCCGACTTCGATGCGCGGGAATTCCGCGGCATCCTGGCATGGTTGTTGAAGGTCTTCCTACTACTGTTTGGGGATTTGAACGGTAAACACCCCGTAAGGGTAGATTACTCTATCAATCCCAGGGTCCGTTCCTTGCCGACCTTATCGACGAGTCGGAGATAGGTGCACATTCGCGGGACGCACCGCCATTTGATGGAGCTCTCGCCCGCACTTTATTGCGACACCTGCTTTGTCCGCCATACTGTTCGGCATAGTCTTGTTAATTCACCCAGTCTAGGTCATATTAGTGCACGAGCGGGGTTGCAACCGCTTGTTCCCCGTGCTTGTGACGGGTTCGTACACTTGTGGACTATCTGACTTGGGAGGATGCTGGCTTCCTCCATTTTATCTGACTGTTTTTTGTCGCATAATTCTGCGCTTGGGTGCAGGCGATCCTTTTCGCCCTTACGCTCGAGCGGGCTTCCTTCTCCTTCTTGGCTTTGTTCCGTTTCTTAATTTTATTTTGTTTTCGTTTGTTTTTTTCTTTTTGTTTAGTTTGGTTTGGGGAATTTTAAAGTAACCTAGTAGTAGGCTAAAAGTTTAATTACGGCGACTTATGAACTTGAAGGCAGTCGCCAGATAGGCGCTGTTAAACAAAAAATCTGCGATTTGTGCCCTGGTGAGCAGTCAACAAATACTCATTAACAAAAAGATGCCCTGGTGTGCTTCTGCTCGAGCTGCCCTCGTAAGATTATGTGTTGTTTTCATCCTTCTAAATTCGAGAGGGTACATTTGGGCGCGCACATCCGCTTAGACCCAGCGTCGTTTGAAAGATGGCGCTACATCCAAGATAATATAATTTTGATCCGACCGCTTCGCAGGCGAACCTCACTCACTTGCCGCGTCACGAGCACGTGCCTGGCATCGGCAATGGCATGGCCAAGTGTCCCTTCGACCCGGAGGACAACAGCACCGCCATCTGGGTAGAGCACGGCAACCCCGGGCATCTCCCTGCCCTCTACTCGGGCACCGTGGCCGATTTTACCAAGGCGGACACGGTCATCTTCCGCGGCAACCTCTACAACTACACCACGAAGCGGATGGAGTTCCCGTTCAAGCGAACCATCAAGTACGATTCCAAGTGGCTCGACAGTAAGTATCGCCAAGTTTACTAGCGGGCCGTAGCGCCCGCCACAAGTAGTCTCTTCTTTTTTTCGCGTCTGCACCTTATGCCCACCCCCACCTCCTCTTCCCGCGATGGGATGTAATGTACAGTGTTGCCCTTGCTACACCCTCCTCCCCATTGCGGGCTGGGTCACGGGGGGGGGGACTTTTAAACTATCTTGCCATAGTCGGGTAAATATTTTTTAAACTACTACTGTCTGCTGTGGAAGTTTTTTTTTCGGTTGAGCAAAATAAATAAGTTAGTTTTGGTCCTGATTAAGTGTACCTCCTGATTATGTACTTCTTCTTAATTAGAATCTATTTCATTTGAAGCGAAATCCTAAGCTTCATGAGGAATTCCTTATGGTTCTCCTGAGATTCGCGTGTCGAAAATAATTGCGGTCGTGACACTTTGAACACGCGTGCCTTTCGTTTACCACCCGCAAAGGACTCGGGTCTTCCAGTCCTATGCACGGCGAGTTTGTGGCTCGTGTGCCTGCCATTCCCTTTTCACTTTTCCCTACCATCATCACTTTATGTACGAACCTCTCTTCACAAACTGTCTCTAGGAGATCCATCGTTGGTTTTCGTGACTTAGGTTTTAAGTAAATAAATATTTTATTGAGAAGTAGAACGTCACTAATGGGCATTCGTTTCAGAACCTAATTTCGTCGCTTCGTACGAGGTTGGCGACTACGTGATGTTCTTCTTCCGCGAAACGGCGGTCGAGTACATCAATTGCGGCAAGAACATCTACAGCCGAGTTGGGCGCGTCTGCAAAAAGGACACCGGTGGCAAGAACATCCTGACTCAGAACTGGGCCACTTATCTCAAGGCCCGTCTCAACTGCTCCCTCCCAGGGGAATTCCCCTTTTATTTCAACGAGATTCGTGAGTATTTAGACCAAATGTCGCACCCATCACCAAGTTCTCGATTAATAATCGTTTTTAAGATGTCTTTTCGTATCTGGTTTCGATGATTAAGTCAATATAGAGTAGATTAGTGTTCAGGGTGCTGCAAGGTAGTCGGAGTTTCACCGAAGCGAACTAGGAGAATAGTGGTCGGAAAGAAGAATCGACTGCCCACAAAGGACAAAGGCAATAATTAAATGCTTATCACCAAGAACAAGAATGAGGAGAAAGTAGACACCATAAAAAAGTTTATATTTAATCCTCCTCCGACCCAGGTGATTTTTTTGGGGGGGTATTTCTCCTTGGTTATTCATGCGTGCACATTCGTCATGCCTGAATTTGTGTATGTGTTAACTTTAATCAATGCCTTTCTTGTTCCTCCCCCTAGATGGGCTGTCATTTCAAGAGATCTTTTGTCGCTGATAGTTAGTTCCAATTCAAAGCGAGAGCGAGCCAAGGCACACATATGAAATTCTAGTTCGGAGCGCAATTAGGATCAGGAAGAAAATGAGCATTCAAAGATATTGCACACCGTTTAATCGAAAGCAGTTTTAGTGAAATCGTTTACAGAACTCGCATTTAAAGGCTGGGAACAGATCGATTACCATTGGGTGTTGAAGCGCGTTAAGAAGTGAAGGCGAGAGCGTATTCGAATGAACCGGTGTGGTGTGGTTGCGAGTTATTGTTGAAGAGGACGACCCAATCCGTCTTCTTCGGGTGGTAGGTCTCCTTAATTAGAGGCATTATAAAGTGAAAATTGGTGATAAACACAAAAACAACAACACCTGGAAATGAAACGAACTTTGACTTTGTGAAACGAAGTGTAGGAACGTAGTCCCCTGATAATTGCATGCCTAAGATAAAATGGTTGTAATTGTAGCGACCCTTTGTGCTGAAAGGCTTTTTAAAGTATAGGTTCCCCACACTTAGAGGTCGCTCGGAGGTCAAGAGCGAAATATTGGTCAAAATTACACAAAAATAAAACTGACCAAACCTCGAGATGGGACAAGATGGAGTGTTACCGTGGTGTTCGGATATTGAAACGCGTGTTTATATTTATGCGTGTAATGGAGAAGAAATGGATGCCGATGTCTCTGCTCTGTAGTGCCAAACCAGGTTGGAACCTTCTCATTGGTGTATTTGAACCACTTAGGAGGCACTGCCCTTTTCACTGTTGGGTCCTCTCCATTATTATTAGCGTTGATGCGTCCCATCCCCATTTTGTGTGGAACAGATTACTAGCGCTGATGGTGATGTCATCCATGGTCTTTGACCCCGATAGGTGTCAGTTGTGACATTGCAACTATGCTGTAGCTGACATTTGGAGGATTGTCATCCAAGCCGCCAATGCCTAAAGCTATCTCACGAGGTGGAGTTGGCCCACATTAACATCACTATTGGCAGGATTGAACGGGGCCCGCCATTGCGCTCGCAGGAACAAAACTTTGGCCAGCATTCCCCTATCCGGGCTCAGTCGCCTTTTACGACACGTGCCGGAAGTGAGCATATAGGTTTGTGTTCTTCCCGCCTACAAACAACAATTACCCCCCCCCCCCCCTCCCTCTCATTTGCTTTACCCTTATCTTGTCAGGTGAACGTCACTCAATAGCTCTTATTTTGTGCTTGCAGAGTCTATGTACAAAATTCCCGGGGACGATTCGCGGTTCTACGCGGTTTTCACCACCAGCATGAACGGGCTGATGGGCTCTGCCATCTGCACCTTCACCCTGCAGGATATCCAGAAGGCCTTCTTGGGCCGCTTTAAGGAGCAGGCCACGTCTTCATCCGCATGGCTCCCCGTCCTCACCTCCAAAGTGCCCGAGCCACGCCCGGGCCAGTGCGTCAACGATACCCAAACGCTTCCCGGTAAGTGCCCCTTTCCTATCCGCGCCCAATCTCTTTATAAAATCCAAGATGGGACACGGAATTAACTGGTCAAAAACTGATACTATAATCCATAGTAATGATTTTATAAAGAGAGATATCCTGGAATCATTTTTAATCTCCCACACAAAGGAGAGTAATCTCAACATTAGCCCACGGCTGTTTTCGCTAGATCCAATTTTATCAATTTTTCTAAAATCCGACTTATCTAATATCATTAAAATGTTGACCTCATAGGAAAACTTGCTTTGTATAAATACCGGGTGTCTTATTTTTCTTACCATTGAGTTTGAAAATGTCGAATAGACGAAAGTACTAACTCCAATCCGCCTTTTCAGTTTCCTTCCGTGGTACATATTCATATTTATAATTATCACGCGCTAACTTTCGTGATATTTCCCATTCATATATATATATATATATATATAATATATATAATAATTGAAAATCACATGACGCATGATATATAGATGTATTTAAAGGCCCAAGGAAATGGAAAATTGGTAACACAACCCGGTAAAACACTAAGTAGAATATTACTTACATGTACCAATGAAAGCTTAAGAAGAAAAATGGGAGAAGTAGAGAACGGAAAGATAAGGCAAACTATTTTAACCGTTATATGAAAATAAATAAAGAAGTTGGATTCGAACCTGTGTCATCAAGCGCTCATCGCCAGAGCCTTTTGAATAACGAAGTGTAGGTTTTTATCCAGTGAGAGACAAGACATCTATATATGACTCGTCATGTGATTTTCAATTATTACAAACAAAAAAGCCCGTGCTCCCTTCCACTAGAAAAACACTTGTCTTGTCTCTCACTGGATAAAAACCCACACTTCGTTATTCAAAAGGCTTCTTGAATCAACCTTTTTTGGAGGTTGAGGATGGTTGCTCTGGCGATGAGCGTCGTGGTCATATAAGCAATGAGCGCTTGATAAAACACGCTTGAATCCAGCTTCTTTATTTATTTTCATATAATGGTTAAAATAATTTACCCTATTTTTCCGTTCTGTACTTCTCCCATTTTCCTTCTTAAGCTTCCATTGGTACATGTAATATTCTCCTTAGCGTTTTTCCGGGTTGTGTTACCAATTTTCCATTTCCTTGGCCTTTAAATTATATATATATATATATATATATATATATATATATATATATATATATATATATATATATATATATATATATATATATTTATATATTAGTGTAGCTGGCTAGCAGTCTTTCCTGAATGCAAATTTTGTTGAAGACCATTGTGTATTTTGCCTTAATTAATTTCCTTTGGCAACTTTCTCTTCTTCCAACCATCTTTTGTATACCATCTTGTAGATAGTGGATCACTTGTCCTGTTTAATGTGTTTGGTAAAAACCAAACTAAATTGCTAAGCTTTCGATCTTATTCGATCATCTTCGGAGCGTTTTGATATGTTCTTGCCTCATTTACCGATGTAATGAGAGGAGTGAGAATCTGGGAGAGTGAAAGAAAACAATTTTTAAGAGGTATTTATTCCTCCTAGGTTGAACATAACGTTAGAGGAAATAGGCCAGGTCAGTCCGGTGAGTGGAATTTTAAAATAATTTTAACGTGCGATTCCAGCTTGTCGCTTGACTGTTGATGGCCGGCCTATCTTCGTTAATAATATGGCCTTAAGATGTTTAGCCTAGCTTTATTAACCTCTTTTCTTTGAATAACGATGTTATCAACGAGCATATCTCTCGTTAGCTTAAATATTATGAGCACTCTCCATATGATTTTTAGGCCCTCCACTTTGTGGATGCATAGTTAAACGTCTCAAAAGTGTAGTGGTTGTCATGCCAATATATTTTGAGTTGTTATAAAGCTTACAGTCTTTATCGGGGCAGATGAACTCTTAACTATGTTGGTTGACTTGAGATTCGAGGAGTTTAGGCAGGTGTTGTTTTTCATCAGGAGACTGCTGGCCTTTGTTGTTTTATAATAAATGATAAGTTGGATTTTATCGGTTTGATTTTACGGCTAATAATCTCCTTCATGTTTTTTTTTTATCTATTTTATAGGCGTGGACATCTAGTTTCTGTAATACACTTTGATGTTGTTGACTTCTCCCGGATTACTTTATTTTATCCGTATCTTTGCAATGATTATTTAAAAATGATTGGAGGTGTTTGTCAATCATGCTGTTTGAGAAACCGTTATTCACGAGTGTTTGTTTTACTCGTGCGATCTCTTGGTGGAAAGGTTCCCACTTAGAGCAGCATTTATAAGCTCGGCGGATGTATGAGCCGATTACGCATATTTTATACCTTTCAGGGGATTCACTCTCCGCATTGAGGCATCTTCCCATTTCCGTACTTTTTCTATGTATATGGTGATGTAGCTGCCATTGATGTTTTGAACCTCAACATCCAAGAAAGGGAGTTTATTGCCCGTGCTCAATTCATAAATGAATTTAACACGTTCTCCAAATTCCCTCTTGATGTTTATCAGATGTTCTTCGTTTTGTACGTTGAGGTAGATGTCGTCTACGTATCGGCAATATGTGTGTGGCTTATTTTCCATGATTTCCAATAATTGCAGTTGAAGATCAGAACTACAGATATCATAGTGAGATCAAAGTGCTAGGACTCAGAATAACAAAAAGAGGCTACAAACAACATATAACGGAGAGGAAGTACAAGGCGATTCCGATGCTTAACCTACTCTACAATCTAAGAGGGTTAGGCATGAAAAATAAAAGAAAAATCTATCTTACACTAGGAAGAGAGGTACTACTCCTGAAAATACAAAATAAAGCCCTACCTAATCACCAACACACGTAGGAGAGAGAGGAGAAGACTACAGGATCTACACCAAGAAACAGGATTAGAAACGCTCAACATCAGGAGGAACAGAGCGGAGAAAATATAGAGGATGATAGACTATCTACCTCCCATATATTCAGAGCTCACGAACACCAGAGCTCAAGTCCCTTTTAACACTCTATTTCCCAGCGGCAGACAACAGCTGAGAATCGAGGAGGTTCCCAGGTTTACTTAGGTAGAAATTTAAAAAGAGAGAAGGAACAAGGATAACGATAAAGATATTTACCCGACTATTTACAAACCCAACCAACGAAATAACCAACCAAGATACCAGATTGATACCCTAATAAGACAACCGAATTTAAACAACTTAAATAGGAAGAAACATAAATAATGCGAACAAAATGCACTAAAAGTGTATATTAAAAAGTTAAACAAAAATTGTTAGTGAAGTGAAAAGTTAAGAATAAAACAGAAATAAAACGAACATAGTAAACTAAAAGTGTAATAAGTGAACTATAGTATTAAAAAGTTTAACAAAAATGATAGGGAAGTGAAAGTTACTAGTAGAACAAGTGAAACTAAAGTGAAAAAGTGATAACAACAAGTGAAAGTGAAACAAAGTAAGGAAAGTAAAAACAAGTAACATAACAATACATAAACAAAGCTCAGAGCTAAGATAACTAAAAACGGCATGAATGCTACAATAAACACATGAATGAAAGATGAAGAGAATAAGGGGGTAATACTAAAGATTCCGGGCGCACGGTAGGTGGCGCTGTTAGTAGGCTACAATATATCTCTTATGACGTCAGACGGTAGCTTCAGATGTGACCAATCACGGCGTTATATTTTTTTGTTGTTTTGGGGATTTGTAACTTTTAGTCTGTATTATTTACTAAATATCTGCGCCTCTGCTCGTTTATAGTTTTTTCTAAGTTAGGTAAGGTTTCTTGATGTCTTTTATTGTTTTTTTGTTTTCGTATTTTTTGTTTAGCAGTGAACGATAACAGCTTCTTACTGGCAACGGCATAGCTATAAATAGACTCCGCTTAGAATTTGTTTCTCTTTCGTTATGGCTTTTTCGTCGCTCTAGTTGTGCTTCTTCGTTATTCGAATTCGGGTTTATTTTGCATGACCACGAAAAAGTTTTAGATTATTTAGAGGCGCATAAACTAATCAAGAAACCTATATAAGTAAGTATTGTTTGTCATTAGGTTAGGTTTTTCTGCCAGTAAAAAGCTGTTGGGGAGAAAAAAACCCAGTAAATTCAAGGGGACTGCCTGTGGGGGAGATATCACTGCGGGGAAACAACCAATTGAAAAGGGGGCGGGGGGGCGCAGCCCTCCAGTATATACTCATATATAAAAAAAAGAAAAAATATAACGCCGTAATTGTTCACATCTGACGTCATAAGACATATATTGTAACCCAAAATTGTAGCCTATAAACAGCACCACCTATCGTGCGCCCCAAAACTGAAGTGTTACCAATAAGGAAACAGAGATTAGGCGGTCCTCCCGTTTCTGTATGAGGAACATAGGTGCTAAAGTGTGAGAAAGGAAGTAAGTATGATGAAAGATGAGCAAATGCATGACGGTGGTTCGGAATCCACGTTAATCAGCAGGTCACCCTTGTCCCTCGGGCAAGGGTATTCCACCTTTGACTACCGAGGTTGCTCAATCTGCCTCCTCACCAATCTGTGCTCTTTTAACTCAAAACTTTCCGTCTCCCACAGCTATAAACCCTCTTCTAAAGCTTGTTCCGGACTTCCCATTAAGCACTTCACTATCGGTTCACTTGAATTGAGAGTCAGAAGTGTGGAAAGTTTCTACAGGAGCAAATCGGCCGCGGACCTCCTCCTCTTCTGTGCCCCCCCAGATACAGGAGGCAAGGCCAAAACAATTTATCGACGCCTTTCAATGAGAACAGTGATTTTCTACAATCTATACCGTGAACGGTATAATCTCGTGAGCAAACTACGAGATTCAGCAACACCCCTCTGAATAAAAATTCTTTTATTTCCCTGGCTCGTCATAGTGGTATGACGTGCTAAACCCTCCCCATCCCTGCCCCGCCGTGACTTGGCTCTGTGAATGGGACTCTGCACATAGAGCTCCGTTGTATCTATGCCGTTCTACTTAGAAAAGGCATAATTGCAAACTTTGGAGAAAGGATGTCTGAGGCTTATCCCGCTGCGGAACCCAAAGGAAGGAGCAAACCTGGATTGGGACTCAGTTACCAACGCGGGGAGGATTAATACCCTACCCTGCGGCACCGTCCAAGACCACAGAGAGGGATACTACCGTCTCTGTGAGAAGTCGGACGTAATTTTGAAATAGCCAAAACCCAATAGAGGGGCCGGCATCCCGACTGGAATCAGTTGATTCGGGCTTCAGTCATCATTAAGTCCGCCATGTTTTTACACCCTCTGAGGAGCCCAACCAGATCCATACTTACTCATTAATCATCACCACATCCGAGTCATTTTCACGGGGTCGTTATCGGCGGGGCGGGGGACCCCATATAAAGAAAAAGAAATTTAAAAACCGAAATCAATGGCATACAACTCATCCTCACTCACACTCACAAACCCACCCCCAACCATGAAAACACACTTCTCAACTTAGCCGCTACACATGATTCCCACCCATCACGAACATAATAAAGACACACACAGGCCACAAGCTCGTCTTCTGTTCACAGGAGGACGCAGTCAAATTTCACAAACTTGCCTCAGACACACTCGCCGCACAAGACCTCCAGACAAAATTAGCCGACGGTGTACGGAAAAAAACCCCCACCAAATACGCATCACTAAGACCAACCCCTTATGGTTGGCCTTCTCCACTGATGACCTCCGCACACACCTCAGACAGAAGTATGGGAAGGTGGTCATCACGGATCTCTATTACAACCGCACGAAACAATGGGCAGTGATCACACTGTCCGACGAACATAACAAATCACTGCTGCTAGACCAAGGTATCAAGGTCTGCGGCACTCTAACGCACCCACAATCTATCGAGCCACAGCTAAACATAAGACCTACACAGTGCCACCGGGGTTAAAAAAAAAACGGACACAATACACGTGATTGCCAAGCAGACCTGGTCTGCTCAAAGTGCATTGTTGTGGGTCACCACTACACGACCTGCACAGCCACCACATCCCTCTGCACAAACTGCGGCGGCGACCATGTCGCCGTCAACCCAAAATGCCCTTACCTAAGTAAGGCCCGCTCTGACGCCGTAGCGGCTATACGGCGTCCTCAACCAACCAACACAACCACACACTACGCCCCCACCCCTCCTCCCCTCACAAGAACATTGGCTGCTGCTGCCGGCGCAACGGTGTCCACACCTCTCCCTCTCCTACCCTAGACACACCCAATCCCAGCAGCAACCCAGATTCACCCACATATTCCGACACCCACCCCTACTCCACACCACACACCCAATAAGACCACACATACAAAGCTACACCTTGCTCTCAACGGTGGCAAAAGACATGTCGAGGAGTGACTCCCGATTATACTCAAAGATACTCAACATTTTGCCTCGCACGGACTAGAGCAGATCACCTTCCCGAGAAGGTGTTCGCTCTAATCGATGAGCGCACACACAGGAGACCCGCACTCCTCCCCACCCCGGTGGGTACGAACACCTTCCTCCCTGGACCCACCGCCCCCCACCCTCATCACGCTCCCGCTTCCTCCCGCCCTTCTGTCCCTGCCCCTCTCACCACTGTACCCTCCTTACCTGCCCCTCTTCCCACTGCTCCCACCTCTCTTCCAACCGCCTCCTCTCCTCCCTCCACTGCTACCACTCCTTCTTCCTCTATACCTAAACTCCCTTCTACCACCCTCACTCCGTCGGCATCAACTCCCCCTTATTGCCACCAACCACCCTCCTAACTCCAAACGTAACTCTACCCCTCTCCCACTGATACCACAACCGCCACCTCCTCCTCCCCCAAGACCACCACACCCGCCACAACACCCCGCATTAACCCAAAAAACTCCACCATGACCCCCCCCCACACACACACACACAACCAGGTGTAAAGCCGACCAACTCCCTCCCTGCTCCCCCTCCTCTCCTCCGCCGTCCCAACCTCCTCCCTCTCCCGACACCCCCTCTCATAATCTGCACTTCCCCTACCAAATCTAGCCCCCATCTACTAGCTCTACTCCCTCCTCCTCTGCTCCTAACTACCCCCTCCCAGACTCTACTCTCCCCAACCCTCCCTCCACGACCACCACCCACTCTCCCACTTTATCTAACCTTCCCTCCGCAGGACCCCCACCCCTCTACCACGGCTTTCCCACCCAATAACACCACAGACAACCTCTCCACTCCCTCGAAACCACAGCCGACACGCGTAAAGGTCCTGGATCCCCATTCTTCCTGGGCAATAACCAAGGAGAGGGGAATGGTGCTTCACGCGCAATCCGCCCATGACAATAGGTAGCCTCAGCGTAACACAACTAAACGTACGCAGTTGACACGGTATTCGCCACACTGTTGCCAACTGGGTCCTAAACTCACAAAGACCTGACATAATACTCTTGAAATCGACCAGCCTACACCATCCCAACAACAGACTCCGCATTGCAGGCTACCACACATATCTAACTCCACAAGCGCCGCACCTAGGATCAGCGATCCTAATAAAGCGCTCTATACACCACTCCCTCATTCAAACACGCGATGACTCTTTTCTAGCCTGCAAGGTACAGACAAGCTCCAGCTCCATCCTAGTGGCCACGCACTACAGACCACCACGCCTAAAATTAAACATAGAAGTCCCACTCCGGGCTCTATCAAACACAACTTTCCTATCTTCTTTGCGAGGGACCTCGACGCTTTCCACCCAACACTCCTTTACAACACCACGAATGATGCAGGAAGGTACCTGGCTGGTGCCCTGCGTTATCGCTGCGAGCACATAACAGAGACACATAACAGATAACCCGCCACAAAACCTCGACCTGGACCACACCAATCCAGACATGTTAGACGACCACTAGTGCTCAATCTTAAACACTATAGCCACAGCACGCGACCTACACACACACCACACAAAACCTACATATGCATAAAACACCACATATTCCATACACATGCAGAGACTCATCACACAGTACAACAATCACTACACTAGAGGCCCACGACAACCCAACATCAACCACCTACATGCCCGCATCATACAGTGCATGCAGCTAGATGGAACCGGCAGTGGCGATAAGTCGTCCGCGCGACACTCGTTGCACTAACCCCTCCATCTTCTGGCGGCTCGTAAAAGGATGCTAGGCACTGATCCACCCAAACCCATCACACTCCAAGTTAACAACCAAACACTCACAGACGCATTTAGGTCCCACTGGGACACAGTACACACACACACACACACACATACACATCCCACCCAAACCACACGCGCAAGAGAACTTCCAGGAAGTCTAGGAGTGGTGTCGGGCCCACGCTCACGAGCTAAGGCCCGCCCCCCTGATACGAATGGAGCTGCTCGACTACACATCCACACTGACCACTCCCATTACCATCGAAGAAACAAAACACTATATTAAAACAACACCAAAACGTGCACCCGGCCCCTCCCGGCTACCAGCCACACTAATACACAACCTCCCCGCAAACATATTCCCCACACTTACACACCTATTCAACGCCTCACTCGCCTCAGGCCACTTCCCCAACATATTCAAACTCTCTCACAACATACTTCTACACAAAACGAACAAAGATCCCAAACACCCAAACAATTACAGGCCTAATGCTCTATTAGAGCACCTAGGCAAAATACTCGAACGTATGATCAACTGCTGCCTACGGGACTACCTGGAAGAGAGGGACTGGTTCTCCCTCCACCAATATGGGTTCAGGAGGGGCCGGTGCACTCAGGCGGCTGTGACTATCGTTCATGATAGAATACAGAAAAAAACGCCAGGTGCATCAAAAGACACTCTCCGTCAGCAAGGACGTGGAGAAGGCCTTTGATAAAGTGTGGCACGAGGGACTCCGTTGGACAATCGCCAACAATCCGGAGTTACCTCTCTACACCAGAAGGCTCCTCTCGCACTACCTCACTGAACGAAGATGCCACATAAAATACAACAATACCCTTATACAACCCTGCACACGACCCTCAAGCGTTGCCCAAGGAAGCGTACTGGCACCCACACTTTATACCATGTACACAAACGACACCCCACGCCCACCCGAAAACTGCTGTCACACATACACAGTATCCTACGTCGATGACGAGACCATTCTTGTCAGCGGCCGTGGACCTGACGAGATCGCGCGCCACTCACAAATAATACTAGACGATAAGACGGATTACGAGGATTGTCACGAATCCTCAGAAGACACAGATAACGCTCTTCGGCGCAAGAGATCACTTCATGCATAACCTACAAATCTTCTCACACAGACAAGACATGAACCATCTAAACCTAACAAGGCTCGACTACACACAACATACAAAAATCCTTTGGGTAACTTTTGACAAGACCCTTAGGTTCAATATACACCAAACCATAACACAAGCAAGAGCCGCACGTACAAACACCATGCTGCACAGGTTCTACCTTCGAATGATATAACTTCCAAGGTCCTTCTAAGGTTAGTCTTTGAATTATTGAAAGTTTTGAAGTTCGTAAGGTCATAAATCAGAATAAGTGAGAGCACGTGACTTTTTGGTCAGCAGACCTTGTTTTTTCATTGTATAGTTCCCCCAAATTTTGTAGTTTAATTTTCTTTTTCTTAGGTAGCTTTGAATATTCTGTTTCATTTCCGTCACTCTCCTGCTCACTATCATCTTCTGAGATGGAACTGGGACTGACTTTATCTTGTATCACCGGTGTTGAAGCTGCGTCACAAATCATAGTTTTAATATTTTCTTTTTCCGCTGCTTCAAAATATTTCAGTTTGTATCTTGGGTCAAGAGCCGTTGCAAGAATAAGTTTCTTATTTCTTTTTTATGGTTCAAATCTTTCAATGAAATCTCTTTGGAGCTCATTTACAATTGTCTTTATACCACTAATAGTTCGAATTGAGTAATCGAGGTAGTTCTGCATTGCCACAATTAATGGGATGATCAAAGAAACAGTAGCATTATCGAAACTCATTTCTCGAGTGATAATTTCCAAATTTCTTAAGACTATAACAAGGTTTTCAGCCAATTCCCATTGATAGTCCCTTTGGCAGGATTGCTTCTTTGTTACGCAAAATAGAATAATTCCTCTCTTCTCCTCTACTAATCTTTCCAACATGTAAAAAGATGAGATCTCTCTAGTGGAGACGTCTTGAATCAAGCAATGCTTTGGAAGATCTAATTGTTTCTGTAACATTTCAAGAGTTTCTCCATTAGAAGCCGAATGATTGAATTTTCCAATTATGTTGCTTGCAATAGCTAAGATATCACTAACAGTCTGTTGTTGTTTAAATAATTTATCCTAAATGCATAGTTGTAATGTATGAATAGCACAGTTTATGACACTAAATTCATCAAAATCACACATTTTAGCACGTTTAATGTTGGCAGCATCATCAGTTATGATCATGTGAATCTTTTCTTTGGTAACTTTGGTGCATTGATTTAGTGAGTCTTTAATAAATTTAGCAATTTTGTCTCCTGTGTCTGTTCCTGCGAAATGTGAAGCTTTGAACACTGCTGTTTTTTTAATGTATCCAATGTTGCTGTTAAACTTAAGAATGGGTGAAAATTATGATCAACTGTCCATGTTTGAAGTTAAAGTCAAATGCTTTACATTTTCAAGTTTTCTGACAGGTTTTTAATATATCCAGGAACAATTGTGTCAGAAAAGTATCTTCTAGATCAGGGGCTCCAAACCGGCCCGCAAGGTCAGTTCATCTGGCCCGCCGTTGCACTGTGCCACAAATGAACATTTGAAAGCAATTATCTTGATTAGATGCAGCAATTACAAAGTGATTTATCAGCCTCTGAAATCCCACATTTTCCACAATAGAATATGGCTGTATATCAACACACATTAGTTCTCCAATCAAATTATTAATTTTTATAAATTTTTTGTCATGAATTTTCCATTGCAATTTTATTTATATATAATTTCACCAGGAATGAGAGTACATAGAATAC
The DNA here is from genome assembly GCA_963969495.1 of Ceratothoa steindachneri. NCBI lineage: Eukaryota > Metazoa > Arthropoda > Malacostraca > Isopoda > Cymothoidae > Ceratothoa > Ceratothoa steindachneri. Next base: position 112,548,467 of record OZ018328.1, read on the forward strand.
GGAGAAATTCATCTTCATTTATTGGGGATAAACAACGTTTCGAGCTGTCTGCTCATCTTCGGGTTCTATGATATAAAGGAATACATAATTTCCAATGAATTATAATATTAAAAAAATTGTCTAGAAATTAGAGAGTCGTGTTGTTTACGAATTTACTTGTTCTCGGTTTCTCCAAGGAAGATACATAGGCAGCACGATTCGCTCCCTGATGGCAAGGTTCTCCTCACACATGGGCATCAGCACCCGTACTGAAAAACCACTTAATCGTAAAGAACCATCCCCCGATCACAGCACATGCAATCAAATGCAACGCGGATATAACTTTAGATAATTTTACAATAATAGATCAAGATAACAATGAGCAAAGCTTAAGAATACTAGAGTCCCTTTATATTAAATCCCGTGCCCCTAGTCTTAATTGTGACTCGTCCACTGCTCCCCTACTTATGACATAACTCTACTACCAATGCAATCTTACCTATGTCCACTTCAATCCCCCCTCCCCACTTCTCTCTGGAGTCAGACCAACGATGGTGAGTGTTTTGATGGTTCTCCCTTGTATTCCTCTAGGATTTGTAATATCCTAACTCATTATAAATTATGTATTTTGTTAGGTTTTGCATTATAGAAAAAACTCTCTTTTTGTAGATATTTGTCAACACTCTTAATATTCTAATTTCTAGACATTTTTTAATATTATAATTTATTGTAAATTATGTATTCCTTTATATCATAGAACCCGAAGATGAGCAGACAGCTCGAAACGTTGTTTATCCCCAATAAATGAAGATGAATTTCTCCGCATTCTATGTACTCTCATTCCTGGTGAAATTAAAGATTTGTCTGACTAGCAGGAACCCCATCGATTATATATATATATATATATATATATATATATATATATATATATATATATATATATATATATATATATATATATATATATATATAAAATATTAGAAGAGGTGAACTAAACAGCCCTTTATTTTGACATTTATCCAAAAATAACCACCCCATTGACTGGAACTCTGCAAAATTCCTTTATCATACCGCTGATTTCACAAAAAGAAATATTGTCAAGTGTTCATTAATTGGCATCTTGCCTAATATAAATATTTCCCCTGGCTTATTTAAACTCATCTCTGTTTTAAAAAAACTTTTACTAAATGAAATAACTTCATAATGCAGCCTGTTGTCATTCTTTATTAGTGTAATATCATTAGCTTTGCCTCCCCATCACGTGCCTCTGTTATGATTGTGGATTAACTCTTAGCCCTAATTTTTTTTTGTTTTTTCATCAACCATTTCCATTCATATACACGTCGTTGTGTGTGTATATCGTTTTAGGGATGCATATATCTGTTAATAGTTGGCTATTTTTCTTTTTATTGGTATTTTTTTGTCTTGTTTTTGTGTTTTTCCATTGGTTTGTACTATGTGATGGGCGTTCCCTTAGTATCTCTGTACCCTATATAAGGTTGTTTTCTCCATTTTCTTGCTATTCCTTGAAAATGAACTTAAAAAATATAGTTCGAAAGTGCTTGGATTCATCTTTTCATTTTCCTGTGGGTTATTTTCATATTATTGCTTTACTCACGTGCCGCTTTGTGAGTTTTATCATTATATATATATATATATATATATATATATATATATATATATATATATATATATATATATATATATATATATATATAATATATATATATATATAAATAATATAGCGGCACGGTAATAGGTTCAAGAGCATTGCGTGCCCTCTCGCTCCCTAGGGCTACAAGTAGTCTCTTCTCTAGCGCTATGTACCCTGTCCGGCCCCAACTTAGCCTCTTTTCCTTCTTTCAGACAGCCTGTGTTTCTCCCCTATTTCCTCACTTCACCTACAACCTCCCCCCCCCCCCGTAAGGGGCGCAGCGATTTGCCATCCTGGCCGCCGTGCTGACGGGACTCAGCACCCCGTCTGACCCCAGCTTAGCCTCTTCTCCTTCCTTCAAAACACTTGTGTTTCCCCCCGATTTCCTCGCTTTCCATACAACTTCTCCCACAACTTTCTATGGTCAGCCTCTAATTTCACATAGTAGCGGCTGACCATCTTCTCAGCCAACCATCCCGGATCGGGGCTGAAGGGGGAGGGGACAATGTTCCCTAACCCCTGAGCTCCGGTCTGGGGTGGTTGTTTTTTAACAACCTGCTTCATCCCCACCCATACCTTCCTCACATCCCTTTTCCTTTCCTCTTCACAATCTATATTTTTACGCCGTGTCTAAGGTGGAGCCGCCATGCTCATGTACTGCCAGGCCACCAGGCAGGAGGGGTGGTCCTGAATGGCAGCACCTGGCTAGGCCAGGCCTGTACGCACCCCTTGCAGTGCGGGCTACTGCGAGGGGTGATGAGCTGTTGCATCCCGTAATAAAAAGAGGGTCACCATACCCAATTATGAGTAAAAAAAAAAGAAAAACCCCTTTAATTCCCCTTGTACCATCGAGGAGGCTTACTCCTCTCCTACGACTATGGGTGTAGGGGACTTCCCCTTCACCCCCTTCTCTAGAGGTGCTTTCGGGAACCTCCCTGTTTCCAGCGGCAGTCCCTCCTTTTCTTTCCAAGGTTACTGCCGAAGAAAGCCAGCAGGCAGCCCATTGAAACGGCTCGGTAGGGCAAACCCCCTTAGGGGGAAGAGGGAAGCCAGACCCATCCGGTCGCTTCCCTCAAAAGACCTGCTGGCAAGAATATTGACCCTTGCCGGGGTCAAGGCCTGTGCCTCCACACACCACCTGACTAGTGACAATACTGCCAACGGGACCTGCGATTTCTTGTGGGGGAGATGGCCAACTGGAGGCCCCCCTGAGGTAGACATGGTCCTTGGGGCAACCCAGCCTCAGACGGTAGGGCCTTCCATGGGGGGGAATCCGGGCTCGGCGCCAAGCACTAAACCCGAATCCGCCCCTATGCAAGGTCCTCCTCAAACGGCTAGGGTTTCCGAGGCAGTACAAGGAGGGGAGGGATCTCCTCCGACCGGTGCCCCTACGACTGCCAGTAGCTTTTCCATTTCGGAGAAGGACCTCGCCTGGGGGCTCCTGCCGGCGGAGGGGAGAAGCGGGTTCATTCCCCGCCCTCTTCTCCTAAAAATAATATGACTCGGGGATCCTCTCCATCCGCGTGGTAAGTGACCAAGCCAAGATCTGCACATCCAGCCCTCTGCCCCCCCGGGTGCGAAGCCCCGACTAAGACTAAAAGTGCGCAGGGCGGAGCCTCGATAACGTCGAGGCCCCTCATTCAGAGGTTACCTGGCGTCTTCGAGCCCGCTGGCTTCAAACGCTTTCTCGTCATTCGCTCCACTGATGGCACCATGTTGGCCAAGGGCAACATGATCCATCAGAGGAGAGGATTAGCTAGTGCAATTGGTAGAGAGCGGAAGGTGACCCGTTTCTCGGACGGGAGCCTTCTGGCGAATGCGGCGAATCCCGCCGAGGCGGCCAAGATAAGTGCTCTTCGGACACTTCATGGCACCCCGGTGAGTGTGACACCGCACCCTACTATGAACTTTGTGAAAGGATTAGTTTATGCGAGGGAACTCGTTGACTACTCCATAGAGGACATGACCTTAGAGCTAGCTGACCATTGGGTCGTTCAAGGTCGAACGTGTGATGAGAAAACAGGGAGGGGCATCGATCGAGACCCACCCCTACACTCTTCGTCACGTTCGACTGTGACAAGCTCCCTGAGTCGATGCGTGCCAGTTGGTACCGCTACCGCGTAAAGGCATTCGTGCCACTGCCGCGGTAGTGCTATTACTGTCACCGCTTCGGCCATACGAATCGTTCTTGTAGACGTGCATAGTCGGGGTAACCCGAAGTCTGTGTAAATTGCTCCAAGGCCGAACACGATAAGTCCAAATCGTGTGTGGCCATGTGTGTCAATTGCAGAGAGCCGCACCCCGCTTCTTCTAGGCAATGTGGTGCATATCTCCTTGAGAAAGAAATCCTGGCCGTTCAGGCCCAGGATCGACTCTCATTCCGCGAGGCTAAGGACTTGGTCCGTGCGCGCCCGGCTCTGCCTGGGACGTCTTATGCCTCAATAGTTAGAAAGGCACCCTCTGCTTCTGCCCCATCCAGACCAAAGAGCACGGTTGTTTCCGCGCCCATTCGGAGCCCTTCTGCGGGTTCTACTCAACTGGGGCGCTACCCTGGTAAAGCTGGCGGCAAAAAGGGTTCACACCCAGCCCCGGCTAAAACTAGGGCTTCCCCCCCCCCTTTCCCCAGCGTGACCGTTTCCCGTAAGGCGAAACGGCCACGCGCATCCAAAGAGTCTTTAGACTTACAGGAGGCCACACCCCTGAAGTTGGTCGCCAGGGCGTCTTCCGGGTTTCCTAAAGCTGTCCCCCAAAAGGAGGACACCAACAAAGAGCTTCAGCTCGTCGCCCACGCCTAATGGTGGGCTGAGTGGCTCGGAGATGGTGGTTCCTTGAAAATAGGGCCCCCGCCTCCGAAGCCGCGACGCCCGCCTAAGGTTTCGAGGCGGAGGGAGGAAAAGACTCGCATGGCAGGCCCAACCTCCCCCAATAGGTCCTCGAAGGCGACAGCGCTTTGTCCGGCCATCAGCGCCCGGGATTCTGCCCCCGGGTAGCGTACGGCCATTCCTGTGAGGGTCTTCTGTTAGAAGAGGGCCCCCGCGTCCCCTCCGAGCTAGACCTGGAGGGCATATTCCTTCAATGGAATTGCCGTGGACTCCGGGCCAACTGGGAGGAGCTCTGGAGGCTCGTCTCGTTCCGTTCCCCGTTAGCCATTTTTCTGCCGGAGACCTTGCTAGGCGCGTTCCCCCTGCCCGCCCTACCGGGATATAAGGGTCTTGCGACCCCACCACCGCGAGATGGCCGGGCGGGAGGATGTGCGATTTACACCCGGCATATGTCTCAGTTCTTCCTTTCAGGCAGTGGCTGTGCAGCTTCACCTTGATGGGAAGTATACTATCATTCCTGCGTACATTCCACCGTCAGCTGACTTTGACGCGGGGGACTTCCGCCGCGTCGTGGCACGATTGTCGAGGCCCATTCTCCTGCTTGGAGATCTTAACGACAGGCATCCTCTCTGGGGGGATTACTCAATAAATCCCAGGGGACAAGTCCTTGCCGATCTGATCGAAGAGCTTGAGATAGGTGTCCTAAACGTGGATGAGTTTATGCCTCACTGCCCGAGAACCATTTCATTTTCTTGCCTTGATATATCTTTGTGTTCTTCGGCTGCACAGCCTGATTTTGATTGGGGGGTGGTCGATGACCTCCATGGTAGTGATCACTTTCCCATTCAGATATCATTTTCAGGGCAACTGCCGCCTGAGAGCCCACCTCCGTGGTGCTTGACAAGGGTACGGTGGCCTGCATTTCAGGAAATGAATGAATTCTCTATCTCAGTCGAGGAGTTTAGGTCGGTAGATGAGGCAGTTGAGTTCTTCTCCGGCAACCTCATCGCCGCGGGCCTGACTAGTATTCCCAGAACGTCTGGCTGTTTTGCACGCCCACCACTCCCATAGTGGTCGGCCGAGTGTGAAACGGCCCTCAAACAGACGTGTTATGCCTTCATGCGCTATAATCTCCGCCCGAACGATTTCACTGTCGCTGAATTTCGTCGGGCTAGGGCTAGGTTCCGGTATATTTCGAAGCACGCCCTTCGCTCTTCTTGGCGGGCATACGTGTCTTCACTTAACGGGAAGACCCCTCTGGCAGAGGAGTTGAAGCCAGTCAAAAGGATTAGGGGCAAGTTCTCGCAGGACCTCCCTCCCGTTCTCCAGGAGAATGGGACCGCAATCTCGGACCCCGCGTCCGTGTCGGAATCCTTCGCGACCGCTTTTTCCGTATTCTCTAGCCGGGATGCTGCTCTGCCAGCATTCAATGCACGTCGTAATGTCGCGGATGGCCACCGGCTGGACTTTAGCTCTAAAGGCGCAGAACCCTTCAGCGACAGGTTTACTGTGAGTGAGTTGCGCTCCGCTCTGGCTTCGTGCGCGGGCACTGCCTATGGTCCGGACGATGTCCTGTACGCCATGCTTAGACACCTGGGTGAGCGAAGCATGGCCTTTCTGTTAGATTTGTTCAACAGAATCTGGGTGGAGGGTCTCCTCCCGAATTCCTGGCGAATCGCTACTGTGCTCTCCTTTCGCAAACAGAAAGAGATCACTCTACTCCCGCCCGTTTCCGCCCAATCTTTCTAACCTCTTGCGTGTGCAAGTTGATGAATGTATTGGTAAATGTTAGATTAGCCTTTTTTCTGGACAGCGGAGGCCATCTGTCTTCTGCACAGTGCGGTTTCTGCAAGTTCCACTCCACGTCGGATGCTCTGCTGCGAGTAGAAAATGCCGTCTGTGAGTCCTTCCTTCGTAGACAGCACTAGGCTACGGTGTTTTTTGATCTGGAGAAGGCTTATGATATCGCATGGCGATACGGTATGATGGAGACTCTCGAAACGACGGGGGCGAGGAGACGTCTCTCAATGATAATATCTGTATTTTTGCGAGATCGTATATTCTGCGTACCGGTTAGGAGGGGGGGGCTCTCCGGCCCAAAGGAGCAAAGGAGCAGGAAGAGGGTGTCCCACAGGGAAGTGTCCTCAGTGTCACACTCTTTGCCATGAGCATCAACTGCATCATCTCGGTGTTGCCGGAAGATGTTCTCGCTACGCTCTACGTGGACGACCTTTCGATCTCATTTGGCGCGGCCCAGATGCCAACTCTGGAGCGTCGAGATTAACAAGCATTGAACCGCGTCTCTCGCTATGCCGAAGCGCACAGGTTTCGGTTTTCTTTGGCCTTAGACTAAGGTGGTGCACTTCTGCCGCCATCCACGGCTCCACGCCAACCCAGATTTGTTTCTTAATGGTGTGCGCCGGGAAGTGGTTGGATCGCACCGTTTCCTTGGTCTTGTATTTGACTGACGCCTCACCTGGGAGGCTCATATTCGCAGCCTTAGGGTCTCTTGTACCCGCGCCATTGATATTCTCCGTTCTGTGACGTTCAGCGCTTGGGGCGCTGATAGGGCTACTGCCCCACTTTTTGATCGATCCTTTGTTCGTTCGAAGCTCGAGTACGGATGCGAGTTTTATGCATCCGCATCTGAGTGTGTATTTCGGAAGGTGGATTTCCACCACACCGGCCTTCGCCTGGCGACCGGTGACTTCCGCACTTTCCCCATTGAGAGCCTACAGGTCGATGCTGGGGAGATGCCACTCGCTCTACGCCGTGCACAGTGCATTATTCGCCTGTACGCGCGAGCCTGGCGCTTTCCTCAGTCGCCAACAGCTCTCACTGTATCCGCAGCTGATCTCGACGGTGCCTATGCCGCCGAGAGACGCCAGTCATACCCTAAGCCCTTTGGGTTTTTGGCCCGGAAACTCCTTCGAGAGCTAGGTATAGCTCTCGGGTCGGTGGCACCACTGGTTCTGCCCAGGACGCCACCCTGAAGTGTACCACATTTGGCTATTTGTCGCCACGCCTTGCTCCCAAAGCTTGTACAGCGCCCGGTGTATTGGGTTCGAACCTTTTGGAGCACACCTCGTGTCACGCTGGAAACGTGCTAGTGTATACGGATGGCTCCAAGTCCCAAGAGGGGGTCGGCTCACACGCCGTATCCCCTCTGTTTGAAGTCAGCGGGGCTCTGCCAGGCGCTGGGCATGTCTTCACGGCTCAGCTGGTGGCAATACACCACTCGGTACCGGAGATCAAGTGACGTGCCCGGTTCGGAGACCGGATTTTGATCTATAGCGACTCACAAAGCGCTATGAGTGCTCTCGGGGCATTGGAATCTCCGCATCCCCTGGTTCGCGATATCCGTGACCCCACGGTTTTGGCGAGCCGGGTGAATGTCGAGATTATCTTCTGTTGGGTTCCTGGACATGTAGGAATTGTGGGGAATGAGCGCGCCAAAGAGTCCGCGAGGACTCTGTGCCCGGACCAGCGTTTTGCTCTTCCTCACACGACTACATGACAGGAATACGGGCAGCTCTTCGGACTGCTTGGCAAAGAAGATGGGAGACGGTCGAAGGGAACTTAAAGGGTCGTGCTATTGCGCCGCGACTGTTGCCATGGACCTATCCCCCAATTCCGCGACGGCTTCAGGTCTCTTTCTGTCGTCTCCGAATCGGACACACTCGTGTGACGCATCGCTATCTGATGGAGAGCTCGCCAGCGCCCTATTGTGATGACTGCGTCGTCCCCCAGACTGTTCGGCACATTCTTGTCGAATGTCCCAGTCTGGGTGATCTTCGCGCACGTTACCCGTCCCGGTCCCTTGGTGGGCGGGGTCGCTACCGCCTGTCCCTTGTACCCGGGACGAGTGCGTGCATATTGACTGGTGGACTTTTAGCCTTTTTTGGGGGGGGGGGGTTGCTTTTGTTTTTTTCCGTTATAGGTCGCACGCTCCCGCGCCGCGGGGACCTCCCCCCCGCCGCTGGAGCTTGCTTACTGCTCGCTTCCTTTTCCTATTTTTTTTCGGGGGGGTTGTTTTTTATCTTTTTGAATTTTATTTTAAAGCAGCCTAGTACTAGGCCAGTTTTTAATACGGCGACTAATGCCCAAGCAGGCAGTCGCCAGATGAGCTCTTTAAAAATAAATAAATAAAAAATCCACCTGTCCCACAACTTTCTCTGGTCGGCCTCTAATTTCACAGGATAGACGCCGACCACCTTATACTCAGCTAACTATCCCGGTTCGGGGCTGAGGGGGGGGGGGAGTGGGCAATGTTCCCTAACCCCTGAGCTCCGGTTTGGCATGGTGGGTTTTTAACAACTTGCTTCATCCACACCCATACCTTCCTCACACCCCCTTTCCTTCTCACTTCACAATATCTATCTTTTTACGCCGTGCCGAAGGGCTGCCAGGTCACTAGGCGGGCGAGGTGGCTTAAAATGGCGGCACCTGGCTGTGCCAGCCCCGTACGCACCCCTCGCAGAGCGGGCTACTGCGAGGGGTGAATAGCGTTTGCTTCTCGCCGTAAGAATAAGGTTCTCATGCCCCATGATGAAAATTCCAAAAATAAAACTTCCCCTTTCCCCCTCACCATCGACGGAGCCGCCTTCGGGCTGCTCCACTGAAAAGATGGAGGTCCCTTCATCCCCTGTGCTCTCACAGGAGACCATCCAAAACTCTTTAACCCCCTTTCCTACGGGTGTAGGGGACTCCCCCTCACCTCTTTGTCTGGAGGTGCCCTCGAGTCGTCCCTTTACTTTCTAAGGGGACTGCCAAGAAAGCCAGCAGGCAGCCCATAACCGACCGCTCCTTGTTGATCGGCTCGGTAGGGCAAACCTCCTTATAGGGGAGCTCTAGGGAAGACAGAGCCCATCGGCCCGTTTCCTTCAAAAACCTGCTGGCTCGGATATTGACCTTAGCGGGGTCAAGGCACGTGCCCCTCCCCTCCCCTCCCAAATAACCTGACTAGCGACACCACTGCTAATGGGACCTGTGATTTTCTGGGAGGGGGGGGATATCCCCCCGTGATAGACATGGTCCTTGAGGCAACCAAGCCCCAGACGGTAGGGCCTTCTATGGTGGCGAATCCGAGTTCGTCGCCAAACACCGAACCCGAGTCCGCTCCTGTGCAAGGTCCTCCTCACACAGCTCGGGTCATCAAGGCAGTACTAGGAGGGGATGGATCTCCTTCTCCTGCTGGTGCCCCTGCGACCGACAGGACCTTCTAGATCTCGTAGAAGGATCTTTCTGAGGTCGGTCCATCTGGCCTGGGGGCTCTCGGGCCGGATGAGCCTCTGCTCCCAAAGCTTCCACATACAGCGCTGGGAGTATTGCATTCGACCTTTTTGGAGCACACTTCGTGTCACGCTGGAACCGTGCCAGTGTATACGGATGGCACCAAGTCCCAAGAGGGGGTCGGCTTCCACGCCGTGCCCCCTCTGTTTGAAGTCAGCGCGACTCTGCCCACCTCTGCGTCTGTCTTCACGGCCGATCTGGTGGCAATACAGCACTCGGTAGGCAGTCGCCAGACGGGCTCCTAACTTTCATCAAAAGAAGGTTCTGCCAGAATGACCGTCGCTGGTTTCCGCAATTTATAAAAAGAAAACCTTAAAAACAAAACCCCGCTGTGGTTGGTGTCTATTTGTGTCGAGGGGGCAATTAGCAGCCCATAAACCCGTTTTATTCGATGGCCTTAATCAAGGGTGTGAAAGGAAGAGCGAGTTGGGAAGTCGGTGGCCTCCTCTTCCTCCCACTATTCCCCTTTAATTATCTTCCTCTCCCCGCACTCTTGACTTTCCTGTATTTCACTTTCCCTCCTTCAAAGATGATCTCATATCCACTGAAAATGACCCATATCTACTTCTGTATCGGGAGATTTTCTTGCACATCTGGATCAAAAAGTGAGTCGCTCAGCTCCTTTCCCCCCCTCCGCCCAAGCACTTCTAATTAGGCGTCATTGTCAATTTCATCGATTTACTAAAACGTTGAAATTATACATCAGAACCACCCATGGTGAAAGCTCGCACCCCCCCCCCCCATTGCAATTATTATTACTATTCCTGCCATTCATTACAAATATTCTATTTTTTCGAAATCGATTTTTATTATTTTCATGAAATTGAAATCCGATCCTCCAGGACGTTGCTGACGAATGGCTAGTAAAGGAAACTGGTAAAGTTGGGGGAAGTGATACAGGGAGAGAAATGAAGGCTCATTGATTGATTAAGGCCAACCGCCCTTTTCATTCAGGTAAGTCCCCATGCCAGATAATGTTAGATAGTTGCGCCATCCAGTCCTTTCCAATCGTGGACGATCCCGTACCGGATAAGGAAATTGACAGAAGGACGAAAATGACATCGCTGGTGAGCACCGAAGACAGGCCGATCCTTGTCGGGGGCTCTCTCACTATCTCTATCTACCTGTGTGTGGAGATATTTTTAGAGGTTGAGTTATTTTCCACTTCCCTTCCCTTTGCGTGGTATTTTCACCTCCCCTCTCCAAGGAAGGGTTATTGAAGTTTGTATGCTCGTAGAATCGGTGCAATTAAGGGGCCATCAGTCCCACAAATGGATGAGGCAGTGAACAGACCAGAAAGACAAATGTCGCCTTTTTAATCCTGGACCTCGATGATCGGATAGCGAAATTCAAATAAAGATCATAATGACGATCGTTGGCATGGCAGCAGGGGTTGGTCTTCGTTGGAGGTAGAAGACGTAGCTGCCACCGCCCCGCGAGCAGGTAACAGGCAGATTCAGCGGAATGTAGATCCAAAAATGCCTTCCGCAGCTTACGGGTTGTGGAAGATTGGTGTTCTCTATACGAAAATTGTATGGGGGGGGGGAGACAGTAGTGTTGTGGGTAGTTCTGTATGTGATGACGTGAGTGACCGGAACTGTCTGCGCGCACGCCTCAAACTCGATGCACCTCCCGCTTTGGCGGTACTTCCCTGCGAGCGCCGAACCTCTTTTCATTTTCCTTCTTTCTTTTGCTCTCACCGGGAATCGAACTCGGGCGTTGAAATTGAGTGCTTTATTCACTATGCGAGCAAGAGCTCCTCACGAATGATAAGAGCACACCGATCTGCTTCTTCAGGTATTTTGAGGAGAGTTGCGCTTCCTCCAATTAGTGCCCCAAGTCGTTTTCCTGTAATGTCTGGTAAATGCGCCGGGAAGTTTGAGTGCGATGGGCAAACCTTGAAAATCAGCCGCCACATTAAAGGCTTTGTTGTCGGGTTTCCTTTTTTGTATTTAAAATAATAATTTGGTAGTTTTTTTTTGTTTTGCCTCCGATCTGCTGCTTTTTATGGCTCCCGAGAAATATATTCTTGTGGGGTTATCCCAACTGCGCCTATATACAGCCGCCGTAAAGGCAACCCGAGTCAGAACTCCATGCAGTGATTTACCACACTCGATGTGGCTTAACATCACTGTAATTGGAAGCAGTGTTTCCATTGCTACCCCGTAACCGCTTCTTGGTGCCTTTGTGTCCCGATTTTTTCCCTCTGCCTCTCTCTCTCCCAATCCATCGACGGCATCATGTCATTTTTGTCGCCCCCGAATCTCGCACTAGCGGAACGCGCTGCCATCTCACCGAGCGCTCCAACCTTTCTATCATTGTTTAAGTGATTACACTGGCTAACACCAACTTTAATGTCTTTTTTAGCTGATTCAGGACAATTTTGATGTGCTGAATCCTAAAATCACATCGGCTTTACTCAATCAGGTCAACTTTTTTATTTATCGCCACATGATTTTTTTTCCTGGTTTTTGTTTACCTACGGCTCTTTTCTATTTATATAATGCCAAAAATCTTTATTTCTTTAACTAAACAAATTCTAAAGAGTTTACATAGGGCAATTTTTGCAGGTGAATGAAATGGATTCGGCCAGAAGATCTTAGAAAAATAAGACCGATGTATTCTGCTACATCTGTGGAGAATACACCTTTGTTCCTAACAGGAATACATTTTCATAAAGCGTGATTACCATCCTTTTTTTGGTATAAAACTTGGTGACGAGGATAAAGCTTAGGCGCCACACATGGTATGCAAGACATGCACCGAGTATCTGCGTCGTTGGACCAAGGACAAGAATAGTTATCTGAAGTTTATCAGGGTTTCGAGGGAGCCGACAAACCATGACACTGACTGTTACTTCGATATTGATTTGACTGGGATCAACAGAAAGAACCTGAGCAGCCTCAAGCATCCTGATCTTCAATTAGCCCGTCGTCCTCTAGCTCATTTTGCTGAAATTCCAGTACCTGTCTTTGAAGAACTTCCTCACATTAGCGACGAAGATTCCTCCAGTGTTGAAGAAAATGGAGAAGCGATTTTTGACAAAGTTTTCAAACTTTTTCCAAAGTTTGAAAACTCAATGAACGAAGTGGAACTGGAAGTGTGGGAGGCTTTTGTTGTTTTGGTGAAGAACTTTCTTGGTAACAAGAAGGTCAGAACTTGTCACCAATATGCTGACTGCCTTCAGAAACCTCGGATGCAACATGAACATCAAAATTCATTACTTAGTCTCACATATGGATCAGTTTCCCGAGAATCTGTGATCAATGAGCGACGAGCTAGGAGACAGATTCCATCAGAACATGAAAGAGATGTGACCAGGTAAGTATCAGGGACGCTGATTACTGTTGGACTCTGAAGAGAGACATCTCTACCACTGAACATTCTAGGAGTTCGAAGAAAGGAAAGTTCATGCCGTGAAGTCTAAACAATGATGACCTAATATCCAATTTACATGGTACTTAGGTTTATCAATGTATACTAATCAATTTGTGTAACATTTAATTAGGAAGTTGTTTTAGAAAACGATGTTTTTATCTTAAAATCAATTTGGGGTTAGAAATATTAATAAAAATCAACCGGCAATGTAACAAAAATGTAATCGATTTAGTTATAAGATCTTATAGGATCAGATTTTTTTAAAAATCGACTTAGCACAAAACCTGACCTGATCGGAGGAAATGGCTGCCATTGCATGCGTGTGTACGCATTGTCCTAAGTCAGTTGAAAAAACTTAGACTGATCGAGGAACAATCGCAGTTTGTGTAAAAACTGAGGTATATGTGCTGTGGTCGTTCCGCCATCATTTGACCTAACTTCTTTTCCATGACCTTGTCTCCGAAATACCGTCATCGACTCCGCTTTTTTCAAAAATAGCAATGAAACCTGACACGAGGACAGATGGATGATTTCTTTAATACGTTTTTGCTCAAGCTAATCGTGACTTCATTGAAAATCAACAGAGAAAGAAAAATATAAAAAATAACAAACGGAAATACTAACAGAGGTGGAGGTTTTAACCTTCGTGCGTGGATTTGTTTTCTATCTGAATCGTATACATCAAATATTGTCATGCGTAAATGTACTGTACGTGTGTATGCATTATATAGACCTCGAAAATAAGATTTGTGGGACCGGTTATCGATTCTCCTCTTTTCACGAGACACGGATATTGGCACTGCATTAGTAAGTATTTTGGTCCCTTGAATGTCGAACAAGAGTAGCGACTCGTGTAAAATTTAAAACGCCTTTTATTGGCATCCGGATTTTTGTCTTGATTCGTGGTAAGTCTTTTGCCCATTTTGACATCGCGACTGTACGCAGCTTCAGGTTCACCAAAGAATTCAAGTGCTCCCAACGCTGTTTTTTTTGGGGGGGTTTTAATACTTTCGATTTAGTTTCTTTCGTTTTGGAGGTTGTCTTTAAAGGTCTTTTATTCTCAAATTTGCAAACTTTATAAAACTCTAGTTTGATATCGCTTATATGTGCGTGCTCTTCTTGGTACCAAATAGCACCGTGGTTATTGGTTCTATTTTACCTGTCATTTAGTAGCATCTAAAGCATCTTTAGGAACAGTTTAAAGCCCTAAAAGAGCTTTATTCGCATAGATTAATAACCCAAGGGGTTTTCGGGTTGACTATTTTTAATGCTTTTGCTGCTTTTTGTATCACCTTATTCCTCGTGGTTTTCACTCTTCTCTGGTTAGATCTGTCCTCGATCGTTAAACCATTTTCCTTCATCCTCTCGAAAGAAAAAAAGGCAATGTCACATCTGCAGAATTCAGCGCAAGGGAATTCTATTTTTACTCTGATTACATTTTTCGCTGGAGGCTTCAAACGAGCCTTCATGACCCCACCTATGCCAATCCCTCATCCCTACTCCTACTAGTAACTAGTTTTTTATTATTTTTCCCCGGTCTGTTTTCCCCTGGTTGGACCCGACTACGGGTGAAAGAGGGAGTTAAAGCTCTGGAAAAAAAAAAGCCGACTAGGAACCGAAAGAGCTCTGGCCTCATTCCAACGTCGTTTGTTTTGCAGACAATGTGTTGACCTTCCTACAATCGCACCCGCTCATGGACGAAGCAGTGGCGCACGAACACCACAAACCAGTGTTCTACAAGCGAGACCTCATCTTCACGCATCTGGTGGTGGACAAAGTGAGGGGTGCCTCGCACGATAGAGACATCACTTTCACCGTCTATTACGCCGGATCACGTAAGCGACAATGAGGTCTTTACTACGGTGGATGTATTGGCGGGTCGAGAAAAACTAGTGGAGGACACTATATTTTGGCTGTAAGAGGATTGGAAGAGGGTAGAACAGAGCGCTCCAAGTAGTCTCCTCTAGATCATTCTGACCTTTCACAAATGTCCTAATTCCCTTTTTACAAAGCTTGCTAATTTGCCCCTTTTTGTTCTTATCTTTTTAGTTTTAAGTCAATGATAATCGTAATAATATTGTTGCAGTCGAAGGTCGCGTCTACAAAGTAGTGGAATGGATCGATTCCTTGGGTGAATCCCAGAGCCAGCTTCTGGATGTGTATGAAGTGACTACCCCAGATCCCATTAGAGCCATCCAGATTTCGAGGAAGGTAGGTTTCCCCAACCAACGTCAATCCAGAATATGTGTGTGTGGGGGGAAGGGAGGTTCAGGAAAGTTACATGCCATCTCAAGCATCCTAAGGTCTATCTTTGTACCTGCCCCTAACTTTGCAGCTTTTCAAAAACCTCGATGGATTTAAATTTATAAAATATATCAACCAACTTTGTATGTTATAAGTGGCGTTGGAGCTTACAGCCCTGCTCTCGCGTTCTAAGAAATCGGGCTCCCCAAAGGACATTTTTCCGCCTAAACTGTTATGTAAAATTTTGTCTGCTATCCTCCCAACGCTTCTTCACCTGTTCAACACTTCACTTGCAACTGGTCTTGTTCCCCCTTCCTTCAAACGTGCCCACATCCGTCCGATTCTTAAAAAGCCTCAACTGAACCCCACTGCCCCTTTCAATTATCGCCCGATTTCGCAACTTCCTTTCCTCTCTAAGGTTCCGGAGAGAGTGGTTGCTTCACGCATCAACAGTCACATGGTGGCCTGTAACATTGATGAAACCTATCAATCTGGTTTCAAGTCGGGTCACCGCACAGAAACCGCCCTTCTCAATGTGTCCGATTGCTTACGAAGAGCCGCGGACAGGGGTTGTTCCTCCATCCTCGTTCTACTCGACCTCTCCTCTGCCTTCGATACTATTGACCACACCGTCCTACTTAAGAACATAAGAAAAGAAGGAGACTGCAAAAGACCATTCATGGCCTACACTTGGCGTCTCCACTCTTTCCTCGGCATATCAGGCACCGTGCTTGACTGGTTCCGCTCTTATCTCTCGTCTCGTACCCAATCCGTTGTGATTGACGACGTTTCATCCGACTCTACCCCCATTCGCTTTGGAGTGCCACAAGGCTCTGTCATTGGTCGTCTACTATTTCGTATCTACCTTCTCCCTCTTAGTTCCCTTCTCCGTAATCTCGGTCTATCCTTCCACCTCTATGCTGATGACACTCAAATTTTCGTTTCCTCATCCCCCACGTCTCTTGCCTACTCTATCACTGACCTCCTGGCTGCCTACTCCTCCATTTCTGACTGGCTCTCTACCAACTTTCTCAGGCTTAATCATTACAAAACTGAGGTCCTCCTCGTCGGCACCTCTGCTCTTGTCAAAAAATCTAAATCTCTCTTTCCCTCGCTTACTCTGGGCGGTAATACTATCATTTTCTCTGACTGCGTTAGGAATCTGGGTGTTGTTTTTGATGAGCATCTCTCCTTTAAGCCTCATATCCGCAATGTCAGCAAATCCTCTCTATGTTTCCTTCGTAACTTCTCTCGCATTCCCTCTCACTTTGATCGCCAAAGTCTTGAGACTGCTGTTCATGCCTTCATCACCTCACGCCTTGACTACTGTAACTCTGCTTGCGAATCTGCCATCCTCCTCTATCCGCCCCCTTCAACTTGTACAGAACTATGCCGCCCGGCTTCTCCTCCGTCGCCCTCGCTTCTCTCCCTCGAAACCCTTGCTGCATGAACTGCACTGGCTCCCTGCCAGACCCCGTTTCACTTCAAGATACTTCTCTTCACATTTAAGGCCCTAAACAACAAGGCCCCGTCTTACCTCTCTTCTGCCCTCTCGCCACGCCATGTCCCTCGGGCCCTTCGGTCATCACATGCACCTCTTTTGA
This sequence comes from Ceratothoa steindachneri, assembly GCA_963969495.1. Lineage (NCBI taxonomy): Eukaryota > Metazoa > Arthropoda > Malacostraca > Isopoda > Cymothoidae > Ceratothoa > Ceratothoa steindachneri. The sequence goes on from OZ018328.1 coordinate 112,565,440, forward strand.
ATATTCCTCGTTCATCCCTCTGCTCAATGGGGAACTGCTCCTTCTCAATCTGCGCCCCTAAGTTGTGGAATGCTCTTCCTGCTGAAATCAGGTCTTCTCCCTCTCTTACCACCTTTAATTAAGCGTCTCCTGAAAACGCATCTTTTCAGAATTGCCTTCTCTCCCTCTTGAATTTCCATTGAATTTCCATTCTCATCTCAGCACAACGTGCGCTCTGGGAAGGCCTCAGGCCTTGAAGAGCGCATTACAAAAGACTTATTATTATTATTATTATAAACAGTTTGAAATGGCTTTAAAATAAAATTGACTTAATGTTGCGGACGCCGATCGATTTCTGAAAGCTCTGCGACCTCCCTTTTTCTCGGTCTATGCCTATCCCCCCCAGATTGGTGGGTGCGAGATCTACAATCGATGTGCTGTCTCTCTTCTTTATCTACCATTCTTTTCCTCTCCCGGTAGTAGCAGTCAATCTCGACCTCGATAGGAGGTTATTTTCTCGTTTTTTTTTGTACCTACTCATTCAGGTGGTTTCGAAAAAGCGAGGTGCCGTCGTATGGCGGCTGTCAAGGCCATTTTTCCTTCTCCTCAGGGACCTGAGCAGTAGATACTTCGGGCGACGTCACTCTCTCTCAGGGACTGGATCCTAGCGACACTGATCAAAGAGCTGGACTTGCGTATAATGTGAATGTGTTCATGCACCTCTGTAATAGAACCACTTCATTTTCTAATTTGTCCCTGTGCTCTCCTGATTGATGCACGAACGAACTTTGACTGGGATGCACTCCATCACGTCTACGTTAGCAATAACTTTCCTATTAAATCTCTCTCACTGGATCCACGCCGTTTGAAAGGCCACCTTGTTGTTGCTTAGATCAAGCACGATAGCCATCATTCGAGGAAATGTTTGACAATCTGTTTCAGTCGGTAGAGTTTTTCTCTACCTTCATCTCCGCGGGCCTGGCCTCTATTCCTCTAATGTTTTACCGTTTTGCACTTCGGCCGAGTGTATTACGGCCTTCAGAAATGATATTCTTCGAAGCGCTGTCCGTGCGACTTTGTACTGTGTAAATTTTACCAGGCGATGTCCAGATTGCGTTAAAACCGAGATTGCAGATGCTTACTCTTTGAGAGATAAACATGAAAGGAAATGAGTTTGTGTGAGATGGAGTTCGATCAGAATTTTAGGGCGAAAGAGGGTGTGGCTGTTTCTTTTGGGTGACCCCTAGTGAAATGTTTACTTAAAAATGCAGATGAGAATGTCAGGGAGATTCAGATAAATGCACTTAAGGAGAAGAAAATAAAAGTCTGCGCTGCTCAAACGGCACCTACTAAATGGGTGTGGATCCGGATGGGAACCGGAAGTTGTTCAGGAAGGAGTGATAAAGCAATAGAAGAATAGGTGGGAGGGTACTATTTCAAAAGTAGATGGCGAGAATACTTATGGAAGATAAAGTGAATTGCTTCATGGGTGTAAACCAGGCGCTGTATCAGGGTAGGCCAGATATTCGTGGTGTAAAGTCTGAACAATGGGAAGGCTAGTTGCTAAAAAGTGGCGTTGATTGCTTTATGAAATGGGTCTGGTGGCTGTGTTGTAAGGCATTTGAAAATGAAAAGAGTGCCTGATGACTGGAAGAATGCAGTAATTATGCCGTTGCATAAAACTAAAGTGGAGAAAGATAAATGCAAGAACTACCAAAGGATAAGTCTGTTGAATGTTGTAGGTAAAGTGTATGAAAAATAATAGTGACCGTATAAGAAAGTTAACTGGACAATGAGGGTTTAGACGGGTAGGGTGTGTGTGTATGGAACAAGTATCTGCATTGAGCCTGCATGCTGAAAAAACAAGGAATGGGATTGATGGATCAGGAGAAAGCTTATGATTGTGTAGAGAGAAGCATCATGACTTGTATGGTCTGGAGAGTATTTATGTCAGAAGTAAGGCGTGCGTTACCTTAAGGTAACGCCATGGCTGTTTAATACATTTATGGATGAAGTATTGAGAGAAGTACGTATGGGAAAGTGGTGTGAGATTGATGTTGGTATATGGTGATGACTTTGTGTTAATGAGTGAGAGGGATTTGGAAGGGTCGATCGAAGCCTTCTGCAGGATAGAATAAGGTAATGAATGGTATTTGTGGGTAAGGATAGAGTGGTGTGTGATATCCTAGTCCGTCTTGTTACCATCGTGAATCATGATGCTACAGATCAATCAGATTGCGACCACAAGGATGCTGCATGGCAGTATCGTATGGAAAGAGAAGGGACAATTTGCTTGGTGTGCAATGAGTAAGATGTGAAGGTTGAGTGAATGAGGCTGTGACAGTGTGTGTTCTGATGCGGTATGGATGAGCGCGTAAGAGGAATCGATAGAAATATACTAGTGATTGTCAGGGTGTGAGGAAGGCTGGAAGACCGCGTAAAAGGCGGTTTGATTATGTCAAGCGTGTGCTTGTGATAGTGTCTATGGTTGAATTGCTTGGAGGTGTTTTTTGAAAGGCCGTGCTTGGGGCATTATACCCACGAATGAAACTTGACTGGGCGAGATTCTACAGTAATAGCACCCCATCGCTATGAAAGGCCACTCGTCTATGCCGTGGCCCGTCTCTTTTTTGTTAAAATCTAAGATACTTAAATTTCGTACAACGAATAGGTGAAAAATCATCTCAATCGCAGACGTCTTTTAATTTACCTCTTCTCTTTTTATGGTTGAATTAATCTTATCTTCGTCTCGTTTCGACAGCACAAATCTCTCTACGTATCATCCGATTCGCGGATTCGCCAAATCGACCTGTTTATGTGTCACGGACGTTATGATAACTGCCTGCGCTGCTCACACGACCCCTATTGCGGCTGGGAAAAGGACTCCGGTACCTGCAAATCCTACCAGCCTGGGTATGTCATCTTTGTCTCACTGTGGATTCGGATTAGCTTATAAGAGCTCCGTAGTTAAGATGTGTTGCGTGCATTTAAATTAGAGGAGAGGAAGAGTGGAACAGTAAAGATTTCTAAGCATTTAAGATAAGAAGGTTAGGTTGATGAGTCCCATGCGCATATCTCCATGGGAAGTTACAGTTGCACCTTGGTTACAATATGGTAGCCACCCTACACCTCTCAAATTTGCTCACCATCCCACGACTATCCATTCACTGGGTTAGCTCCTCATGGTGGAAGTGGTGGTTTCCATTCGGGTAGGTCGTAGCGGTTAACTCCGTCAAGCGGACTACGCGGTTCTTTCCCGTGATCCAGAACTCCTTGTCTGGTTCCTGGTTGCAGTGAATGAAGCTGTGTGTTAGTCAAGGTGATTTGATGTTCGTAGACTTGTTTAAAAGGTGATACATCGGAATTTTACCATGGCGTGGGAGGGAATGGTATTTAGTAGAGGGCTATGTGCGTTTGTATATTTTGGGCGCAATGTGGGTCTGTTGGTTTCTGGGTGGCTCGGAAAATGGTACAGGTCTTGTATCGTGTGTCATAACATAACATAACATAACATAATTTCACGGATGACAAAAGCCACAAGGGCCTATCAAAGGTCATCCGCATCCGTCAAAACCCACCCACAAAAAGCACCATCGACAGGGTAAGACAAAATCAAAGTTCCCCACAATATAATATAACAGATGACAAAGGCCACAAGGGCCCATCATAGGTCATCCGAGTCAAACGGCCTCTTTTTTTAAGGCACCCAAACTCCCAAGAAAACTACATCCAGAGGATTGCGTCCAGAAACAAGGGTATCACCAATCGGCTTGTCAAGAACTAAATCATGCAGCTATAGATATATACAAACAATATTAATATATACAAAACTTAGGAACCATCACAACCTTACCTTCCCATAAACTCATCCAACCCACTCTTAAATACATTTCAATTTGGACTACCTACTACCCTCCGCGGCAATTGGTTCCAGAAGTCTACCACTCTATTGGTGAAAAAATATTTTCTTAAATCCAACCTACACCCTTACTTTTTAATTTTTAAGTGGTGACCTCTAGTCCGATTTCCATCATCTAACTCAAAAAACTTGCTAACATCCAATTTATCTATCCCAGAAAAATTTTAAAGAGCTCAATCATATCCCTTCTCACACACCTCTTTTCGAACGAGAACATATTTAATACCCTCAGTCTATCTATATATTCAAGGTGCATCAGGGAAGGAATAATCTTTGTTGCCCTCCGTTGCACTGACTCGAGAAGGTTAATATCGTGTCTAAAATGTGGGGACCATGCCTGTATACAGTACTCTAGATGTGGCCTAACAAGAGTTATAGAGTTTAAGAATAACCTCCTTACTTTTGTAACTGACATTTCTCTTAATGAAACCCAGCACTCTATTTGCCCTGTTTCTTGCTTCAATACACTGCTTAGAAAACCTTAATGACTTATCTATTACTACTCCTAGATCTTTCTCATCCTCTACTGAGCTCAGCCAATGCCCATCCATTTCATAGTTATATTCTCTATTATCTTTTCCCATGTTAATAACTTTGCACTTATCAAGATTGAGAAACTGCTTTCTGCAGAGTTCGTGTGTATTGTTTTGTGTGCACTTTCTTCGTATCAGAGTGTAGGTGATTTATTGAGGTGCAGTGAAGACCTCACAATGGCGTTTTATGTTCAGGTATAGGTGCCTAAACCATACTGGGGGTGACGAGTGTGGAGCGTATGTACTACTGATCTTAGGTGTTGGGGATGAATTCTTTAGATTTGCTAAATTAGGTGGCTGTGTGCGCTCAGTGGTTTTATATTTGTTTGCTTTATCTGTTTATATGCATTCTGAATCTGATTGTTTTTCGGTATAGTCAGCCTTTTTTATAAACTATTCGTACACTCATACCCAATTTGGGGGGGCTGCCAACTCCCCCCAAATTGGTGTCCATAACTGCTTCTAATTAAGATATCGAAAAACGGATTTCAGATTCTGTGGTTTCAGCCCCAAATCTACACATATACCAATTTTCATCAAAATCCAAGAGGACGTTGGTCCCACTTTCAAAATTTTGCTTGATTTGTCAGAGAATTGGCCATTTGTTATGTAGTCATTTCTCTGAATGGTTTATTAAGTGTCTTTTGCTGGAGGTAGTGTGGATGTGTTTGATTAAGTTGGGGTTTGTTGATGGGGGAGGCAGGTTATTGTAGAGGTGTTGGAAGTAGTGTGCTGGGGCTTTTTTTCCCTGTGGTTGGATGGTGGGCCTTTGCTGTCAGATTGTGGTTGAGGTGGAGACAGATCAATGCTCTGCTGAAGTTTTGGATTGGTTCCAATCATGTCTCGGTGTATTTTGATTTAGAGTATTTTTATTTTAGCATGCAAGTGTAGGGTGGTGTGCTGATTGTTCTATGTGGTTTAGAATTTGTTCGTGTGAGATTTGGCTATGGTTGGGTGACATGCTGGAGCTGTGTAGTTAAGGGTGGTATGAATGAATTGTTTGTATAGTGTAATGAGAGGCTGTTTCTGTTGTCCAAATCCAATGTTTCATACTGCTTTGAGGGCGTTATTTCTTTGTGACCTTGTTTGTAATGTTTGTTGTGTGCGTTTTGAATGTCATGTGGGCGTCTAGTGTGAGTCCTAGAAGGGTGGAGCTTTTGTTTAGTAGCAGGTGTTGTTGATTTAGTCTGATTTTGGAGTGTTTGTTTGATTCATGGTAGTCAGGTGTGAAAAGCGTTCCTGTTAATTTGTTGGCTGAGGCTGTCATGTGCTTTTGTGTGAGTCAGTGTTTTAATGTGTTTTTATGATGTAGGAGTGTCCCTACTTGCTTTTGTGATTGAGGGGTGTTGTGCTATGAGTGAGATGTCGTTCTGCGTAGGTGTTTATTAATGGGATTTGTGGTTGTGGGATATCATGTGTGAATATGTTGAATAGTAGTATGGGTGATAGAATGTCTCCCGTGGCTAGTCATTGTGGAATGATCCTGTGTATGATTTAAGGGTTCGGTGGGTGAATTTGGCCTGTCTGTCAAAGATGAAGTTTATTATTCACTTTTTGTTGTTGTTGGGAGGTTGTACAGTGCCGGCAAAAAAAATCCGATCACCATCCATAACACATGTATTTTTTACACATTTCATAAAGCTGTAAAATATGTTCTAATGTAGATATAGACTTGTGGTAAACTGCGTTTTGTAGAGCAGGCATTCAGCTTGCTAGTCCTGTGTTATGTCAATTGGCTGCTACTAGCGGTTGTGAATGGACGTGCTGTCACAAAATAACACCTCTTTTTACTAAAAGTGCTGTATTTTAAGAAAGCCTATAATGGCTGCGAAGAAACGACTCTCAAGTGACAAGATAGATAGTATTGTTGCATTACATAAGGCTGGAAAATCACAAAGACAAATTTCAAAACATTTAGAGATATCTCAAAGTACTGTGAATTTATGGGTTTCCCGCTATATAAGTGATGATGTTTCTGGTACACCAGTTTGAACAAGTGGTAGTGGAAGGCCTAGAAAGACGAATTTACGTACTGATAAATTAGTAAAACGTACTGTGTTAATGAAACCAACAAGATAGGGTTGCCATATCGGCATGCTATCAAGAAACCTTTCCTGAATGCCGAAATGCGCAAGAAAAGAGTTGAGTTTTGTAAAAAGCACATCAATTGGACTGCTGATGATTGGAAAACAGTTTCTTTAGTGATGAATCCTCTTTTTTAACATTCAGAAGCTGTCTCAAAGAATGGTGCGTGGCTCAGATAGGATGGATTCTAAATACACTATCAAGACAATGAAACACCCTCCAAGTTGGGTTGCATTAGCTATTTTGGTAGGGAGACTTTATTTTTTTCTCCTAAGAACACAACCATGAATGGTGAACGATATTTAGCATGCTATAGATAAAACTTCCACCGACACTGGCATTGTATGAGAAAACAACTTTTATGCACGATGGGGCACCTTGTCACAAGGCAAAAATCGTTAATAAAATGGCTCAACGATAAGGAAATTGGTGTCCTAGATTGGCCTGTTAATAGTCCAAATTTCAATCCGATCGAGAATCTATGGCTTATTATAAAAAATAAGGTCGAATATCACAATACTGGCAGCATCCCCCACCTCACAGAAGCCATCAAAAAGGTTTGGTGCACTAAGATATCACAAGAAATGTGCCAAAATATGATCAAATCGATGCCAGAACGTCTCAAACAAGTCATCAGGAACAAAGGACATATGGCAAAATACTAGTATAAGGTAAGAATGTACAAATATTAAGTTTAAATACTTTTAAATATTGATTGTGTATAAAAAATAAGTACAATTCTCATGGCTTCAACACAATCAGCTCTTACCCCAGCACTGTACGTGCTTGGGTAAGAGCTGATTGTGGGTTGGTGAGGAGCGCCGTGGTTGTGTGCTTTTCTGAAACTGCTCTCTGTGATAGAGGTATATTTTGCCTGATTTCCTGGTGTATTAGTTTTTTGTGTGTTTTTGATAGTGTGGATAGAAGTAATATTGTGGGTTTGTCTGGTTTGAAAATGGGTATGATGCAGGCTATTTTCCAGATTGATGGGATTGTGGACAGTAGCGAATGTTGAGTTGTAGGAGGTTAAGGGTGTGTTGTTCTGGAGGCTTATTATTTAGATGTTTGGGGTGTGTATGACCATCAAGTACAATTCCAGCTTGTGGTGTATATGGGATAGGTTCGATCAAACACGCCAACAAAACAAAATACACTCGCCCGATGCAGGGTATATCGTTCCTCATGGTATCGAGATTGGTTCAATTGATGGCTCTGTAAGAAAGACCGTTACAGGTTTTATCGTGCCGCATGGTATCGAGACTGGTTCAAGAGAGTTTATTCATCTGGCACCTTCATCACGAGCCTTGTTTTTTACCCCTTTTTTGCAGCGCTGCTGCTTTTCTAAATAATATCTCTTGTGTCAGGCTCCTTCAGGATGTGACCGGCGAAATGCCGGGCCTTTGTGACACCTCCATCGCCAAGAAGAAGATGGTCGTTACGTGGGGTCAGAGCATTCACCTGGGCTGTGCCGTCAAGTTACCGAAGCCGATCTCTCTAAAGGATATCACCTGGCATCACTACTCCAAGGAAAAGGGAAAATACCAGATAAAATACAGGTAGGTGTCAGGTTCAATCAATTGTCGTCTTCGGTCGCGCGAGGAAAAGAAGATTTCCAAGGGCGGAGATTGCAAAGGTTGTTTTTGTTGTTGCATTCTGATAACTTGGTATTGGTGGCATGAGAGATTCATTGTAAATGTCGATAGAGCACTTGCGAAGAGGGAGGGGATAAATGCCGAACAAAGTAAGATAACGTTGCTTAGGAGGTAGATGTAATGGTAGTCCTTTAACAAAAGTGATGACTGGACGGATTCCGCTGCGCCCATCAACGCTATAAATAAATACAGACCAATCCCACTATTGTGCACGCTATCCAAAACCTTACAAAAACTTGGGCACATAAGAATACGTCCAGACATACCCCTCTCACAAACACAAATTCACAAAAGATAATTCAACCACAACTTTCCTAAACAACCTCACGCAGGGCATTCAAGATGGTTTCAACGAACACCCACCTCGCGTCCAACAACATAAAAATGGCAGACAAATTTCAGCTTCGGCAGCCAAGGCCGAGTTGTACACGAAATACATAAATCACACATACTACCACTTCACAACTGCATCCCCCAGTGTGCCCTCAGCTCTCCTACACTTCAGCCTATTCACTCACAACATTCCACAACCACAATTCTCATTTATCCAAACAAACACCCACGCTCATATCTTTATATCAGCACGCATTATGTCAAAAAAATCCGAACAGTACAATTATGTATCGAGAAACACACTGGAACAATGGGTCAGACAAAACCGAATGAGGGCCTCTGCCCTGATCATCTGTAACACAAGATTTTTGTGAATCAGCAAAGCACCCAAGAACCACACAGAATCGACAAGTCATACCTTTAAATATAATTCCATCCTCCTGGGAACCACATTCTATACTGCCATGACTTTCGCTCCAATCTCTTACAAAGGAACTTAACGCAGCCACATTTGGAGAGGAGTCGCCGCTTGATAATCACACCCTTCGGACTCCTCCCCTCCTCGTTAGGACAGAGTCCACCCTACCAGGTTGCATTGAAGCCACCACGAAGGCCCTCTGAGCTAGCAAGGAGACTGGGTGTGACCATCGCGGATGCCTCTGTAGAATGGAAAACTGCACTGCACTGCACATCAACAAGACAATGTGCAATTCCTGATGGCTTTGTGGAAAACCCCCCAGCAAAAACAATGCAAACACGCTACACACTCTCATGCACACTTATACGCCGAAGCCAAAATCCTATCAATTGGAGTACATCTAAACATGTTAGTAACACAACATTCATTTCAACTGAGCTGAAAACTATTCCGCACCAACCACCACCTCTAACCACACTCAAAAAGTACCCCCCCAGCACACTACTAGTAACTCCCAAAACAACCTGAAAAAAAAAATCCATCCCCTCCCTCAGACACTCAATGGCCTCTCGCTTCAAACCATCATAAATTAACAATCTCCCCAAATAGACAACTCAGAAAACGCTACTACACCGGACACACGGAGTACTCCTACCCCAACCCAGATCAGGCCCTTCCTCTATTCCCCAAATCACACACCCAATAAACCTCACTCCAACATCGGATATAACCTCGACCAAGACGGCACTAAACACATCCTCATCAAATGCTTGAACTTCGCACAATCACGAAACCCACACTCTTCACCGATGGACCTGTGTATTTATGGTGGGAGGAGGGGGTGAAGTTATCAGTTTATAGGTGGTATAGGTTACCCATGCTGTCTACTGCCCTTGAAATCCTTGAAAAGTTCTTGAATTTGATGAAAAAGGTAGATGAACCTTGAATTTAAAAAATAAATCATTGGGTGATTGTTCAAATGATTTTTCAAATTCACTATTTATATACTTTTTAATGTCTATTAGGAAAATAGTAATATTTAAGTTAATCTACTCACTAATGTGAGTCAACATATGTATGCTTTGGATGCACTGGTGAGTTAATTTTGGTTATGCTTTGCTTATAACCCATTTTTTCCTTAAATACCTCACCTTCATCAATATCCCATAATGTTTATGGCACTTTTCTTTTCTTTTTTTGCTATTCTATGTTGCATAATTTTACTTGTGTGGGGTACAGTTGGCTTTTTGGTCATCTGTATGTAGTGAAGACCGGCGCCCACTCAGGCCCCATCCTAGGTCTTCTGCTGTTCTGTCAGAGCCCTCTTCATTCTTCAGTTTTTCTAAGCAGAGGAAGAGCTGAAGACTTGCTAGAAGCTTTTAATGAAGGGATATCGAATCTCGACCAATTAAAAATTATTCAGGCATCAATGGACGGCCCGAACGTTAACCATAAGTTTCTGAGGCTGTTGAATTCTGAAAGAAGTGGCAATTCTCCTCCTCTACTTGATTGTGACACATGCTCATTGCATGTAGTTTCTGGCAGCTTCAGGTTTGCTGATGAGAACGCTTTTGGAATGTTGGCAATTTTTTGTCTACATTATATTATGTTTTCAAAGATTCTCCAATGAGACGAAAATTATTTTTGCAAGCAAATGAAGTTCATCAATCTGATTTTCCTATGAAATTTTGCTAACAAGAAGGTAGAAAACACAAGAGTTGTACAAAGGGCGATTAGTCTTCTCCCCAAAGTCAATATGTTTGTTGAAACAATCAAGAATACTCACAAAGAACCAAAAAGTGCATCATATGTCACGATGCAAGAGGCTCTGTGCAATAAGCTTCTATCTGCTAAGATCACTTTTTTTCTGAAGATTTCATCTGAATTGGAAGGCTTTCTGGTCCGGTATCAAACTCACTCCCCAATGATGCCATTCCTTTACGAGGGAGGATTTGGGTGCCATGCTGTCGACTCTCTTGCTACGTTTTATCAAGAAAGATTTAGTTGAGGGAAAATCTTTCAAGCAGCTGAGTTGTCTGGATTTAACCAATCCGTCTCACCAATTACCACCTGAAAAAGTGGATCTCGGTTTCACTGTTAAAGAAGAGATTAGAAAAGCTCGAGAACAACTGACCAACACTGATATTCTTCAGTTTCGGAAGGAAGCAGTGAACTTCTTCGTAGCTGTAGTAAAAAAATCAACGAGAGGAGCCCTCTTAAGTATTTGGTTGTTAAAGGCTTTAGCTGTTTGAATCCAAATGTGATGTTGAATGCATCCGAGTACGAGTCCAGGATTGAGATCTTTCTGAGAGAACTTGTGTCTATAGAAAAACTGTCTGGAAAAGCTGCTAATGACATCAAAATAGAGTAAAAGCGATTTGTCACTGACAATAATGTCTGCGAATCAAATAAAAAAGTTCTCCAGAGAAACTCGTCTTGATGCTCATTTTGAGCACTTATTCCAGGTAGCGAATTTCAAGGTAATCTTCCTCTTCAAGAGTTTTATTTATGAGATATTGTACCTCATTCACGGACAAGCAGCTGTCGAACGGGGTTTCAATATTAACAAAGAAATCTTAGTCGAAAATATTCAACAGAAGTCTATGATTGCTCAGAGTTGTACACGATGCCTCGGTTGCAACTGAGTTTAAAATGACTAAGTCACTTATGCACGCAGTTAGGAATTCTTCTCGCCTGTACAAAGAAGATCTTGAAAAGAAAAGGAAGCAGGAAAAAATTCTTACAGACATAGAAGCCAAGAAAAGCTGATGCTCTGATCAAAGAAAAGGAAGATAAGAAACAAAGACTAAAAATGGATTTCGAAGCAAAAATGAGTCTTCTTGATAAGGAAATTGTAACCATCAACATGATTAAATATAATTTAAAATAAAATTAACAGGTAACCTCTGAATCATGAATGTTCATTCTGTTTTGTAATACATATAATTTTCGATTGAAATATTTCAGATTTTTTCCTAAATGCTTCATGATTTAGTGTTTGGGGGGCATTTTGAAACAAATAATTCTTTGTTGTGAATAGTGGAAAGTAATGGATATTTTTGCTAAGTATAATTTAGGTAATTGTGTGGCTGAGTAAAAATAAATGCTTTAAAATATATTTTTAGACCTAAAATGGAAGCAGTTCCAAATGTAGGTACTAAATTTTCATGAAATGAATAGTTTTTGATGATAGAAATTATTTAATTAAAAAAATGATGTCTCCTAAATGTAATAAAACATACAAGAGTCATGTAACTAATAATTTAAAGAGAAAAAACAATGACTAAAACCAGTTTTTGATTATTTTTAAAAAGTCCTTGAATTCAAAATCACCAAACAAGTAGACACCCTGCTACCTGTTTCTGGGTGCGTGGTCGGTAATTATAAGGGGATGTATTGAAGGGTCCTCGTTGCTATTGGATAGCGGGTAACGAGGACTTTAGGCAGTGGTCCTACTTTATGCCTCTGTTGAATTGGTTCCGACTCATAATTTCTCACGCAGGTTATTAGTTAGGCTGGGCTTACCGAAGGTGGCTCGGTAATCGGGGTAAGTAAAGGACTTCGAAAGGACGCGGCAAAGAAAATTATAACTTTATTCTTAAATTGGCCTACTAAAAGGGGCAAGCGGAAACGTCTCGAGTTTTTTTGCGGTCAATGTGTAGGCTTTCTGTTTTACGCGAAGTAAATGGGATTTCGTAACGCTACTAAGGAAATGAATTGACTACCGAATTATGAACGATATGAGTTAATGAATCATGAGAGTCTCTCTTTCGCTCTCTCTATACATGTGAGTCGTCTCCAAGGGCTGTGACCTTGACATGTCCCTAGGGAAGATCCATTTATCTAGTTTGTTCGTTATTTCCATCCCTTGGGCGGAGTTTCCGACGGCTCTGTGTATCTGTTGTGCCTACATATTTCCCATAGATTTATCTATATTATAGGGAATCGCTTGTTGTAGATCTCTGGGAAATTTCTCTGGACAAATCCTTTATTTGTTCAGCTTGCCTTGTAGTCTCCCGTCTGCTGATAAATATTCTCAACACGCGTATGTTCGTTTGTGCGCGATCCTCGTATTTGTTCAGGTAGTCACCTTTGATAGCTGTGTATGTTCGTGTGTTTCTGCATGACTCTAACGACTCCTTACCTCATGTATTTATACAATTTGACCTATATTTTGTTTGTTTTTTCTAATTATCTTAGGTTCTTTATTTATTACACTTGGCATATTATTTCCATTTGTGGAGCTTCTCGTTAGGCCTATTAAATCCTGCAATTTGGGTGCCACAGGCTTACCTATTTTACAATACGAACCCTATATACCCACCCGGGGCATCTAGTGACGTTCCAGGTGGGCGTCCGCCATGTTTAAGTATCATGTTGAACTTTATCAAGACCCATATTTGAAAAAAGTAAAAATGTGATAAAGAACTTTTGCCAATTAGATGTCAAATCATTAAAATTCCCTTAGCTGAAAGCTGCTAAATATTCCTTCAATAATAATAATAATAATGCATTTATATCACGTTGGTAAGATCGAGAGTAGGCGTTGCGCAGGTGGACAATTTGAGAGGATAGTTTGTTGTGAGAACGGGTGAGTAATGAATGGCTGAGGTTCATATGGTGCGAGGAAACTATAGAATAAGATTGTCATCGGGAATGTTCTGAGGTGGTTCGGTCATGCAAGAAGAAGAGCTGAGAATAGATTTATGGAGAAAGTAAATGGGAGCGAGTTTCCAGGAGTTTGAAGTCTGCACAAAAGATGGTTTATTTACTTATCATTAATAGAATCAGGTTTCCGCTGTTTGTCCCTACGATGGTTTGATCATGTAAAAGTAAAGAGAGAGAGAGAGAGAGAGAGAGTGGATAGATACTAGCTGTGCATGGAGGAAGATTGTGAGGGGGACTTCTGCCAGAGGATGAACTCTGACAGCTTCATCCTATCGCTTCCTTCCTTATTGCTATGAAGTAGTTTGTGCTTAATAGAACATAAACGGGTGTGGGGTGGGGAGTAGGGAGGGTAATTTTGTTGTGCACACCAACCTCACTTATAATAGGAATGTGGTGATGAATTCTTCCTATCCTTTCAATTTTATTGTTTCTCCAGATTTCCCAGGATACTTTCTCCTCAGTCACGATGGTTCTTTTGCACATCGAGTTTCGTTCCCTCATTTTCTTCCTTACTTTTTCACCTCAAATGACTCACATTTTTTAAAGAAGCCCAACAGCAAAATTTTAATCTTCCTTCAGACCGGACAAATACATCGAGACCTCAGAACACGGCCTAGTGGTGATGAGCGTGACGGAAAGCGATGCCGGCCGCTACGACTGCAAGATGGGGGGAGACATCGTTTGTTCGTATAACATCACCGTGGATTCGCACCGATGCTCCGCCCCCGCAAGAACTAATGACTACCAAAAGGTAGAAGGCAACAATTTCCTCCTTTTTAGGCCTTTTCTTTTATTGCAACATTTCCCTATTTCCACTCTTCCCCTGGTTTGGGTATAATTCACTTCTTTATTCAAACTCTTCCCGTGGTTGGGATCCCACTTTAAACTGAAATACGCACATCAGGTGCGAATCAGTAGTAGTAGTAATATATACAAATCAGTAGTAATATAAACAAAATTATGTTATGTTAAGGTGAGACTAGCAAAGTCGTCATCGGGAAACCGCTTCCCCGAAATGTCTTGTCCTTCCTGCGTAATTGGATGGGTTGCAACGCGGCCTATTCAGTTAATTAGGTTAGACCCTGCTAATGTGCGAATTAAGAGGGAGATGTGGAATATGTGATGATGGAAGAGGCAAGCCCTTCTAATTAACGTAGGGTCCGACCACGGGTCGGACTACAATCTGAAAGCCTCCTTAATTAGCACAATCTTGTAATATATTTTATAATTCACAATATTCTATAAGGCTTAAATTCACAGCGGTGTTTCCATTTGGCTAAGCCGTACTCCATGTCCTATTAGAAAGGGAATGAGAGTTTGTAGGATGAAGTGAAAGGAGTACGAACAGAGGTGTCTGCTATTGAGTGAAGGGGTATGTGTGATCTTGAAATTGTTATAGTGTATGGGGCCTGTAATGATAGTAGCGACGCTGAAAAGGAAAGGGTTATTTATCCTTTTATGATATACAACGGACGAAGAGATAACAGGGTCAGAGATGAAATGACAGGCTTTTCGAAAACTTACTTGCCGGCCTCCCTACCTCCCTTTAGCGAAGTGGGTGGCTCCTAAAAAGGCTCTGAGATGGGAGAGATTTGGGTAGTCTATGAGTAGGTGTGTGTCTGGGCGAAGCTTATTCTGTGTTTGTATTATAGTGGAGTGGCCTAACCTGGTTTAGGATGTTTGAATTAGTGTGTTCAAGTATCTTTAGGTGAGGGTAGTGTGGATGTGTTTGATAAAGTTGGGGCCAGAAAGTGGTTGTTTCTGTGCTGAGAAACCCACTACATGCGGCGTCGGTTGAAGAAAGAATAAAGGGAAAATTGATTTTTTCCTGGTGAAGAAAAAGTGAGAATCTTGAGTCAGGGCCAATCTGCCCACATTATTGTGCTGTTCAAGGATAGTTTGGTTGAGAATACGGGATGAAGGTGGCGAGGTAGATAGAGTAGTAGTAGTGGTTCGACAACCTGCCTTTATCCAGGCAGATTCCGACCGGATAATGAAACGGACCTAAAGGTCACTCTGACCCTCGCTGGTGAGTCTGAAGGCACCAGGGGCCGGTCCTGTTTGGGGAGAGCTGCCAGTAAGTGTCATGTTTTGACACCAAACAGCGTTCAGGTGGATCCTTCTTCGCCCCGTGCAGAGGGACCTGTTTCGGGTAAGAGGTATGTGGATATATGTAGATACTCATTCACCGGATTCCTTGGAACAGAGAGTGTGTGCGTGTTGTGCTGTGAAGATGGGAGAGGAAAGAAAGCACAGCGCGTCCACCAATTACCGGGATCGAATCCGGTACCTCGACGTTAGCGGACCAACGCCATATCCACTCGGCTAACAAGAGGTCTTCTAGGTAGATAGAGTGAATAAGTGTTTGAGAAAAGACAGACTAAGTAGCAACGAGATGATAGGAGTAGATAGAGGGGCTTTATTCGGGCTATGGAAGAGATAACACATTCCATTGGTTATTCCTGAGAGAAGGCTGAAATAGGAAGGCACCTTAGTAGATGGTATAAGTTCTTAGTCGACTGAAAATGTTGGTGATTGTGTCATGGAATGGGTAAGGTGGCTGTGTTGTAAGGTCTTTGAAAATGAAAGGAATAGGTCTGTCTGGTGGCTGTATTCTAAGTGTTTTGGAAAGGAATGGTTCAATAGCTGTGTTGTAAGGTCATTGAGAATGAAAAAAGCCGTATGAATCAATGAGTGCATGTTAGTAGAACTGGATAAGGGAAAGGTGAAGGCAAGAACAGCTGATTATGGCGGATGATAGAAACAATTGGTATGGAAATATTCGAATTGTGTATTTAGGAGGGATAACAGAGATGATTTTTTTTTAAATCTTAGAGCTCATCTGGCGACTGCCTACTTAGGCATTATTCGCCGCATTCAACACTGCCTAATATTAGGCATCTTTAAAATAAGATGCAAAAAAAAACAATAAAAAAATAAATAAAAAGGCAATAAGAAGGAAGCAAGCTCCGGCGTCGGGGGCAGGACCGCCCTCCCCGGTATGACCTACTAATATAAGCGAAAGCAACTATTTAAATAAAGGGAAGAAGACGGCCTCCCCCAAAAAGTCTATTATAAGTACACCAGTCAATGTGCACGAACTCGTCCCGAGTACAAGGGACAGGCGGTAGCGACACCGCACCTTCCGGTACTGGGACAGATAACGTGCGCGGAGATCGCCCAGACTGGGACATTCAACAAGAATGTGCCGAACAGTCTGGGGGACAACGCAGTCTTCAAAGTAGGTCTCTGGCGAGCGCTCCATCAAATGGCGGTGCGTCCCGCAAGTGTGTTCAATTCGGAGACGGCAGAAAGCAACTTGGAGCCTTCGCGGCATTAGGGGTAAGTCCATGGGAACAGTCGCGGCGCAATGACACGCAACTTTATGTTCCCTTCGACCGTCCGCAATCTTCTTTGCGAAGCAGCCCGGAGAGCTGCCCGTATTCCTACCATGTAGTCGGTGTGAGGAAGAGCGAAATGCTGGTCCGGGCGCAGAGTCCTCGCGGAGTCTTTGGCACGCTCTTTCCCCGCACTTCCTACATATTCAGGAACCCAGTGGAAGATAATCTCGACACCCACCCTGCTCGCCCAAACTGTGGTGTCTCGGATATTGCGAACCAGGGGATGCGGAGATTCCAATGCCCCGAGAGCACTCAGGGCGCTTTGTGAGTCGCTATAGATCACAATCCGGTCTCCGAACCGGGCACGTCGCGTAATCTCCCGTACCGAGTGGTGTATTGCCTCCAGCTCATCCGTGAAGACACGCAGCGCCTGGCAGAGCCCCGCTGACTTCAAACAGAGGGGATACGGCGTGGAAGCTGACCCCCTCTTGGGACTCGGAGCCAGTCGTATACACTGGCACGGTTTCAGCGTGAGACGAGGTGTCGAACGCAATACTCACGGTGCTGTAGAAGCTTCGGGAGCGGAGGCTTGGCGACAAATAGCCAAAGGTGCTACCCTCCAGGCTGGTGTCCTGGGTAGAACCAGGTGCGCCACCGTGCCGAGAGCTATACCTAGCTCTCGAAGGAGCTTCCTAGTCCTAAACCCAAAGGGCATCTCTCGGTGGAATAGGCACCGTCGAAGTCAGTTGGGAATGCAGTGAGAGCTATTGGCGATTGAGGGAGGCGCCGTGCTCGCGCGTACAAGCGAATAATGCACTGTGCACGGCGTAGAGCGAGTGGCATCTCCCCAGCATCGACCAGCAGGCTCTCAATGGGGAAAGTGCGGAAGGCACCGGTCGCCAGGCGAAGGCCGGTGTGGTGGAAATCTACCTTCCGCAATACACACTCAGCTGCGGATGCATAAAACTCGCATCCGTAGTCGAGCTTTGAACGAAAAAAAGATCGATAAAAAAGTAAGGCAGTAGCCCTATCAGCGCCCCAAACGCTGAACGTCACGGAACAGAGAATATCGATGGCCCGTGTACAAGAGACCGTAAGGTTTGTGAATCTGAGCCTCTGAGGTGAGGCGTCGGTCAAATACAAGACCAAGAAAACGTTTCGATTCAACCGCTTCTAGGCATAGCCCATTAAGAAACAAGTGTGGGTCGGCGTGGAGCCGTGGATGACGGCAGAAGTGCACCAGCTTAGTCTTGGCCAAGGAAAACTGAAACCTGTGCGCTTAGCATAGCGAGAGACGCGGTTCAATGCTTGTTGATCTCGACGCTCCAGAGTTGGCATCTGGGCCGCGCCAAATGAGATCGAAAGGTCGTCGACGTAGAGCGTAGCGAGAACATCATCCGGCAGCACCGAGGTGATGCAGTTGATGCTCATAGCAAAGAGTGTGACACTGAGGACACTTTCCTGCGGGACACCCTCTTCCTGCTCTTTTGGGCCGGAGAATCGACGATCTCGCAAAAATTCAGATATAAGCATTGAGAGGCGTCCCCTCGCCCCCGTCGTGTTGAGAGTCTCCATGATACCGTATCGCCATGCTATATCATAGGCCTTCTCCAGATCAAAACACACCGTAGCCTAGTGCTGTCTACGAAGGAAGGCCTCGCAGATGGCATTTTCTAGTCGCAGCAGAGAATCCGACAGATGGCCTCCGCTGTCCAGAAAAAAGGCTAATCTAACATTTACCAATACATTCATCAACTTGCACACGCAAGAGGTAAGAAAGATTGGGCGGAAACCGGCCGGAGTAGAGTGATCTCTTCCCCGTTTGCGAAAGGCGAGCACAGTAGCGATTCGCCAGGAATCTGAGAGAAGACACTCCAACCAGATCCTGTTGAACAAATCTAAGAGAAAGGCCATGCCTCGCTCACCCAGGTGTCGAAGCATGGCGTACGGGACATCGTCAGGACCATGGGTGGTGTCCGCGCACGAACCAAGGGCAGAACGCAATTCACTCAAAGTAAACCTGTCGTTGAAGGGTTCTCCGCCTCTGGAGGTAAAGTCCAGCCGGCGGCCTTCCACGACATCACGACGTGCATTGAATGCTATGCACGTCGTGATGTCGCGGAAGGCCGCTGGCTGGACTTTACCTCCATAGGCGGAGAACCCTTCAACGACAGGTTTACTTTGAGTGAGTTGCGTTCTGCCCTTGCTTCGTGCGAGGCCATCTCTAGCGCCGGCTAGAGAAAGCGGTCGCGAAGGATTCCGCCACGGACGCGGGGTCAGAGATTGCGGTCCCATTCTCCTGGAGAACGGGAGGGAGGTCGGCGAGAACTTGCCCCTAATCCTTTTGACTGGCTTCCACACCTCTGCCAGAGGAGTCTTCCCGTTAAGTGAAGACACGTATGCCCGCCAAGAAGAGCGGCGGGCGTGCTTCGAAATATACCTAAACCTAGCCCTAGCCCGACGGAATTCACCGACCCTGAAATCGTTCGGGCGGCGCTTATAGCGCATGTAGGCATAACGCTTTTGTTTGAGAGCCGTCTCGCACTCAGCTGACGACCCCGGGAGTGGTCGGCGTGCAAAACGCCTAGACCTACAAATAGTAGTTAGGCCCGCGGCGATGAAGCTACCGGGGAAGAACTCAACGGCCTCATCTACCGACCTAAACTCCTTGACTGAGATGGAGAATTCATTCTTTTCCTGAAATGTAGACCACTGCGCCCGTGCCAAGCACCACCGGGGCGTGCTCTCGGGCGGCAGCGACCCAGAAAGTGATATTTGAATGGGAATTTATCACTACCATGAAGGTTATCGACCACCCTCCAATCAAAATCAGCCTGTGCATCCGTAGACCACAAAGATAGAGGCAGGAAAATGAAGCGGTTCTCGGGCAGTGATGCGTAAACTCATCCACATTTAGGACACCCATCTCAAGCTCGTGGATCAGGTCGGCAAGGACTTTACCCCAGGAATTAATAGAGTAGTCTTCCCAGAGGGGGAGACGGAGGGGCCCTCCTTTCCAAGGATCCACCGTCTCCGAACCACCCAGCCCCCACTGGGCGTGGGCGAAGGATCCGAAGCTCCTTTGTTGCTGTCCTCCTTTCGGGGGGCAGCTTTAGGAACCCCGGAAGATGGCCTGTCGACCAACTTCAGGGGCGTTGCCTCCTGTCACTCTAACGACTCGGTGGAGGCGCGTGGCCGTTTCGCCTTACGGGAAACAGTCACGCTCGGGGAAGGGAGGGAGCCCTGGTTTTAGCTGGGGCTGGGTGTGGACCCTTTGTGCCTCCAGCTCTACCAGTGGAGCTCCCGGGGTGGGTAGAACCCGCAGAAGGGTTCCGAGTGGGCGCGGAAACGGCCGTACTCGTAGGCCTGGAGGGGCCAGGAGCAGAGGGTGTCATTTTCAACATTGAGGCATAGGACGTCCCGGGTAGCGCCGGGCGCGCCAGGACCAAGTCCTTAGCATCGCGAAATGAGAGACGATCCTGAGCCTGAACGGCCAGGATTTCCTTCTCAATGAAATACGCACCACATTGCTTCGAAGAAGCTCGGTGCGGCTATTCAATTGACACACTTGACCACACACGATTTGGACTTATCGTGTGCGGCCTTGGAGCAACTTACACAGGATGTCGGGTAACCCCGACTTTGCGCGTCGACAGGAGCGATTAGTATAGCCGAAGCGGTGCAGTAATACCAACCGGCACGCACCGACTCACGGAGCTTATCAGTCGTACGTGACGAAGAGTGTAGGGGTAGGTCTCGAAGCTCCTCCCTGTTTTCTCATCACACGTTCGTCCTTGACCGCCCCATGGTCGGCCAGCTCTAAGGTGATTTCCTCTATAGAGTAATCCAAGAGTTCCCTCGCATAAACTATTCCTTTCACGAGGTTCATGGTAGACTGCAGCGTCATACTCACAGGCGTGCCATCGAGTGTCCGAAGGGCACTAATGGACGCCTCGGAGGGATTCGACGCCTTCGCCAAAAGGCTCCCGTCCGAGAAACGGCTCACCTTCGGCTCTCTACCAATCACACTAGCTAAAGCTCTCCTCTGATGAATCATGTTGCCCTTGGCCAACATTCTACCATCAGTGGAACGAATAACGAGGAAGCGTTTGAAGCCAACGGGCTCGAAAACCCCGCTTAATCTCTGAAGAGGGGCACCGATGTAATCGAGGCTCCCCACCCGTGGTGGTGGGGGGCAGAGAGGCCGGATGTGCCGATCTCGGCTTGGTCGCTTACCGAAATGGCAGCAGACCCATCCGTCCCCGCAGCCCCTTCCGATGGAGAGGAGCCCCGAGTCTTTTTACTTTCTAGGAGTGGAGGGCGGGAAATGAACCCGCTTCTCCCCTCCATCGGCAGGAGCCCCCAGGCCGGATGGACCGGCCTCAGCAAGGTCCTTCTCCGAGATAGATAAGGAGGAGATCCCTCCCGTCCTTGTACTGCCTTGGAGACCCGAGCCGTTTGAGGAGGATGCATAGGGGCGGATTCGAGTTCGGTTCTTGTCACCGAGCTCTGATTCGCCCCCACAGGCTGGGTTGCCTCAAGCACCATGTCTATCTCGGGGGAAGCCTCCAGTCGCCCACCCCCCTCCAGGACATCACAAGTCCCATTAGCAGCGGTGTCACGAGTCGAGTCTGGGGAAGCACAGGCCTTGACCCCCGCTAGGTTTAATATTCTAGCCAGCAGGTCTTTCAAGGGAAGCGACCGATGGGGCCTGGCTTTCCTCTTCCCCCTAAGAGGGTTTGCCCTACCCAGCCGCTTCACTGTGGAGCAGTCGGCTATGGGCTGCCTGCTGGCTTTATTGGCAATCTCCTTGGAAAGTAAAGGGGGGACTGCTGCGGGAAAGAGGGAGATGCCTGAAGGCACCTCCAGACAAGGGGGTTAGGGGGAGTCCCTTAAACCCGTAGGCGAAAGAGAGGAGTAAGCCTCCTCTCCGGTTAAAGATATTTGGAGGGTCCCCTGCGATAGCACAGGGGGGGATGGAACCTCCATTTTTTTTTTGTCGAGCTGCCTGAGGGCGGCTCCGACGATGGATTAGGGGAAATTGAGGGAAGACTTTTGTTTTTCTCATCATTGGGCATGGTGACCCCTATCTTTTTACGTGATGCAAACGCTAATCACTCCTCGCGTAGGAGTGATTAGCTGCCATTTAAGGCCACTTCTCCCGCCTGGTGACCTGGCAGCCCTTCATCATGGCGGCTCCACCTTGGGCACGGCGTAAAATTGATAGTGTGAAGATAGACGGAAAAGGGATGTTAGGAAGGTATGGGTGGGGATGAAGCAGGTTGTTAAAAACCCACCATCCCAAACCGGAGCTCAGGGGTTAGGGAACATTATCCCCTACCCTCTTAGCCCCGTTCCGGGATAGTTGGCTCAGAAGAAGGTCAGCATCTACCCTGTGAAGATAGAGGCCGAGCACAGAAAGTTGTGGAAGAGGTTGTATGGGAAGTGAGGAAGTAGGGGAGAAATACAGGCTGTCTGAAAGGAGAAGAGGCTAAGCTGGTGCCAGACGGGCGCTGAGTACCGTCAGCACGGCGGCCAGGAAGGCAAATCCCCGCCCCCTTACGGGGTAACAGAGATGATGAAGAGGTGGTAGTTGATGTATGAAGTAAGTGTTTACATTGTGCCACTTGATTAACTGAATTATTCAATTGGTGTAAACTAGATTTATGTATCTAGAGAAAGCTTATGATTATGATTGTTAGATGGTATATAAATGGTTCGATATAGGTGAAGTGTGTGTTAAGTTTGCCATGACTGTTAATTATATTTTTGGATAGTGGTTAGGTGTAGGTGAGATTGTTGAGGAATAGGTGCTTGCTGTCTATGTTGGTGGTAGTGGTTTATAGTGAGTGTTTTCGCCATGATGATTGAAACAATTTACATGGTATTTGTTGTATGTGCACTTCGAGCAAGTTCTATCTATGTTTTAAGTATCTAGGTTGTATCGTGATAGAGGGCGTATTAGGAGGATTTAGATAACAATGTTTTAATAATGGCGATAATCATAATGTAATTTCGTTTTGCGTTTGCATGCAAAAGATTTGGGACAAAGCTTTTCAGCCCCCATACACCCACCATTATCCCTATATGGGTCTTGTTGCCGCTTTTTACGCCACGCGCTGGGACACCATTGAGAAAGGTTGGAACATTGCATTAAAGATGGATTAACGCGCATAATAACTTGTAGGTGTTTTACCACCGATCTGCACCCCCTTTGTTGTTCAATAGGCATCTATAGTTTAACGTGGGGTCCAAACCACGGATATCTAGAGCGTGTGGCGTCGCCCTCAAATCGACCCGAATCGGGGACTCCACCCGGCGACTTTCGCACCCGATGTTGTTTAACTTCTCTTTAATCGGAGGCGTTGTTTCCACTCAGCTATGCCGTGGGTGACTGTTTAAGAGAAAGAGAACCGACTGAATTATATGAGATTCACTCAGATCGGTTTTGCAAGGGGTGGGGGAAGGCGTGCAGGGGTCTTCTATCCAGCGGATTTTCTATTTTCTTTAGCCCGTTGTCTTCAGGAGATTTCAAACTTTACGGACATTTGTTTAATCCTTCGCTCCAAAGCCGACCTAATGGGAGCGCTGGAACCCCCCCAATATCTACCCCCTGCCCCTCCCCCAATTTATTCCCGATTAAGCACAATAGTACACAATCCTATTTTCCATTGGCCCATCATAGTAAGCCTCCCCTCCCCCATGCACACAAACATAGGCCGGAAGATAATGACAACTCTACCATTAGTACTAGAAGGCTGATACACATTTATCTACCTGTTAATTAAAATCATGCTTATGTATTTGTTCTACTATTACTGAAACTACGGTACACACATCTACATGTGCACCTTTAAGACAGACAGGGTTCTTATTTTACCTCAAAAGAAAAACGCGCACTCACGAAGGGGGCGATGATAGGACATTGTCTCTTTTCCCGCAGGGCTTCGCCTCTTACCGATTAAATGAATATACCTAGCAGAAAAACAGAAAAAGCATTCGTACACATGCTTTAAAGGGGGTATTGGCTGGCATCTTTCTTATTTCTCATTCCTTATATTCCTCAACCCTTTACTATATACTATTTAAAATCGAAAAATACATCAGTCAGGTCGTGCTTTCTACCATTCGGTGAGGTAGAAAGCACCAAAATAATTTGGTGCTACGGCCGAGTTGAAGCGCGTATTAACCAATTTGAACCCCTTTCGGCCTCTGTTTGGTCTATTGTCCATCTCGCACAACAATCTTCGATTTATATTAACAAATCCTTTTAAGATTTTAAATACATTGTCTCCTTCCATGGGATAATATATATATATATATATATATATATATATATATATATATATATATATATATATATATATATATATATATATATATATATATGAGGAATTAAACCGCATTCTCCGAAGACAATTTAATTCAGAACAGTTTCGGTGTATCTCACACCCTTTTTCAACTGACAATGGATAGAAAATATAAGAAAAGTGCATACAAACATAATAACACAGGGTCAGGTCGTGAAAGATCCCCTCTTTTTTCCCCCAATCCCCTACTTGTGGCTAATTAGGGGGGGGTAGGCCTAAACATATTGAAGGGCTGACATTTTACTATTTTGTTTATTTGCTTTCTTATATATATATATATATATATATATATATATATATATATATATATATATATATATATATATATATATATATATATATAGAAGAAGGAGCAAATGCAAGTTCTGCGGGTGATAACCACCACAGGGCTTTCGCCATATTTATTTTCTGCCTTTCAAAACAATTTTGAAGACAGAAATAAAGGTCTCTTGTCTCATTGCTCATTCGCGTCCAATTTCTCTTTCTTGTACTATATATATATATATATATATATATATATATATATATATATATATATATATATATATATATATATATATATATATATATATATACTACCACATTCCTACTATAAGAGGTGGTGCACAAGAAGGCGACAAAAATCCATTGTTCCCTATTAAGCACAAACTACCGATGCTTTGCATAACAATAGAGGGAAGAAGGCGATAAGATAAATCTGTGGCAGTTCATCTTCTAGGATAAATCCCCAAGCTCTCTTCCCCTCACTATCTCCCTCGCTTTGAATGTTTGGCCACGAACAGAATATGATGTCCTCTTTTTGTGGGACGTGGCCTTCTGTTTAATGCAGCCGTTCACGCCTGTGCTAGTGACTCCATACACTACCTACCCAAATGCAAGACAGTCAGGATTAGGGTTTGGTAAAAAAAGGGAGCGGTTTCGAGACTCAACCCCAACACGTTTGACCTAGCCAGGCTTCCCGATTCTGTGCGTGGTGGTTGTGGTATCTCTACCGTGAAGGGATTTGTGCCGTTATCGCGGTGGCGGCCGCCTTTACTCCTCCCTCATGGCTCCGGTTGGGGTGCTAGTGGTGGTTTTTAACTTGTCTCAATTCGTTCCACCTGTTTCTCTTCTTATACTCCCCCCCCCCCCAACTTTATTTTAATTATCTATCCATTATGGACCTCACCTCTGTATCTCCGGCAGAAAGTTTGTAAGGAGAGATCTTTACAAACTTTCTGCCGGAGTTAATTTTCGCTTCCGCCCGAATGCCCGCCCTCATTGGTCACCACTTTAATTTTAAGTAGATAATCCCCCCCCCCCCCCGACGACTCCTAAAGTCTGTTTTGTGGCTTTTTAAACACAGGTTTACAGCGATTGGTGTCACGAATTTGAAAAATACAAGATGGCGATGAAATCGTGGGAAAGGAAGCAAGCAGTAAGTCTCTCTTACCCTTATTACTGGTGTTTTGGTTATTATTCTCTCTCTCGCAATGGGTCTTCTCCCTTTGCCTCTAAGGGGTCCCGGGGGAAACCCTAGCCTTTGGATTTCTTCACTTTCCCCAACTTCATCACTGACGTTTTCCTTGCAAACCTTTTTTTAATCCAGATCCCCATGCTGATTTTTGCTTCTTAGTCTTAGCAAATAATAATAATGTCCTTTTGGCTATTTGGGCTATGTCTCTTGCATGCATTTTCACTGCTACTTCGACACTGTTTAAAAGAAACTGGAGAAGATTTCCCCTCTAGGTTTCGCTATTTTTTTAATGAATAAAACGAGATGTTAACGGCATCCCTGGTATTGCAGCAATGCGCCAAGAGGAACAACATCAGCAACCAGAGCACTCATCCCAACGATATTTACTCCAGAGGAAACCGACTGCTCTGATGGGGAGAGACTTCTCTTCATCCCTCGAACGACCCCTAAAGAAATCCTGCCAGTTCGTCCCCCTCATCTTTCGGCGAGGGGTTTTATTTGCTCTCTTATGCCCTCCCCCATCGAGAGCTTCTTTGTATAAATTACTGTGTGAGGAAGTGAAAGGAAACTTGTAAATTTGCACTTTTACAAGAAGTAGGTAAATGTTGAGAGCAAATTCAGTGACATTTTCTCTCCACTTCACAAATCTAGAGATTATTTCAAATGTGGCAATAATCAGGATTTTTTTTTGTTTGTGTCCTTCGTGATTCCGGTGCAGACGTTTTGAATAGGGTGCTAACTGCATTGACACATCAGAGGAGTCGCGTGTAGTATTCTGGTAGTGTGAGTAGGGGTGTTGTGTGTGCATGCGCTCCTATGTTTCCACTTAGGTTGGTGAATCAGGGTTTCAATTTCAGAATCGTCTTAGACTTCAGATATTAACTAAGTGTTGACTCAATTGTAAAAGTTATAATTTTTGGACTTAATGAAAGGTGTAGATAAATTATAGTGGTAAAGAATAAGTTACGTTAATGCTGGTTACAAATAGTGTGAATTGTGATATTTTGAATATATTTTGCCCCTGACCATTTTTCATAGCGAAAGTAATTATGCTGAAAATGAAAATTAGAATTTTATATAAAAATGAAAATAATTTCGAGCTATTTTATGTATTTTGCATTTTCAGTTGAATATATATAGATATATATGGACAATCGCCCACTTAAATTGTACTTAAGGGGATTAATTATCTAATATGTAAATATACAACCAACTAACTGACCATTGGAGAAAATTTAAAGAAACATTTTTACCTATTCCACTCTCATTAATGATGTTGAACTGTTTAAACTTCTACATTGATAATTTCTCACATGCGGTACGATTCGCATCACTGTTTGTGCGACCCATTTTGAAACAAGGTTATCATCAACATGAACCCTCTTCCGCTTGTTGATATGACTGGACTGATCAATAAATAGTTGGTTCTGGCGAGTTTCTTCTCCTAAGGAAGAAAATAATATTTATTATTTCTTTGATGTCGTTCAATCATTCTGTAAAAATCTGGCATTTCGGTGTGATTAGTGTTTACGAAAAAGTTGTCATGCTGCACTTGTCACGTCTTTATGCAAGGCGGTGTTGCGTCACCGTTCAGTTCACTACAATTTCTTTCTCACTCACAGAGTGGAGTCAAAATCTACCTCTCTCATCCGAACGTTTAATAATTACGGCGTGAGGCAGCGAAGTACTAGGTGAGGCGAAAACACAACATATGGGGTAGCAAGTCTGACGTAATTTTGAATCACCCCGTATTTCTGCTGCCTTTGTTGGTAATTCTCATTCCATCCATTTATCACCTCGGAATGTAATTGCAAGGGCAATTTTATGTGTGGCAAACATTCCTGCAACCAAGATTTCCCTCTCAAACATCACACCAGTGCTTAAGTTCCCCTCCAAAAGCGTTTTTAGGTCGATCGATGACCTTGGGCATTTCTTTGCGAACTGTGCAGAGGTTTTATTTTAGCGGACAATTGTACCAAGCCGTGTTGTCTTTCAACCTAGGTGCAGATGCGATCCAATATTATTGTACCATATTAATACCATCATTAATAGAATATAAAGGCTAGATTCGAAAACAATTCACAATTTTATCCCAAACAAATCTCTGAAATTTGCCCCTCTATATTTAGTTTAATTTTTTTTAACCGCAATAATGAGTTGGATAATTTTTTTCTTTTCCACCTTTTCCTTCTTCGCTTGAATTTGAGAAGATAACACAAATCGGTGAATTTTTTTCTAATTTCTTTTTCCAAGCTTCATCCCGAGTTAATAAATAGCCTCTGTTTCCTCACTGAGGAACGGAGTGTGCACATGCGATAAACTGGGAATCTTCGTTCTTACTCTCCAGGGAAATACAAGAGTATGCACATTCCTCGCTTTAGTGCGGGATGCCCAATTGATACGGATAGAACTTAGTGATAAAGTTAGGTAGAACTCTACCAAAACACATCTTGTAGCGAATATATAAGGATAATTTGGAATTTTCTGAAAATTTATTTTGACTTAACAGAATATTCAGATACTGATACGTTCTCATTGATAGAAATTAGTTTTCATCCAGTTAGATGTAATGTTTATTTAGTTGAAATACCATTTGCTTGCCTCTTTTTGTAAACGGATTCGAACTAATGCACTTGGCTGTATGGGCAGCGACGAGATGTACAAATCATCTCAAAATCGTACGTCTTAATATGTATTACAAGTTCTACCGATCCATCTTTGCAATAGTTTTTTTTTGTACTGTGATATATGCTATTTTTATTAAGAAAAAATAAATTAA
Organism: Ceratothoa steindachneri; assembly: GCA_963969495.1. Lineage (NCBI taxonomy): Eukaryota > Metazoa > Arthropoda > Malacostraca > Isopoda > Cymothoidae > Ceratothoa > Ceratothoa steindachneri. The sequence continues at coordinate 112,593,973 of OZ018328.1, forward strand.
AAAAAATTGCTTGCAATTTTCATATTTCCAATCTTGTACTAATTCGTGTAAAAAGGAAAATTCCAATGATGTTTGTATATAGGTGAATTAGCTGTTTATTTCCTTACTAATTAATTGGTTGTGTACTCTCAAAATAATTTTGTTTCACTTTAAGGCTAGATTTTAATTATATGTTTATGCAAAATGGTATAGCATAGTATCCTTTTTTTATCTTAAGATAATCGTGTTTTTGAGTTGAATTTTTTTTTTACTTTAATCTCTATTAATTTAGAATATTTATACATTCAGCCATTGCTATGGTATTGAATCTCCATTAAGGCTTTTTTTTTTTAGTACCCATTTGGGCAATTCTTAGAAGTTTGTAATGTGACATATTACTGTAAAATAAATTTTTTATACAAAGATTTTATTATCTAAAATGTAGCGAGGAAAGAGGTGGAAGGGGTGGAGATTAACCGGAATCCAACCACTATTTATATAGATTGTGGTACAACTGAGCTCATATAGGAACGATTTTTCCACTTGGGTATGTCGTAAACCAAAAGGATGATACTAGAAGATTAAAGATGTAACTCTCATACTAGAACTCGCACAACCATCCAAACCAGTTAGCAAGACGTTTACTTATTTTGTCCCTGACCCAATTTGATTCTTTTGGCGGCAGTTTTGAACTTGCCAACTGGACACCCTGTCCAGTTGGCAAGTTCTGCAGATACAATGTGTTGGACAAAGAAAAATAAATGATCACACTGCCCACTCCAATGGCTCTAAAATAGACAAAAGCAAAAGTTAAATATTGCTTAAAAAAAAAAAAATTAAACAAGAAATGACGTTAGAACCTTCTCGTCTGCAGAGACTTTTGGAGCTCCATGGTGACGGGCTCTCCCCGTAAGGGGCGCTGCGATTTGCCTTCCTGGCCGTCGTGCTGACGGGACTCAGCGCCCCGTCCCGCACTAACTTAGCCTCTTCTTCTACCCGTAAGGGGCGTGGCGATTTGCCATCCTGGCCGCCGTGCTGACGGGATCCAGCGCTCCGTCCGGCCCCAGCTTAGCCTCTCTTCCTTCCTTCAGATAGCCCGATTTCTCCCCTACCTCGTCGCTTTTCATACAACCTCTCCCACAACTTTCTCTGGTCAGCCTCTAATTTCACAGGGTAGAATGCTGACCTTCTTCTCAAGCCAACCACCCCGGATCGGGGCTGGGGGGGGGAGGGGACATTGTTCCCTAACCCCTCAGCTTCGGTTCGGGATGGGGGTTTTTTAACAACCTGCTTCATCCACACCCATACCTTCCTCACATCCCTTTTCCTCTCCTCTTCACAACCTATATTTTTTACGCCGTGTTCAAGGTGGAGCCGCCATGCCGAAGGACTGCCAGGCCACCAGGCGGGAGGGGTGGTCCCGAATGGCGGCGCCTGGCTCTGCCGAGCTTGTAAGCACCTCTCGCAGTGCGGGCAACTGCGAGAGGTGATGAGCTATTGCGTCCCGTATTAAAAAGAGGGTCACCATGCCCATGTATGACAAAAAAAAACAAAAAACCCAACCCCCAACTTCCCCGAGAAAATCAACGGAGCCGCCCTCGGGCAGCTCCACCGAGAAAATGGAGGTCTTTCCCCTTGTGCTTGCGCAAGGGACCCTCCATAATTCTTTAACCGGAGAGGAGACTTACTCCTCTCCTACGCCTACGGGTGTAGGGGACTCCCCCTCACCCCCTTCTCTGGAGGTGCTTTCGGGCACCTCCCTATCTCCAGCGGCAGTCCCTCCTTTGCTTTCTAAGGGGACTGCCAAGAAAGCCAGCAGGCAGCCCATTGCCGACCGCCCCTCGTGCAAGCGGCTCGGTAGGGCAAACCCCCTTAGGGGGGAGAGGGAAGCCAGGCCCCTTCGGTCGCTTCCCTCAAAAGACCTGCTGGCAAGAATTTTAAACCTTACTGGGGTCAAGGCCTGTGCCTCCCCACACAAGACTGGCGACACTGCCAAGGGGACCTGCGATGTCCTGGGGTGGGATGGCCAACTGGAGGCCCCTCCTGTGATAGACATGGTCCTTGAGGAGACCCAGCCTCAGATGGTAGGTCCTTCCATGGGGGGGAATCCGGGCTCGGCGCCAAGCACCGAACCCGAATCCGCCCCTATGCAAGGTCCCCCTCAAACGGCCGAGGGCTCCGAGGCAGTAAAAGGAGGGGAGGGATCTCCTCCGACAGGTGCCCCTACGACGACCAGGACCTTCTCCATTTCGGAGAGGGACCTGGCTGAGGCCGGCCCATCTGGCATAGGGGCTTCTGCCGGCGGAGGTGAGAAGCGGGTTCATTCCCCGCCCTCCTCCCCTAAAAAGAAAAATACTAAAAAGACGAAGAAGACTCGGGGCTCCTCTCCACCTGCGGGGACGGATGGGTCTGCTACCACTTTGGTAGGCGACCAAGCCAAGATCGGCACATCCAGCCCCTCTACCCCCTCGTGTACGGAGCCCCTGACTAAGACTAACACCAAAAATGCACAGGGTGGAGCTTCGATGACATCGGGGCCCCTCATTCAGAGGTTACCTGGCGTTTTCGAGCCGTTGGCTTCAAACGCTTCCTCGTTATTCGCTCCACTGATGGCACCATGTTGTCCAAGGGCAACATGATCCACCAGAGGAGAGGATTAGCTAGTGCAGTTGGTAGAGAGCCGAAGGTAACCCGTTTCTCGGACGGGAGCCTTCTGGCGAATCCCGCCGAGGCGGCCAAGATAAGTGCTCTTCGGACACTTCATGGCACCCCGGTGAGTGTGACGCCGCCCTCTACCATGAACTTTGTGAAAGGAGTAGTTTATGCGAGGGAACTCGTTGACTACTTCATTGAGGACATCACCCTAGAGCTGGCCGACCATGGGGCGATCAAGGTCGAACGTGTGATGAGAAAACAGGGAGGGGCATCGATCGAGACCCACCCCTACACTCTTCGTCACGTTCGACTGTGACAAGTTCCCTGAGTCGGTGCGTGCCGGTTGGTAACGCTACCGCGTGAAGGCATTCGTGCCACTGCCGCGGCGTTGCTATTACTGTCACCGCTTCGGCCATACGAATCGATCATGTAGACGTGCAAAATCGGGGTCACCCGAAGTCTGTGTAAATTGCTCCAAGGTCGCACACGATAAGTCCAAATCGTGTGTGGCCAAGTGTGTCAATTGCGGAGAGCCGCACCCTGCTTCTTCGAAGCAATGTGGTGCATATCTCCTTGAGAAAGAAATCCTGGCCGTTCAGGCCCAGGATCGACTCTCATTCCGCGAGGCTAAGGACTTGGTCCTGGCGCGCCCGGCTCTGCCTGGGACGTCATATGCCTCAATAGTTAGGAAAGCACCCTCTGCTCCTGGCCCATCCAGGCCAACGAGCACGGTTGTTTCCGTGCCCATTCGGAGCCCTTCTGCGGGCTCTACTACACCCGAGCGCTCCCCTGGTAAAGCTGGTGGCAAAAAGGGTTCACACCCAGCCCCGGCTAAAACCAGGGCTCCCCCCTCTTCCCCCAGCGTGACCATTTCCCGTAAGGCGAAACGGCCACGCGCCTCCACAGAGTCGTTAGACTCACAGGAGGCAACACCCCTGAAAATGGTCGCTAGGCCATCTTCCGGGGTTCCTAATGCTGTTCCCCGAAAGGAGCTTCGCCCACCCTCCGAGGTGGAGCGAGTGGCTCGGAGACGGTGGTTCCTCGAAAAGAGGGACCCTCGCCTCCCAAGCCGCAACGCCCGCCTAAGGTTTTGAGGCGGAGGGAGGAAAAGACTCGCATGGCGAGCCCAACCTCCCCCAATAAGTCTTCGAAGGCGACAGCGCCCGGGGTTCTCCCCCCGGGAAGCGTACGGCCATTCCCGTGAGGGTCTTCAATTCGAGGAGGGCCCCCGCGTCTCCTCCGAGCTAGGCCTGGAGGGCATATTCCTTCAATGGAATTGCCGTGGACTCCGGGCCAACTGGGAGGAGCTGCGGAGGCTCGTCTCGTCCGGTTCCCCGTTAGCTATTTTTTTGCAGGAGACCATGCTAGGCGCGTGCCCGCTGCCTGCCCTCCCGGGGTATAAGGGTCTTGCAACCCCACCACCGCGGGATGGCCGGGCTGGGGGATGCGCGGTTTACACCCGGCATGATGTCTCCGTTCTTCCTTTCTCTTTAGATACCTCCCTTCAGGCAGTGGCTGTGCAGCTGCGCGGTGGCCTGTATTTCAGGAAATGACTGAATTCTCTATCTCAGTCGAAGAGTTTAGGTCTGTAGATGAGGCCGTTGAGTTTTTCTCCGGCAACCTCATCGCCGTGGGCCTGACTACTATTCCTAGGACGTCTGGCCGTTTTGCACGCCGACCACTCCCATGGTGGTCGGCCGAGTGTGAGACGGCCCTCAAACAGAAGCGTTATGCCTACATGCGCTATAAGCGCCGCCCGAACGATTTCACAGTCGCTGAATTTTGTCGGGCTAGGGCTAGGTTCCGGTATATTTCGAAGCACGCCCGCCGCTCTTCTTGGCGGGCATACGTGTCTTCACTTAACGGGAAGACCCCTGTAGCTGAGGTGTGGAAGCGAGTCAAAAGGATTCGGGGCAAGTTCTCGCAGGACCCCCCTCCCGTTCTCCAGGAGAATGGGACCGCAATCTCGGACCCCGCGTCCGTGGCGGAATCCTTAGCGACCGCTTTCTCCGCATTCTCTAGCCGTGATGCTGCTCCGCCAGCATTCAATGCACGTCGTGATGTCGCGGAAGGCCGCCGGCTGGACTTTACCTCCAGAGGCGGAGAACCCTTCAACGACAGGTTTACTGTGAGTGAGTTGCGTTCCGCTCTTGCTTCGTGCGCGGACACCGCTCATGGTCTGGACGATGTCCGTACGCCATGCTTCGACACCTGGGTGAGCGAGGCATGGCCTTTCTGTTGGATTTCTTCAACAGGATTTGGGTGGAGGGTCTCCTCCCAGATTCCTGGCGAATCGCTACTGTGCTCGCCTTTGGCAAACCGGGGAGCGATCACTCTACTCCAGCCGGGTTCCGCCCAATCTCTCTAACCTCTTGCGTGTGAAAGTTGAGGGAGAAATTGGTAACTGTTAGATTAGCCGTTTTGCTGGACAGCGGAGGCCATCTGTCTTCTGCACAGTGCAGCTTCCGCAAGTTCCACTCCACGTCGGATGCTCTTCTCCAACTCAAAAATGCCGTCGTCGAGGCCTTCCTTGTAAAAAAGCACTACGCCACGGTGTTTTTCGATCTGGAGAAGGCCTATGATACTGCATGACGATACGGTTTGATGGGGGCGAGGGGACGCCTCCCAATGTTTATATCTGAATTGTTGCGAGATCGTCGATTCCGCGTACCGGTGGGGGGAGTGCTCTCCGGCCCAAAGTAGCAGAAAGAGGGTGTCCCGCAGGGAAGTGTCCTCAGTGTAACACTCTTTGCCCTAAGCATCAACGGCATCACCTCGGTGCTGCCGGAAGATGTTCTCGCTACGCTCTAAGTGGACGACCTTTCGATCTCTTTTGGCGCAGCCCTGATGCCAACTCTGGTTGTTTTACCAGCTGGTCCACTTCATAATTTCGCCGGTTATCTTCACTTTGCTCCCTCAGTTAGATGACGTACTTCAAAATATCTCTTATTTTTGGTAACTCAGACACCATCAGCTCTTGCCCAAACACAACAAAATTAGTCACTTCAGAACTTGATTTGGACCATGTCTTGATTTTCGCCATTGTCACACTAATCGCAGATATATATATATATATATATATATATATATATATATATATATATATATATATGATGAAAATTAATGCAATATCGCAAGAAAAGATAAGGAATTAAACCACATTCTCCAAAGACAATTTAATTCAGAACAGTTTCGGTGTATCTCGCACCCTTTTTCAACTGACACTGGGCAGAAAATATAAGAGAAATGCATATAAGCATAACACAAGATCTCCTCTTTTTTCCCCCCAATCCCCTACTTGTGGCCTAATCTGGGCGGGGGGGTAGGCCTAAACATATTCAGGGTTGGCATTTAATAATAAATTAAATAGTTTAAAGGACATATTTGGAAAAGCGGTTATTAATCTAGCCTTTAAATATAATAATTCCTTAAACCAATTGATGATGGCCAGGAAACCCAAAGAACATCATAACATAGGAATCTATGCAGTACCATGCAACGATTGTTATAAAGTTTATATAGGGAAAACGGGGAGAAATCTAAACAAGAGATTGTACGAATACAAAAGAGATATTAGAGTGGGCAGCGAAAGTAGTGGAATATTTTGCCATGTTAGAGACAAGAATCATACGATCGATTTCAATGGAAGTAAAATGTTATTTAAATCGGCTAACTATGTTAAGAGAAGAATCGTAGAATCGAGCTTGATATCGTCAGTTCCTAATTTAAAATAATCTGAGGGTCAATTTTATTTTAATCCTGTAATAAGATCGCAAATAAACAAAATAGTAAAATGCCAGCCCCTCAATATGTTTAGGCAAACCCTCCCCCCCAGATTAGCCACAAGTAGGGGATTGGGGGGAAAAAAGAGGGGATCTTGTGTTATGCTTATATGCATTTCTCTTATATTTTCTGCCCAGTGTCAGTTAAAAAAGGGTTTGAGACACACCGAAACTGTTCTGAATTAAATTGTCTTCGGAGAATGTGGTTTAATTCCTCATCTTTTCTTGCGATATTGCATTAATTTTCATCATATATATATATATATATATATATATATATATATATATATATATATATATATATATATATATATATATATTATCTGCAAATGAAAAGATGGCACTTAGATTAAGAGATAATCTCTACCAAATAGTATATTTTATTCTAAAATGATCCACAGCCTTTACTAGCATTAAAAAAAAATGTAAATGCTCTATAAACAGTTACCAGTTAGAATAGTTAAAAAGAACTGGCACTGCTACTAGAATACTGCCTTCCACTGAGTAATGAGTACTGGCTACTTGCAATTTTGGAGTTAGACCAAACTAAATTAAAGGTCATTTTTAACAGGTTTCCTACTTCTCATGTCTCTAATACATTTTTTTAGACAAATATCTTTCAGACTACATAAATGTATTGATGATAGAAAATGGTAAATCTGATCTTTTATAGGTAACTCAAATAATAGTAAAATATAGTAAATGACCCAGAACTAACAATATTTCAACTTCAAATTAATGTAGGTTAGTTCAATCAGTTTCCCTTTGCTTTCTCTTGAGGCAGATCATTGCCATCGTTCGATGGTTGCCCTCGCATTTAGTGCATTTCTTGGTTGGATTGGTGCAATTCCTGAAAGTGTATCTTTCGGTAGCGCAATCAGAAAATATTATCATTCCTTTCTTGGGAAAGTTCATCGATGTTTGGCGTAACATGTGAATCACATTTGTATGTTCACAAATACGTCCCTCTCTATGTTTGCAGGGGGAATTAACATACTGAATTTAAGAAGTCCTTCTTGCGCGTTAGGTGCCATTTCTGTATTTTCACAAAGTACTTTAAATATATGTGTGATCTCTAAATTTGATCACCTCTTTTATTTTTATCAACGTTTGCGGTTCCATTATTTCTTGTCTACTTTCTTCACATGAGTTAGCTCACAACCATGCTTCAACTTTTCTACATGCGGAGCTTCTGTTTGAAGTGATCTGCTGTGGGGTCTTTACTTCCGAGTTCCAGTTTTGTGAGTGTTATGCTTCCTGCCATCGACAGCAGCTGTTCAACTTCTTTTTCTTGTGAGCAGATTACCGTAAATTCATTTGGTGTATCGATGCACTTTATATGTTGAATTTCAAGATCTGAGAATATCCTTTGTGCTACGTGTTGTGGTGTTTGCTCTTTTCCATTGTGTATTAATCGGAGTTCGTCTTGGAGATCCATGTTCGTTTTCCTGAGTTCTATTGTGCCCCATTTCGTGTGGAAATCCTAGTAGTTACGTCTTTAAGGCAAAAATTACCCTGCTCCTCACGTGGGAGACTCCTTCGATATAGACTAATACTACAACTACCTTCCAAAGTTCGCACTCTCCTTGGTCACCCTACCAAACTGGAGTTTGGTTCGGGCTCGTACCCGAGAATCGACTTTCTTGTTCTGGCCCCCAAACGGGGTCTCCTGCAGGGGTTCTCTATACCCTAGTACTAACTGCAACACAGATTTTGCCGGTCACCAAGAATTATAGTTGGAAAAATGCGGGGAGTGGGGGGGGAGGCCTCGCACACAAGGAACAGGAGGAATGTCCAATCAGCCCTGTAAGCACCTGTCTCTCTTCTTATTCTTGTATTCTGCCTCCTCTGCTCGTTGAGTAAGTGACTTCTGTCTTTAATGACAAAAAGGGATTTCCCGTTGTAGCGTGACGAGAAGTGGAGGTGAGCGGCTTAAAAGCTTCGCTTGAATAAGTTTTTCTGAGACTCAGGATGGTGGAATGGATTCGCCGCTCTTGTAGATAGAGGGGAGTAGGAAAAGAGGCAAAGAAAAAATAAAGAAGGAAAGTAGCGTAGGCGAGTTGAAAACAGCTTTCCGCGTGGCGGGGCCACTGTTAGCAAGATGCGAATCCACTCCGCCATCCTGAGTCTCAAAAAAAGACTCATTCAAGCGAAGCTTTTAAGCCGCTGGCCTGCATTCTTCTCGCCACTTTACACAACTCCCCTCCTAGAAGCGGAGCGTATTTTGAAGAAATGAAGAGAGCGCCGCTTGGAAATGTTATCTAAGGGTTAACGCTCCCCCTTGAGGATCTGAGCACCATTGTAAATAGAGGGGAGTAGGAAAAGGGGCAAAAAAAATAAAGAAGGAAAGTAGCGTAGGCAAGTTGTGAACAGCTTCCCGCGTCGCTAGACTACTGTTAGTGAGCGACGAATCCAATCGCCATCCTGAGTCTCAAAAAGGACTCATTCAAACGAAGCTTTTAAACCGCTCGCTTACACTTCTCGCCACGGGAGTAATAAGAAGTCGACCTATATAAATATAAATATATATATATATATATATATATATATATATATATATATATATATAATCTCAAATTGCTTGCTAATATTTGAGCTGCCAGTGTCAGCTTTTCTAAGTGCACCCCCCTCAAAAAAATAACCCCGAAAATAATAACTACATATATATTTCTACGGACAGATTAAAGGATCAAATGGACCAGCAACGCCTAAAGGATTAGCCCATTCATAATGAACAAGACAAAACTTAACATTCTACAAGTAAATACCAACGGATGGGGAGAAAAGAAACAAATATGGAAACATTTTCAGAAGACATCCTCTTAATTCCGGGCCACGGAATCGACTTAGACAACCAAGAGATCAATATTCCGAACTATGAGCTCATAGCCATAACCCCTACGGAGGAAATATACGGCGGAGCTGCTATTGTGATCGAGAAGAGTATTGACTTCAGAACTCGTGAAGAACTAGACGAGTCTTATCGAAAATAAGCAACAAACATACTGCCGATACGTAGATGACATCTACATCAACGTCCAAATTGAAGAACATCAAGCAGCAATTTGAGGAGAAATCCGTGATAAAATTCACTTATGAATTGAGCACGGGCAATAAACTCCCTTTTCTGGACGTTGAGGTACAAAACATAAATGGAAATTACATCACAAAAGTATACAGAAAAGGTGGGGACATGTAAAGATACCGCAACGCGGAGGGTGAATGCCCTGAAAGGTACAAAAAAAGTGTAATCGGCTCATACATCCGCTGAGTATACAAATGCTGCTCTACATGGCAACTATTCCATCAAGAGATCTCCCACGTAAAACAAACCCTCGTGAACAACAGTTTCCCGAACAGCATGATTGAAAAACAACCAATAATGTTTAAGAGCAATTCAAAGACACGGATAAAACGGAAAGTAACCAGGATCAAGGAGATTGTTAACCGTAAAATCAAAGTCAAGAGTCAAACGGACAAAATCCAGCTTATATATTATAAAACGACAAAAGTTGACAATTTCCTTATGAAAAATAACATCTGCCAAGACTCGTCGAACCTAAAGTCTACCAACATATTTACGAGTTTAACTGCCCGCAAGAAGACTACAAGCTTCACAGTAACTCAAAATATATTGGCATGTCAACTACCATCCTTTCGAGGCGTTTAACAATGCACCTGCAAAACGGAGAGCCTACATAACATCAGCCTAACAAGGGATATATTGGTTGATTAGAAGCCATCTTAATCAACCAAGAGAGGCCAGTCCTCAACACTCAGCATACGAGTTGGAATCGAGCATTTTATATTGTTTTAAAAATTCCATCTGCCGGATTGGCCCGTTTCCCTTGACATTATGTTCAAGCGAGGAGGAATAAATACCCCCTAAAACCGTTTTCTTTTCATCCGACTGCATACTCTGGAAGATCATGCACTCGCAAAAGCAAAGTCCTACCTTTTCGACCTCCGAATTTCTCCACCATGATTAGTAGGTGAAGAAGACTTACATAATTTGAAGAGCGCTGCTTTTGGATCCATCCGTCTCGCCTGATCCTTCATGCCACCTTCCGCGCGTGCGCGCCCGAGGAAAGAACGCGCCTACCTGTGAAATCGGGAACTTCAGGAAATTCCCTTGCGTATTTGCCTGTTTCCACCACATCAGCACATCTTTAGTTCTAATAACCTTTCTGCCAGTTAAGGTCTCTAGAAGCGGCCTGTCTCTGACGTGACTGAACCCCGGAAGGGGCCCCACTCTGGGACGGTGTGTTCAATGCAGGTAGGAGGACCCTGATAGACATTTTATTTAGGTAGGGCAGAAAGGGTGAACCAGAGTACATTCAGATACACACGCTGCGATAAGGGTCTGCTAGGTCCAAAAGGATTTCCCCCGTCCCCCCCTTCAATTGGGGCCGTCATGGACGAGCCTAATGGCGAGAAACGTGTCCCGCTCTGGATTAAGTAGAATTGCCCGAAACCTCGTGAAAAAGTGTTCGGGGCAGTTTACTCAAAGCTAGGAATCGCCCTATGCAGGCTTAAAGATCAAGCTTTTGTGACTCGAACAAAGACCTAGGTAACTTGCTCAGCGAAAAATCGCGAGGAAAAATATTAGATCGGCCTAATACCAAGAGTTCCTCCGTATGTTTCAGCGAAAATGTCGATAACATGTCGACGTATTGACCTCTACGTTGGCATCCACTCTGCCGAGGAAATCAAAAAGGAAATATAGAACAAACAAACTTGGCTAAGATCGATGAAGCAATCAAGTTTAAAAACCGAGACGGCGTCAAAGGCTGCAGAGCTAGGGTTGGTCATGTTCAACTCTAAAGTCTCCAACAACAGACTTAGGACTTTTCTGGAACTTAACAACCTATATAATACCCAACAACACGGCTTCCGGACGAAGCTTGGCACAGTAACGGCTCTGGCTCTGATCACGGAAAAGATAGCTATCGGAAAGGCCAGAAATGGCAATTTTGACGTTATACTTCGAGACGTCGCTTCATCCTTCAACAAAGTGTGGCTACCGGGGCTGAAAAAAAAGTGAATTGGATATGGAGCAAACCTGACGAGAATACTCTGCGACTACCAGGAAAATCGGGAGGCAGTCGTGAGAGTAAACGACATCGAAGGGAGCGCGATCGAGAATGACTTATTTCGTTGTAAAAGGCAGGCCTATACTGTCGATGCCCGATAGGAACCAGCCGGAACCGTTACTGCCTCCGCCAATGGGGGGATGAATCTCCACGAACCAACACGACGCTTGAGGGATGGGAAGTACTCCCGCGTAGGTTTCTTGATAACACACCGGGAGGCGACAAAAGCGCGCGTTCGAGATTCCAATCCCTCGCTTATCGCAGAAAGCAGTTCGCTATTCTGACTGTTCTTACGGTCCTCGCTCACGTGGACTGACCTCGTGGTTTCGACGGGCCATATGGCGGTAAGGAGCATCTATTCTTGACACTGGAGATCGTGCTTTGCAGGCTTAAAGACCAGGCCTATTGATACATGGGTGTTCTGTGATACGAACCGAGATCTAGATATGTTGCTCAGCGAAAAATCACGTGAAAAACTAGAAGAAATCGGTCTCATACTACAGGTTCCTCCGCACGTCTCAGCAAAGAGATCGGACAGTGATTTGATTGAAGGACGAATAAAAGTAAAATACAAGTGGGTTTTCGATACCGACATCGTAGAAGAAGAATTATTACAAGCTTTAAAAGGAGGCCTGATCCAAATATGTTCCGAATCCTGCTTCTATTTGAACCAGGTTCAATTTAGGAAAAAAAGATCGGAAAGGGTAAGGTCACCGGGCAGAGAACGAGGAGCTAAAGTAAAACAACCTAATAATAATTAATCATGACTACTTGTTCTAAATACATCAGGAATTTAAAGATCTCGTTCAACGTAAAGGTAGGAACGTCGAAAAGTAGAACGTATAACGAAATTATAAGATCCGTCGATGCCGACATTGGAGTCATATCCGAGAATGGTTTGAACGCTGAAAACGAGTATATAAAAATATATAACTGAGGTGCTGATGGCTAGCCACTCGAGAGAAAGGTACGATGGAGTAGCCATTCCATCAGAAGAGGGATCAAGTTCAAGGAGATACAGGATTTGGAAGAGTCCTCTCTGGCAATTAAGATCTGCATGCCATATGATGAGATGGTAGTTACGGTCGGATAGCAACCTCCCAGACGTCCATACTTTTCGATCCCTAATTTCTTGCGGCTCTTCAGAAGATAAGCCTCAACAATCTTGATCGGGGATTTAAATGCCCGTTATAGGGAGGCCGGCTACACTATAGCATCCAATGGAGCTGGTAACTCGCTGAGCCTTCTAATTGACAGAGGTAAAGTACAGAGAGAAAGACCCGACTTCGCTACTTTCTACACGGCAAGATCATCGACCACACCGGATATAGTGTTAACGAATCGGAACTGCTCTCTGAATCAAGTGATTCTTCCGGGCCCTTTCACCCCATCAGACTATATTAGTATTATCACCTACATATCCACCTCCCCGATCCAAGTACAAATTCCTAAACGTAAGTACTTGGCGAGAACCAACTGGGAGACATACCGTGAACATTTGTAACATGTGCAGATTGACCAACTAGAAGGTGCTTCACTCGAAGAAATCGACGAAAAACTCGACCATCTTACGTCAAAGATCTTAGAGGCTGACCACTTAGCTGTACCTTGGACGGAACGCAAAATATTACCGGCTCCAAGGTTGAACCTTAACCTTCAAGAAAAAATGGAACAGCAGGAAGCAACTATCTATTTTATAAACATATATGGGATCACGACGCGTCCGAACCAGGAACTACGAGATCAAGCATCTCATAATGGAGAAATCAAGAGAGCAATGGGACGAACTGATATTTGATATTGATGCAGAAGGGGACCCTAGAAAATTCTGGAGTGAACTAAAAAGATCGCGGGGCACTCCCCCCAAGAGTCGTATAAAAATCAAAGTTAATCGCGTGGAATTCACGGAAGACCAGGACATCGAGCGTGAATTCAGGAGATATTGGAGAAATCGTTTCCGTGTACGCGACGAGGAGAACGTTTCAGGGGGCCTCCTTAATGTTTTTTATTTATTTCTTGATAGAAATGCCCCTTGAAACATTGACTCCATTTTATCTGACCCTTATTATTCTTGTAGGCTAAGATTCCTTCTTCATTTAAGTTGGGTTGGCTGGGTTAATTCTTGATCTTCGTAATTCTTGTTGATGTAATCTTCATATTACTTCCAATTATCTTGACGTGATGATTTCTTCGCGATTTTGATGTGATGAGATGAGTTGAGACGAGTTAGCCCTTGAAAGTCGATTTCTTTGAGTTTTGTTTTCTTTGAGCGCGGTTTTCTCTTGAGTTGTCCTTGAAGCGTTTTTCGTGGTCTCCGTTTTCTTCGAGAATTTTCTTTGTAAAAATTGTGGACTTTGGGGTTCGATCTTGGGTCTTTTGCATCCCGAGGCAAGCATTCTACCATTACGCCATTGCGTAGTCCGTTCTGACTTGGTAATTTAATGGGCTATTTATATTCTCGCGTTGGAAGGAATTTTTTTTTCTCTCTCTCTCTGATACATCTTCGCACCCCTACACAGGTCCCTTTCTAAAACGCGGAGCGAATTTGAGGATTGGGGAGAGACTAGTATTGGATTTCTTAATCGAGGATTACTAGTAGCTCTCCCTCCCCGACCTCCGAGTCTGCCGGATGATTGGAGTTGATTCAGTGGGATGAGGAGAGCGTGGCGAAGTCTCTTTAATCAATGAGTAATAATAGCATCTCCTTCCCAAATCTCCTGAAGTTCCCTGCAGCACCTTTTCTTAATCTCTAGTAGGAGAACAGGTGCAGTTGTAACGAAGATCAGAAGATTGTTCGGCTTTTTGAGGGTCACCAGTTATGGGGGGGGGGGGTCATTCCTTATATTTATTATTTTTATGTGACTGGAGTTGCCCCTTGAAACATTTGCTGCCATTTATCTGACTCTTAGTATTCATGTAGGCTGAGTTAATTCTTCTTTAAAGTGGCTGAGTTAATTCTTGATCTTTCTTCATATTAACTTGACGTATTTTCTTGATGTGATGATTCCTTCCAAATTCTTGATGACGTGATGATTCTTGAGACGTTGATGATTTCTTGGATACTTGATGAGTTGAGACGAGTTAGCCCTTAAAAGTCGATGTCCTTGAATTCCGTTTTCTTTGAGCGCGATTTTTCTCTTGAGTCGATTTGTTGGTCCTTCTAGATTATTAGTCCTTGAAGGATTCTCCGTTTTCTTCGAGAGTTTTCTTTGTAAAAATTGTGGACTTTTGGGGTTCGATCTTGGGTATTTTGCATCCTGAGGCAAGCACTCTACCATTACGCCACTGCGTAGTCCGTGCTGACTTGGTGATTTAATGGGCTATTTATATTTTCGCGTTGGAAGGAATTTTTTCTCTCTCTCTCTGATACATCTTCGCACCCCTACAAACGAACTCTTTGATGAAAGGTACGAGGAGTAAATTCTTGCAAGACTTCAGGAGCTGGGGGCTGACCTCACACAGCATCACTTCGTGGACGGGACACGTCTCGCGGCAAAAGGAGGAAGACCATTCTCCCATGAAGAATACGAAGGAGCCCTGAAGGGCTCTAAACAAAAGGCGCCAGGGATAACTGGAATCACAAAAATGCATTTGGTAAATGGGCCTCATAACATCAACGAAGCTCTACTTAAGGTATTTAATGCCTGCTTCAATGTCGGCTATTTTACGAACCAGTTTAAAAGAGCCCGTATAATATTCATACTAAAGCCAGGCAAGCCGAAGAAAGGGATTAGCAGCTACAGACCCATCTCTCTCTTGGAATTCCTGGGTAAATTATTGGAAAAGCTTCTCAATAACAACTGAGAACCTCCCTAGTATAGCGATGCCTCTGGGCATTCCTATAATAAAAACCTCCTAATAAACTTATATATATATATATATATATATATATATATATATATATATATATATATATATATATATATATATATATATATATATATACATCAATTATTATGTAAAATTCATATTATGCAATCCTTTAACTTTGTCAATTTAATCGTTCAATTATTTTACTTAACTTTTGTAAATTAAATCATTTTATGTACAACTTAATAATTAATTAATTCATTTATTGTACTTGTCATTTCATTTAACGTAATACTGTTCCAAACAACATATCTTAAAATTTAACACACAAACAAATAAACACACGCTTTCAGCTCGACCAAATAGCACACTATTCTGACCCAGTCGACTCGCAGCATTCTTCGTATAAAGGTCGGTAATCATTTCTTCTACAATTAGTCATTTACCTCCAAACAAATCATACTTAGTTAATTCCACTTTTTCCCACCATTATTTGCAGACGATCATACGAGAGTAGGTCCTAATTATATTAATTCTCATATAGCAGCCCCTAATTCACAGTCCATCATAGTCACTATATTATTATTTTACCATATTATTCCACCATATTATTTCATATTTATTTCACATACTTCAATTCTCTTCGCATCTTGTTACTGTAAATCATATGTTAAAATATCTTACATTGTATACCTAATCTACTTATCTCATTGTACATTCGTTGATTCTATTAATAAATTTATATTTGTGTAATTGTCTTTCTTAAAGCCGAGTTCATTATTTCAAAATTTAGTTCGCTGTCATCTTAGGCCTAAAAACTATCCGCCGACAACTTCGATCAAACAAATTTATGGTTATGGTTTTCGAAACGCTATTTAGGCTGATTTATTAACAGAAAATAAATCACATGAATAACCATATACTAAACTAGAAACTAAAAATCTATATATTAATATATTAACCAACAGCACCACTTTCGGAAAAAACTTTGTACAAAAACGGCTCTGGCATTGATCACCGGGAAGGCAATGTTGACATCGTACTGCGGGATGTGGCCTTGGCCTTTGACAAGGTGTGGCTACCGGAGCTGAAAAAGAAACTCAGCGAACTGGGTATGAAGGACAACTTAACAAGAATACTTTGCGACTACCTGAAAGATCGATAGGCAGTCGTAAGAGTAAACGGCATCGAAGTGGAATAATTCAACCTGGAGGAAGGGGTGCCACAGGGGGGTTGTCTCAGCCCTAGATTATATATGGTGTATACCAGCGACCTGCCTTACCCCGACCAAGACCTCGCTCAGAGCAAGCCGAGAGGAGGGTGGCCGCACATCGTTTGCTGCGCTCCAGGCCATAAGTCTAAGTGTAGTACAACTAACTGTATGCAGTTGGCACGTCATTCGGTAGCCAACTGGGTACTGGACACACAAAGACCAGACATAATACTACTAAACTCCACCCGTCTCACCCTCTTAACAACAGACTCCAAATCGCAGGCTACCACACACACTTGACACCTCTAGCGCCGCAGCTTGGCTCAGCTATCCTGATCAAGCGGTCCATACTAAATTCCCACATAAACACACAAGACGACTCCTTCCTAGCCTGCAAGATACAAACGAGCTCTGGCGTATCTCCACGATTACAACTAAACATAGACGTCCCACTCCAGACACTCTCCAACCATAACCTACCACTATTCTTTGTGGGGAACCTAAACGCCCACCACCCCACACTACTACTATCCAACACCACGAATGAAACAAAAGGCGAACATTGCTGCAAAAGGCGAAATTGCTGTCCAGCCTTCCCCATATTCTTCGGTCCCCGCGGGGGCACCTCGTCTCTGATGTGATCCTTCCAACGACCATGTCACACGCTTCTACGCGTACATTGCCCCACTTACTATCTGATCACATTCCAGTATGCGTGTTGATATCGTCATCACCCATACTCATACCCATCCGCCCTTTCGACTACAAAAACATGAACTGAGTGGAGTACAGCATTCACAACGGACAACACACTTCACAATCTTAACCTAAACAACAAACTCTAGCCACATAGACTTACACTGGGCTACACTGATGTGCACAATTAAAACTGCACGGGAGAGACACACACCACAAAAACATACACACCCATTAAACACTTTTCATTCTCTATACACACTCAAGCCCTCATTACACAATATAACAAACACTATACTGGAGGTCCACGACAACAAAACATTACTCTTCTACGCGCTCGTATACTCCGTTGCGTGCAGGAGCCAGAATCGTCAGTGGCGCGAGATAGTCGGTACCGCTGACGATGCTTGTCAAGCTGACCCTTCCTTCTGGCGGCGCATATGCAGAATGCTTGGCTCAGAGCCACAGAAGCCAATCACACTTACCTGCAACACCCAAACACTCACCGACATTAACGACATCCTTGACGCCTTCAGGTCCCATTGGGTCACAGTACGCACACACACACAGCCCTCCAAAGCCACATGCACAAGGGCACTTCCAAGAAGTACAGGAGTGGTGCTGAGCTGAAACCCACCCCTCTGATACAATTAAATGTGCTCGACAGCAGAACCACACTCACCACTCCCATCACCGTCCGGCCTTCCAGCCACCTTATGACACCACCTTCCCGAAAAAATCTATCTCATGCTGGCATAGCTTTCCAATGCCTCACTGGCCTCCGAACACTTCCCACTTGCATTCAAAACCTTACACAACATCCTACTCCACAAGAAAAACAAAGACCCCCACACCCAAACAACTACAGGCCTATTGCTCTGTTGGAGCACTTAGGAAAAATATTCGAGCGCATTATAAACAGCCGCCTGCGCAGCTTCTTTGAAGATACGGACTGGTTCTCCCCCTGCCAGTATGGATTCAGGAGGGGACGGTCCATTCAGGCGGTGGTGACCATCGTTCACAATGTCATCCAGAGAGCACGTCAAACAGGACAAAAGTCACTTTCCATCTGTAAGGATGTGGAGAAGGCCTTCGACAAAGTGTGGCACGAGGGAATCCGTTGTAAACTCGCTAACAATACAGAGCTCCCTCTCTGCACGAGAAACTTCTCTCCCATTACCTCACTAACCGGAGGTATGATTAAATCCAACAACACAACATCACCATTCACGCCACGTGCATGAGTGCCCCAGGGCAGCATCCTTGCACCGACACTCGACATTATGTACACTAACGACACTCCACGCCCACCAAACAACTTCAGACACACACACACACACACACACACACTGTCATATGCCGATGACGAGACAATTCTTTTCTCCGGATGCGGACCTGACATGATCACACGTCATGTACAACTTATGATGAATGTTAAATCATAATATGAAGACGAGTGGCTCATTGCCACGAATCTTCAGAAGACACAGGTGACACACTTTGGCACCAGCGATCACTACATGCACAACATACAAATCTATTCCCACAGACCAGACATCGACTATCCAAACTCAACGAGACTCACTTACACACCCAGCACGAAAATCTTAGGGGCTACATTCGACAAGTTCCTAAGATTCTACAAGCAACAAACCATCATACAGGCAAGGGCGAAAAACACAAACAAAAAGCTGCGCATATTTTACCATCTTAACTTACATACCAATCACACTTCTAGCTGCGAGTCACACAAGGCAGAGGGAAGCACAGCGTATCAATAACTCTGCTCTGAAACGCGCCTGTCGCTCCCCGATGTATACTAGAATGTCCACATTACACCAAAACAACAGGCTCGTTCTGCTAAACACCTACACCCACACGCGAATGACCAGACAGCTGGGGAAACTCATATAAAAGACCCCATATACACACATTCACATGCACAATGCTTCGAGGACACCTAGGTACCATGCGGCAAGAGACTATCACGAACCCATACCAATACACATATAACCTAACAGCACTCCGGATGGAGTATTCCATGG
Source organism: Ceratothoa steindachneri (assembly GCA_963969495.1). Classification (NCBI taxonomy): domain Eukaryota; kingdom Metazoa; phylum Arthropoda; class Malacostraca; order Isopoda; family Cymothoidae; genus Ceratothoa; species Ceratothoa steindachneri. The sequence goes on from OZ018328.1 coordinate 112,613,246, forward strand.
ATGCCGGCACCTCTCGGGCCAGCCTCTCCTCCCGGTAACCCAGTCATGTACATAACAGTCTAGCAACACGACACCTCTATTTACAGGGAGTTTCGGGGCTGCAAGTGCAATATATAGCCTTGAGGGCTACTTAGTCTCTGCATCCCAATTGTTGGTGCATTACCTGCTCGTGGTGCCCCTGCTTATACAGAAATTGTGTCCAACGACCGAGTGCCAGGCGGTATAAACTGGCTGGGCAGGTAGAGCTCATAGTCTTGGTTGACATTCCACCTAGGAGAGGGACAACTCTGACTTCAAACCCGGGCAGATGTCGCTCGTTATCCATGGTAGGCAATTCATCTAGGTCCCAGCCAATAACTGAGAACCACGGCACTGAACCCCCGTAGGGGGCGCGGTGATTAGCCTTCCTGGCCGCCGTGATGACGGGCCTCAGCGCCCCGTCCGGCCCCAGCTTAGCTCCTCTTCCTTCCTTCGCAAACTCCTAATCTCCGTCTCCTGTACCACTCCTCCCTCACTGTGCCCCTCATTTTCCGTCGTCGCTTTACAACCACTTTTTCTCTACTCTTTGGTTGGCCCCTTCTTCTTCTGTCCATAGACCTCCCCGATCAAGACCCAGCTTGATCCGCTACTCAGATATTAGCTATGTGTGTGTTTGGTTTGGGTTATAGCGCTCCGCTTAGTGGTACCGACCGGGGCCATGTAAAAGGCTCCCAGTAGTGCCGGTCCCTTGTTGGGGTCAGTGTGGGCCGCCACGGGCAGGGGTGTTAAATTTCACTTATTGGCCATGGATACTATTCTTGACTCACCAACTCTACAAAAAAACAAACAAAAAAAACACAAAAAAAACAGCAACAAGCAAAACATAAACGACCTCAGAATAATATTCGGACCGGCTTGTTGGTCCAGATACATAACGCTCAAAACCACAAGAAACGAACCATTCTGTGAACTTGAACTGCGAGAACAACTACAAGTCATTACAGAAGAGTCACAACCAGAATTCTCAATCAATCCTGACCGACAGAGGCTACAGTTAAAGCCAAGTCAGAAAAAATATCAAAAAAACTACTGGCCCTCACCGCTTTGGGTGACAAATAAAACTAACGGCTAAAAATAATCACAACAGATTTATACCCGGACTCAAAAGTACGTAGGCTTTCATATGCCAAAGGATACAAAGGCTGTTTGAAGATGACGGCCATCAAATAGACTCTGTGTCCATCTTCGAGAGAAAATCACCCACACGCTTAACTCCGCTGAAAATCACCAAAATATCATTTAAACAGCAAACTATCTCATAAACAATCAGATTCGCAGGAACAACAATCCGGATACAGGAAGAACTGCCCACTCCAATTCAATGTCGATCATGCCTGATGTTTGGTCATCCGGCCAAATATTGTAAAACTGATCCACAATTATGCTTCCAATGCAGCGAAAAAGGACACAACAGTGAACAATGCAAAGCATAGGGAAAATGCATTAACTGTGGAGATAACCACCACGCATTCAAGCGAACATGTCCGCACTTCAAATTCCATCAGGAGGTACGGATTAGAACTATCGGTTTTTGGCATCCGAGGGCACCAAGCCTTAAAAGGCATGGTCGAGGAAGGAAGAACTTTGAGTACTCCAACTTATGCTACCGTTGCTTCCACCACCAAAGCTCCAACCACCCAATTAACTTCCAAACTAATATTGGATTTAACAGCCCTCAACAAAACTTCAATATCCAAGGAAAACGGCCTATGACCACTAGAAAGCCCAAAGTTAAAACCTCACAACATCCAAACTAAACCACCAACCGCTAAGCACCCCGAAACAGACCTACCTAAAGCTCAATCATAAAAAATAAGCCACCAATAATCCCCTAAATCTTCCACTTCCTCTTCCTCACCAACTAAAAGCCCAGAAGTTAAAGCAACCCGAAGAAATAGCTCATCGAGCACATAAACTATATGCTACGATAGCGAGCTACCCTCACCCCTCCACAACAAACTCATAAACCCACAACCCCTGACACCAGACTCCCATTGCCCGCCATCTCAAGCCGAGAAAACAGTACCGTCTGCCTCAAGCACACCAACACAAAATTGAAGTACAAAGCCCCCAAAAGACGCTCTCCTTTCGCAAATATCACCACATAGATTACCAACCTCTCCACCAAGGTCCACATATTTAACCACAAATATAGAAGAATTGGCAATAAACAAGGAACTCGATACCAATAAGAATGCCCCCAGGCATACAGCCCCATTATCAATACAGTATTCACAACGAACACTCGCCCTCTAGCCAAAAAGAAATTACTCTATTAAGCACCCAAGCAACACAAAACCAAAGCTGCACCGCCCTCAGGTAAAATATAAAGAACTTCTCACTAAGAAAACTAACAATACGGACAAAAGCATACAGAACCCGATAATACCAGGCACGTCGAAACAAACTACACACAAACTCTATACAAAGTCTGGTAGCTCCACCCTATACGGAGCCTTCAAGCCTCCTAAATATATCTACAGACTGAAGGATATGACAAACAAACTCAAATCCTGCAATGGAATATTCGTGGCCTCCGGGCCAACTTCGAATCATTACAAATAATAATCACAAAAAAGACCCAGTGTGCATTTGTCTCAACGAGACTATGCACTCAAACCCGAAGTAGCATCTGAATAACAAATATGATTGTCATTTCTTTACAACTAACTCGACCAAAGGCAACGCAATCTACACGCGACGAAATATCCCAGTTAAACACGCCCCTAAATGCCATAGCCTTCGGCTACATTGTCTAGAGCTCATAACAGTATGTTCTATATACTTGTCCGCTAACCTGCCCCTAAACCGCCAGGGCCTCGAAGCCCTCTTCGACCAACTACCAGAGCCATTTCTCATCCTTGGCGACTTCATTGCCAGAAGTCACTACTGGAACGAGACGAAAACAAATACTCGATGACGCATCATAACAGACCTAATAGAGCGCCAATACATCAACATCCTAAATACAAATACCCCAACACATTATCACCAACAGACGAACACACTGTCTAACATAGACTTAAGCCTAACCTCCCTTAATTTTCCCACAGAAACTCATTGGAGCGCTCACTCAGACCTATGTGGTAGCGATCACTACCCAATATTGATTAAGTTTCTTGCTCAAAGAGCCCCACATTCCAGGAAACGATGGAATTATTAGAAAGCAAATTGGACTGCCTTCACATTGACGACAGCCAAACTCCAACCCAATCCAGAGGCGAATATGTGCTCCTTCACGGCAGAACTACAAAAAGCAGCTCGGGAAAACATCCCAAAGACTAACCACAACACCAGCAAGCGCACTACTCCATGGTGGAACCAACAGTGCCAGGACAATAAAAGAAAACGTGATAAAACGTACAGAATTTTCATAAGAACTAAAACGTTACAGAATTACATGGACTATAAAAGAGCATCTGTCATCACCCGAAGGACCTTCAAAGAAACTAAACGAGCTTCCTGGAAACAATATTTATCTAAAATTAACAAAAATACCCCTATTGCAAAAATTTGGCGACAAATAAAAAATATGTCGGGACAGGGTAGCCTTATTCACCTTCCTATCCTTTGTATTATCAGAAATATCATCAGCAATTAAACCCAAGTCGTACAACAATCCTTTCTCTATGAACGAATTACAAGCATCCCTAGAAGAAAGCCCAAACACAGCCCCTGGAGATGATGAAATCTCAAACCTCATCATAAGTAAAATCCACCCAAACGCCTTAGAGCTACTGATGGACATTTATAATCGCATCTGGACTAATGGCTCCTTCCCAGATGATTGGCGTCAATCGCTAGTCCTCCCCCTCTTCAAACCTGAAAAGGATCCATCAAACCCAACGAATTATAGACCGATTTCCTTGACGATATGCCTATGTAAAATATTAGAAAGAATGGTCAATGCTAGATTGGAATGGTATCTAGAAACAAACAAACTTCTGTCCTCAAACCAATATGGTTATAGAAAATACCACTCAACACTAGATCCTTTAACCCTCATTGACCACGACGTCGGCCGAGCATTTAGCGAAGGGAAATTTGTCACAGCGGTCTTTTTTGACATTGTCAAGGCGTATGATACGGTTTGGCGACGTCATATACTCAATAACATACACGAGCGAGGAATCAGAGGTCTTCTCGCACTCTTCATCAAAAACAATAGAAAATTCCATGGAGCCCAGTCTACACAATTCAGCCAACACGAAGGAGTACCACAAGAAAGTGTGCTCAGCACAACCCTCTTCATAATAGCAAACAACAATTTGACTCTCCAAGTACCACCTACCATTAAATGCTCATTATATGTGGACGACTTGGCAATTTGGCTCCCAAGCACCAACGCAACAGAAGTATCAAATCGCCTACAAGAAGCAATAGACAAAATAGAGAACTACTCAGTACAACACAGCTTCACAATTTCAAGTGAAAAAACAACCGCCATAACCTTTGTAGGGGTGCGAAGATGTATCAGAGAGAAAATTCCTTCCAACGCAAGAATATAAATAGCCCATTAAATTACCAACTCAGGACGGACTCGCCGTAGCGTGATCGCTAGAGTGCTGGCATTTGGATCCAAAGTCCCACGATCGAAACTCCTAAGTCCACAATTTTTACGAAGAAAAATCACGAAGAAAACAGAAATCAAGGAAAACGATTTCAAGGGCTAACTCATCAAGAAGCAAGAGCAACTCATCAAACCATCAAGCATCAAGAAGAAATCATCACGTCAAGTTAATTGGAAGATGCATCAAGAAAGGAAGGATACGAATATCAAGAATTAACCCAGCCAACTTAAAGAAGAATATTAGGTCAGATAAATGGAAAACAAATGTTTCAAGTGGCAACTTCAGTCAAGAAGAAATAAATAGATTCGAATATAGAAATCTCAAGATGAGGAATGACATTGATAAATAAGAAAAGATATAATAAATGCCTCCCCCCATACCTTTACAAGAAAAAGAAAAATTCCGCATATCCCATTGCTACTTGAATGAAGCCCAATTATCTTTCAAAATAACATAAAGTTTCTAGGTCTCACATTGGATCAGAGGCTTACATGGAGACCCCACATCCTAAACCTCCAAAGACGGTGCTACAAAGCCACAAACATTCTGACAAAATTGTCGCATCATCACTGAGGGGCAGACAGAAGCACCCTCCTGTACCTTTACGAGACTCTCATCTTGTCCAAAATAAACTACGGATGTCATCTGTACGGAGCAGCATCAAAATTGTAATCCAGGAATTAGATCCTGTACAAAACCAAGCCCTCCGTCTAGCCACCGGTGCCTTCAAATCAACCCCAACATCCTCACTTTGCACCGAGACCAGAATACTACCCTTGCGTCACCAAAGACAAGTTGCAGAACTCAAATATCTTGCACGTGTTTACAGACATCACAACAAATTAAAACGAATACTACAAAATACGCTACCAGCAGACAACCCAAGGACCCGCAGCTACATCCCCTACACGGTAAGGGTTAAAAAACTCTTACAAAGTTTAAACCTGCCAGAGCCAAACATCCTCATTAACAACTACTATACTATTCCCCCGTGGATTATTAAACCTTCAGTAATATATCAAATAACTCTCCCATCTTCGAAATCGACAATGACGCCCGTAGTGCTATCCAACATTTTCCAGGACCACCAAAGGTCCCATCCCATGTCAGTCAATTTTCACGGATGGATCGAAGTCGGCGGATGGCGTGGCATGTGCAGCAATTCTCCCGCACCATACGAGCAGCAGAACTTCCGGATTGCGCTTCTGTCCTCTCAGCAGAACTCACTGCCATCTACATAGGTCTCAAGTCGGTCAAAACAGGTACCAATAAAACCACAATATTTTCAGACTCAAACAGTGCGCTGGCAATGATAAAATCACGCAACCAAACTCATCCCCTAGCCATTGAAATTCAAAGAAAGATAACGTCGCTTTCAGGTAACGTAACCCTATGCTGGTGTCCCTCCCATGTAGGGATAAAAGGCAATGAAGACGCTGACAGAGCTGCAAAATCAGCAGTCGCAGATAACTCATTGCCCACTGAACCAACATACCACAAAGATTATTACAACCTCTTTGTTGAGGCAGTTAAAACCAAGTGGAAGTCCGAATGGTATGTACACGGCCATCAACATCTACGACAAATAAAAGATGATGTCAACAAATGGAACAGCTCTTCCAAATATTCTCGAAGAGAACGACTAGTACACACAAAGCTTACCCACAGCTATCGCTTCGAAAATTCTTCCCCACCACAATGCACTACCTGCAACGCCCAGCTATCTATCCCGCACATACTACTAACCTGTGCTAGATTGCACCGGCACCAGAAAAAATATTTGGGTAACAGCCCAACACTAAAGAAAGTCCTCGCCGACGAACCCCAAACAAGTACGGCACTGATTGCATACTTAAAGGGAAGTAAATTATATACTAAAATCTAGAAAAAGAAAAGAAGCAAAACCCGATAAATTATGAAAATTCGCTTCTTGCAATTTTAAAAACCTTTTAATTCATGCATAATTTCATTACCACTACCTATTCATTTTAATTCACTTCATCCATCACATCACCATTCACCATTCAAGAGTATTATTCACGCTTTTCAATTTTAATCATTATAAAATACCGTGCCTGTTTAGACCCATAAATGGGTGAAAGAGGGCATAAAACGCTTTAAAAAAAGCTCCACCGAATTTGGAGCCTTAAGGTCATCAAGATAAGTACAAATATCAGAAACACCAAGCAAATCTTCATCCAATGGAACATACGCGGCCTTCGTGCCAACTTTGAATCTCTCCAGAAGTTAATAACAGAGCAAGAACCGATATGCATATGCCTCAGCGAAACCATGTGTACTTATCCGCAAAATTTCCTAAACCGCCAATATAATTGCCATACACCTCTGACGGCTCCAACCAAAGGCTGCGCCATATACATTCGTCATGATATCCCCCATATCCTACACCCACTAAACACACCTCTAAACGCAATAGCCTTACCACCATTTGCTCACTCTACTTGTCGCCCAATCTTCCCGTAAACCAACGAGAGCTCAAACTACTAATAGAACAGCTACCTGAACCATTCTTACTGCTAGGTGACTTCAATGCAAGAAGCCCCTACTGGTATGAGTTGTGACCGATACCATTGAAAGCCATGGCCTTAATATCCTAAATCGCAATAGCGCAACTCACTACCACCATACTGGATCACCTCTGTGGTAGTGATCACTACCCTATTATAATAAATTCCTAGCGCAAGCCCTCCCGAAACCCAAGAGGAAATAGAAGTATAATCGTGCAAACTGGAATGCCTTTGAAACCAAAACAGCTAATATAAAATCGACCCTAGAACAAAATAATAAGGAAATGAACATCTCCTCATTTACAAAGGCCCTACAAACAATTGCTCTAGAATGCATCCCAACAACTAGTTCCAAACCAAGACACCGTTCTACACCATGGTGGAACGAAGACTGCCAAGAAATAAAAAGAAAACGAGATAGGGCACACATAATCTTTAGAGCAACACGGTTATTAGCAGATTACATAGAATATAAACATCTATGCACTGTTACCCGAAAGAAATTTAAGGAAGTCAAAAGATCTTGCTGGAGAAGATACACGTCAACAATAACTCCAACACGCCCATCCCCAAAATTTGGCAAGTACAGCGAATGTTAGGAAAACAAAGTCCAACACACCTCCCGATTCTAAAGATAAATAGCAACACCATCAGTGGCCAAAAGGAAGTTTGCAATACTATTGCAAGCTCCCTAGGTCTTATATCAAGGGGCTCGAATGAAAGACAATTTTTGGTCCGAAATGCCACAGTCAACCAAACCCCACTAAACTTCTCCACATGCAGCTCTCCGCCTTATAACCTCCCCTTCTCCCAAGCAGAGCTGGAAGAAACTCTTGCAGAAAGCCTTAATACAGCTCCCGGAAACGACAACATAACATACAACATTTTCAAGAAAAGTCACCCCACCTGCCTACAGCTCCTCCTACAACAATACAATCGGATGTGGAAAGAAGGCTCATTTCCAAACGACTGGCAACAGGCAGTGATTCTGCCTTTCCTAAAACCATCTAATCCCAACAATTACCAACTTATATCACTGACATCTTGTCTATGTAAGTTGCTGGAGATGATGGTGAACAACAGATTGAAGTGGTTTTTAGAAAACAACAATATGTTATCACCCAACCAATACGGCTACCGAAAAAACCGCTCCACGCTAGACCCTCTAACCATCCTTGACCATGATGTAGGACAATCATTCGCTCAAGGAAATTTTCTCACTGCTGTATTTTTTGATCTAGCCAAAGCATATGACACTGTCTGGCGCCGTCATATTTTGAACCAACTCTATAAACTAGGCATCAGAGACCCGATGGCTTTTTTTATTAAAAACTTTCTCAGTGCCCGAAATTTTGTTGTGGAAATACATGGGACATGCTCTAAACCATACACCCAATATGAAGGAGTACCACATGGGAGTGTTCTTAGCACGACCTTGTTTATCATCGCGGTAAACGACTTCGCCCTACAGGTTTCACCCGCTATTAGATGCGCCTTATACGTGGATGACCTAGTAATCTGGCACTACGGTAAAATCCCAAGTGAAGTAGCAAACCATCTACAAATAGCAATAAACTATATTGCCCATTATGCTACACATCACTGTTTCACCATATCAACGGAGAAAACTGTGGCCATCACCTTTACTAGGAAAAGAACTACCCGTCATATGACCCTTCGGATTAACCACCATCAAATTACTTTTAAAAACCAAACTAGATTCTTAGGCCTGATACTAGATCAAAGGTTCACATGGAAGGATCATAAAACTCATCTCAAGAGACTCTGCATCAGCGTAACCAAACTCCTCAAAAAAACTATCCCACCTCCATTGTGGTGCAGACAGAAATGCACTACTGTATCTACACCGAACCCTGTTCCTTCCCAAAATTGGTTACGGCTGTCATCTATATGGAGCGGCTATAAAGTCAACCCTAGGCAAATTAGACCCGCTTCATTACCAAGGCCTACGACTGGCTACAGGCGCTTTTAAATCCCCCCAACCTCATCACTCTGTGCTGAAACAGGACTCCCACGATTAGCCTACCAAAGGATGGAATCTGAACTGAGATACCTAGCTCGTGTATACGGTACCAACTCCAAACCTCTCCAGCTCATCAGATCAGTAGCAGCCAGAGCTCAAAGGCCAACCATCTACATTTCCTACACTCAAAGAATCAAAAATCGCATGATAGATTTACAACTAGACAACCAAAATATCTACTTGGAAAAATACCCCCAAATCCCCCGTTGGACAACACATCACCTCGAATATGCATATTACATCTCCTTACAACAAAACAAATAATCGCGCCAACAGTGCTAGTCCATCATTTTTACAATCACCAAAAATCACATCAACCATCCCGATTCATATTCACGGATGGATCCAAATCATTAAATGGAGTGGCGTGCGCAGTGGTGCTTCCCACCTCTGTACGAACAACCCGCTTACCACAATGCGCCTCGGTTCTATCCGCGCAATTCACAGGAATCTCGCTTGCGATTCACCAAGCCAGTCTAAATGACGAAAAGACCACTACCTTTACGGAATCCAACAGTGCTTTGGCAATCCTGCAAGCCAGAAATCAAAACCACCCTCTGGCCATAAAAATACAAGACCAACTCACCTCGACCCGAACTAACATAACAATATGCTGGTGCCCCGCTCATGTGGGCATTAAAGGAAATGAGAAGGCAGACAAGACAGCTAAGGCAGCAGCTACTAAATTAAGACCGCCGGCCAAGCCCACTTACTACCAAGACTACTACTCAACATTTTCAAGAGCAATAAAAAAGAAATGGGAAAACGAATGGCGAACACAAGGACATCAACATATGTGCCGAATAAAACAGACGGTTGAGAAATGGAAAACGTCCTATAGAAAGTCTAGAAAAGAAGAAGTCGTTTTGGGACGCCTACGTATGGGCCATACAAACCTCACCCATAGTTACCGTTTCTCCAACCTCCCCCCACCCCACTGTACGATATGCAATACCCAACTGACCATATCCAATATACTCTTAAGTTGCAGGACAATATAACTATTGAAAATGTTTTAGGTGACAATCTGCAATATATTAACAATCTGTTTGAGTACTTAAAAGAGACCAAACTATTTGAAAAAAATTAATAACAGTCAAAAAAAGATGGCACGTATGCAAAAGAAGATGCTTGTTTAGACCCGCCAAAGGGTGAAAGAGGGCAGTAAACGGTTAAAAAAAACAACCAAAAAAACCTCTATTAACACCACGCACCGGTGTATAGCTACCGGCATTTGAATCTCCTCGTATCCACTCATAAGTGATTTCCTAACCGCTCCTCTTCGACTAGATGATCTCCTGTACATCATCAGGAATTCCTATGTTTCTCTTTCTATACAAAGATTGTTTTCTTTTCATTCGATTCGATTCCGATTCCACCATACTTCATCGGTAAAGGAGGAAAGAATACCTAAAGACACTCTGAAGATAATCGCATAGATCGAAAGCTCAGCCATTAGTAAAAAGAATAGAAAGTTGCCAAGGAAAATTGATCAAGGCGAAATTTACATCCAAGAAAGACTGCTACCCATCTACACTAAAATATATATATATATATATATATATATAATAATGTATAAAGGGAAATTGATTATATTTTATTGATAGATACAACGTTTCGGGCTAGTGAAGTCTTCTCAAGTGAACGGTAGAGCTTGATTACTTCCTGTCCATATTGCTTTGGGCATCTGCAGTGGAGCTTCAATTTATTTTTTAGGACGAACGAAATTCATTTCATTTTCTTGATAGATACAACATTTCGGGTGTTCTTTTCGCCCATCTTCGGGTAGTGAAATCTTCTCAAGACAACAACAGTAGAGCTTCAGTACTTCCTGTCCATAATGTTTTGGGCATCTCCTGTGGCGCTTCAAATTAATTTTTACGATGAACGAAAGGATGTATAAAGGGAAATTCATTTCATTTTCTTGAAAGATATAACGTTTCGGGTGTTTTTTCACCAATCTTCGGGTAGTGAAGTCTTCTCAAGGCAACGATAGAGCTTTATTACTTCAAGTCCATAATATTGGGCATCTCCTGTGGTGCTTCAATTTAATTTGTAGGATGAACGAAAGAATGTATAAAGGGAAATTCATTTAATTTTTTTGGAGGATACAACGTTTCTGGTGTTCTTTAAATTCATATTCGTGTAGTGAAATCTTCTCAGGATAACGGTAGAGCTTGATTACTTCCTCCCCATAATGTTTTTGACATCTCCTTTGGAACTTCAATTTATTTTTTATGATGAACCAAATTCATTTCATTTTCTTGATAAATACAACATTTCGGGTGTTCTTTTCGCCCATCTTCGGGTAGTGAAATCTTCTCAAAACAACAACAGTAGAGCTTTAGTACTTCCTGGCCATAATGTTTTGGGCATCTCCTGTGGCGCTTCAATTTAATTTTTAAGATGAACGAAAGGACGTATAAAGGGAAAATCATTTCATTTTCTTGATAGATAAAATGTTTTGACTGTTCTTTTCACCCATCTTCGGGTAATAAAGTCT
>OZ018328.1:113229930-113537430 GCA_963969495.1 Ceratothoa steindachneri
GGTTTGTGAGCCCTTTATTTCGTGAGAACGTTTCGAGCCTCATTATCCTTTCAAACAAAATAACAACATATGACGTCTTCCCCCACTAATGAGTCTTTTGGGGTATCTTTACAGCACAAACCACGCCCCTCATTGGGCATGATCAAGAATGGCGCCAAGGAGCAGCAACATTCGTCGTCGCACCACTCGAAGGAGACCCCCTCCGACAACAATACGATGATCTCCAGGGATTCGGTGGTGAGACAAGATCCCATTCGGGACTTCTAAAAATACTGGTCTCCTTTGTTGATGGGTGGGGTCGTCTTCTTCTGAATGATTTAAAAGAGGAACATACTGCAAACTTTGGCAGAAAAAAAGGTGTAAAAAATATCTAACAATGAAGAATAAGTTTGTATAAAAAGCAGTTGTAGGCGCGTCATTTAGTCCATTGCAAAACCTTTTAAATGGTGACGCGAGGATTAATTCCGCAGACCAAGGACTTCATAGCTCAGGATGTGTCTTAGTATGAGCGTGTGGGTGTGCTATGTTTCAATGTGTAGCGTAAGAAGGGTGTGTTTATAAAAGTGTCTAGGTTTGAGCGAGTGCAAATAACTGATATTATGTCGTGTGTCAGTGATCCGTCGTTAACGGCTCGAGTAGCAATTCTTGTTTCGGCCAACAGCGCAGCACACTGGCGTTGTTGTTCCCTGCTCGTGTCTCCCAGGCCGTATCCCGTGTGCCTCTCGGCCGAAGTCGACTTTGCCGTATGTCAGCCCCGAAGACCCAACGGCGAGGCGATTGCGAGAAAGTTCTAATGCGCAATTCCACGTTCATTTCAACGCTCCCGACGGTGAATTTCTAGATTTTTGTCCGCATACACGGGCACGGTCCCACCAGTGTCTGTAATTGCACACTCTCAAGTAAACGAGCACAGCACGTAAACGAGCATAGGCACTATATATATATATATATATATATATATATATATATATATATATATAGAGAGAGAGAGAGAGAGAGAGAGAGAGGGGGATGGGGGGAAGGGAGAGGGAGTCACAGGGAATAGTAGTACCTCAAAGGACATTGCTGACCATACCGTGGAGGTACTATTTTGGGAAAGACCTTACCTATAGCATAAGAGAAAGTATAGCATAGATGAAGGCTCTTCCCGCCCACCTCTCCCACCTGCATTTGCGGGCTAGAAAGCTGAAACGATACTTGAATGTGCTGAAAAAAGAAAGAAAACAAACAGGAAATTTTTGTAGAAAAGTTGAAGCCTATATACTTGCCTCAAATCTATAATCTATACTAAGGTGGTACCATCTAGGTCAAGGTGTGGATTATCTTGTCTTCGAGATTTGAACTGTTCGACTGACGAACTGTTCATCATTTCTGGCGGTAGACGGTTCCACGTTCCGCAAATTTTGTACGAGAAGAAGTTTCCGCAAATGCTAGTATGGAATTACAGTAGTTGTACATTGTAACCGTGGTTACGTGTAGCATTTGCGTTCAATGTGAACCACCTCCTGTGATCTACGTTTTCAACTCCTCGTATTATCTTAAAAGTTTCAATCAGTTGGCCTCTTAACCAGCGCGTCTCCAAGGAGAACATTCCCAGGTCTCGTGGCCTATGCTGATAACTTTTATGTCTAAGCGAGGAGATCAATTTTGTGGCTCTGACCTGTACCCTTTCCAGCCGTTCAATGTCCTTCCTCAGGGTTGGGGACCAGAATTGTACAGCGTATTCAAGGTGTGACCGGACTAGAGAGTTGTACAAGATGGGAACAATTTGCTTATTTCGGAAGCAAAAATGCCTCTTTATGTACCCCAGCATTTGCTGGACCCTCTTTTTCACCTGGAGGCACTGCATGAAGAACTTTAGATCACTGCTGATTAGCACGCATAAATCTTTCTCAAGGTCAGTGGTATCTAGTTGTTTGTCTAGCAAGGAGTAGTTTTCCCGTGGGTTAGCATGGCCGATGTGCATTACCTTGCACTTGTCAAGGGTAAATGTTCTCTGATCACTCGCCTATCCTGAAAAGGCTATTTCGCAGGCGTTCCATTCCTTCTCACGAGCTCACACTACCTCCGAGCTTGCTATCTTCGGCAAACTTGGCTATCGAGTATATTAGTCCTTCGACTATATCATTGATATAGACGATGAACAATAGAAGCCCAAGCACTGAGCCTTGGGGCACCCTGCTACTGACTGGCTTCCATTGCTAGGCTACCCCTTTGATCTTTACTCGTTGCCTCCGTCCCGAGAGCCAGCTTTCTATCCTTTCAGCTACCTTGCTGGTAATGCTAAGGGCGCAGACTTTATTTATGAACCTGCGGTGTGGTACCTTATCGAAGGCTTTTTGAAAGTCCAGGTATAAGATACCTACAGCTCGACTACGGTCATACTCGCTCAAAATACTGTGGAAAAATTCTAGTAGATTAGTGAAACATGAGCGGTTCTTGCGAAATCCGTGCTGGAAATCCAAGATCAGGTTGTGCGACTCTAAGGGCTGCACTATACGGTCTGCGATTATTCCCTCGATCAGTTTGCCTACGATTGATGTCAGACTAATAGGCTGGTAATTACCCGGGCATTCGCAGTCTCCCTTCTTATAGATGGGAGTTACGTCTGTTATTCTTCAGTCTTCCGGCACCTCTCCAGTTTCCAAAGATTTGTTGAAAATGGTGGTGAGATGTGGGGCGACCTCTTCACTAACTTCTCGGAGGACTCTAGGAAGAAAGCCATCCGGACCTGAAGACTTATACGGGTTAAGGTTTCCTAGTCTGGCTACCACTTCGTTTCTCTCTAAGACTATTTCGCATAGGGTTTTGCCCTCTTCGAGATGAACCCTCCGCCTCGGAGCTGAATTGTCAACTTCTCTTGTAAATACTGAGGCGAATTAGCCGTTCAACACGTTGACGATGTCTGGTTCTGACTTCCGTAACACGCCATTGTCATTTCTCAGCGGTCATATGATATGACGAATCGGTTTGCGGCTATTTACAAGCGGGAAAAATTCTTTCGGGGTCTCTTTACAGATGAAGGCCACCCGAACTTCCTCACTGCGCTTAGCTCTGCGCACCAGTGCTTTAACAAGCCTACACTTTTCCCTGTATTGAGGATGCCTTTCTTCCAGTTATTGCAGGCAGTTTTCATGTTCCTTGTCGCTGCGGCGATGCCTCGATTGAACCCTCTCGGTTGGAGAAGTTTGCTGCTCATCCTTCTGCTGGGGACAAACGCAGAGTGTTGGGTCCTAAAATTTTATTTAAACGCCATTCATTTGTCTGACGCTCCTTCTCCTGTTGCGGGCCCAAGCCAAGCTATCGCATTCCGAAGACCGATAAAGTTCGTGCATCGGAAGTCGGATTTAAAAATAGCGACGTGAGAGCATCTTTCACATGGAATGTGGACGGAAAACGTGACTGTGCGGTGATCGCTCCCGCTCAGACACTCTCCCACGCTGAGTCCGGATACCATGTCGTCCTCGGTGGTAAACACCAAGTATAACATGTTCTCACCCCGCGTTGGCTCCTCTACCTACTGTGTCAGGAAGTTATCCTGAGAGAACTCAATCAATCTTCACCCTTCCGCATCGCCTGTCCAGTTCCTCCAGTCACTTCCACGGCAGTTGAAGTCACCAATGACCAAACTCGTGTGACTATTTATCAGGTCGGTGAGCTTTGCGTACAGGCTTGAGTCTGACTT
The DNA here is from genome assembly GCA_963969495.1 of Ceratothoa steindachneri. Taxonomy (NCBI): domain Eukaryota; kingdom Metazoa; phylum Arthropoda; class Malacostraca; order Isopoda; family Cymothoidae; genus Ceratothoa; species Ceratothoa steindachneri. The sequence goes on from OZ018328.1 coordinate 113,233,616, forward strand.
TTCCTACTGTCTTTGCGACCTGTAAACCACCACTACTCGATAAGAGTAGCTGATAAAATCTATGTCTAGCCCTAAAATCTCGTGATCAGATCTCACCTTGCATTCGAGAGCGGGGAAACAGTTCCGAACGTAGACCATAACTCTGCCGCTCTCGACAAGGTCAGTCAAGGTGGAAAATTGTATAACCGGAGATCGCAAACTCACCCTCGAAATCTCGATTGTCAGTATGGATTCACGTTTCTACGATCGCCACGATATCTATTTGGTTATCGGAGGCCAATACAGCCACATGTTCATCCCACTTAATTCGTATCGATCTCGCATTAATAAATAAAACTTAAGAGAACGCTCCCTCCGCTAATGCGTTTCCCGACGATTCGGATGGAGTGTTGTTTTCAGAAAGGGATGTATTACCATGAGCTCCCTCCGAGTTGCCTGGAACTTCTACACCTGAGACCGGTTCTTCGTCACCGGCAAGGCTTCTATTCCTCTCGGGTTCCGGTGCAGCAGGGCCTCTTGCAGTAAAATGTCCCGCATTGACTTGCTCTCGCGGCTCGTCTAGAGTCTCCTGCTCTGTGGTACCCATCGAGTTGTCGCTTGGCTCGTCCCGTGCAACCCTCAACAACCAGAAGGCATTCTTGTCGATTAACTCGGCCAGAAACTTTCCTCCTCGGTCGTTTAGGTGGACCCCGTCCTCCGTGTATAGGTAATCTCATACGAAGAACAAGTCGACCGTGTCTGTAAACTTAACTCCTGGAAAGGCACAAAGGTGACCTAGACGATCGTTAATGCCAAGAAGTTTGCTATGTGCGTGCGCTGTAGCAAACTTCCTGGTTAGCATCCCCACGAGCATGGCCTTGCTTGTGTTTAAGAGAAGATCCTCTGCAATCTTCATCGATGTCTTGACTATATGTTCCGTTTGCCCGGCTTTACCTCCTCTAAGGAAAAGGGCATTTCCACTGACCATTGAAGCAAGTGCGGAGCTTCTGAAGAAATTCCCTACATTCCTAACTTCGTCTTGTAGCGCCTCGTTATCCTTCCAAGGAAGACATCGTACTTCCCATCTGTGACACTCTCCCCTCCCCCTGGTGGTACTAAAGGCCTCACAGTTGCAAGTCTCCTACCACTAGGCATTGCGCGCCCTCGTCCGATAGAACGGCAAGGCGATTTAGGGTTCTCATGGGGTCCTTTGTGGCAGGGGAGGTCGTCATCTGCTTCTTCTTCTTCTTGCCACTTTAATTTTTCTTTCTTACTTCCTGAAACTCTCCTTCGTTCGAGCTCGCACCCCTAACCTCCAGTGAACCCTCTACTGTCGGTGCTGATGTGCTCTTATCGGTAGGTTTACTGTTGCTCACTGCTGCTCCCACCTCAGATACTAACTGCCTTTTCTTCCTTTTTTTCGTTTCTTTTTCTTCGAATTGGTTCGAAGATTTACTGCAGCGGCTTCAATGGAAGCACCTGCAGCCCCAGTTTTATCGTTCTCGATATTCTGGTGGTTCATTCGAGCTGCGCCCAACACAGGAGTTCTCGCTAGCCGTCTCGAGGGTTGCCGCGGATCTAACGACGTCAGCATAACTTGTCTCTGTTCTTCGACCCCATCCTTTAGCCCTACCCGGGTCTTTTCGGCAAACTCCGTGTCCGTATTGGGTGGTATTGCTCTCTTGCATCGTGTCTGCGGCATTACTGTCCACCACGGCAGTTCCTCTAGTATCGTTCCCATTCCCTGGAGGTGAACTGGAAATGACACGTCTCCTGAGTTCGTCAACTGCCTCTTGAAGTTGGCCAACCTGATTCCTCAGGTTAGTCAATTCCATAATGCAGTGTTCTTCGAATTGACAAAGTTGATTTCTCCCGACACCAGTTCGCGGTGGTAACCTTCTTCCGCTTCCATTATCTTCCTTTGCATTACCAATTCTATGTCGCAGAACCTGCAGACGCTGCGAAGGGTAATGTTCTTAAAGTTTTCCTCTTTAAATATATACACCAAGGAATGCCTCCGCACCTAAGACATTCAGTTTTTAATTGTTGGGCACCAGGCATTTTTCTTTATTTACTTCTGTGCTTTTGTCAGCTTGCTAGGCGCGCGCTAATATATTCGATGCTTGTAACCACCGAAATGAGAGATAAAGGTTTAGTGCCGGGTCTCGCGCCGGCCACATCCGCCTACCCTGCAGGACTTTCCAGCTCCTCCCTCTGGCAAACTTCCCTATTCGCCTGCCACACTAGCCGAAAGGGTTTCCCCGTAGAGTAGACGGTCCTAAACGTGGCGCAGCTTACGGGCCGCAGCCACAAGTGATACCGAAGCATACATTTATTAGATATTAAGATGGGTTAAGGAAATGTGGGGAAGTTAGAGGAGAGAGAATCAGAGAGGACAAAGGAGAGAGTAAAGAAGAAACCAAAAATACAGAAAAAGAAACATAAATTTAGATGAGAGAGAAGGAGAGAAAAAAGAGAGGAAAAGAGTAAAGAGGGTGAGTCATTGAGAGAGACTGAAAGAGAGAAATGGCTAGGTGGATAGATATATGGAGATATAGATCTTTCATCTATATACACATACATATAGAAACAGTCATGACACATATATACACATACATAGAAACAGCGAGAAAAAAGAAAGAGGAGAGGGCTAAAGGTGGAATACAAAGAGGCAGAGAAAAAACCGGAGCGAGAGAAAAGATGGAGCGGGAGATAAGATAAGGAGATATAAGGGAGAGAAAGAGAGAGAAAGAGAGAGTTAGAGGGATACAGAACAAGAGATAATAGAAAAGGGACAAAATACATAAAAATAAGACATGGAGAAAAAAGATTAGGAGAAAAATAGGGGGCGGGAGAATAGAGAGAGACAAAAGAGAAAGGGGAAAAGAGAGATGGAGAGGGAGTTGGAGTGAGATGGTGATAGATAGATCTATGGATAATTGAGAAAAAAGAGAAAGGGAGACGAGAGTAAAGAAGAACAAAAGAAAAGAAAATTGAGAGTTAGAAAAAAGAGATGCTGAGAGAGATAATAAGAGAGATCGAGTGATTGGGAGAGACGGAAAGAGAGAAATGGCTAGACAGACAGATATATGGAGGTGTACATCTTCCATCTATATACACATAGTCAAGGTTAAAACACGTATCTACAGACTATACACCCCAAAAGAGAGAGAGAAACAGGGAGGGAAAATAGAGAAAAAGAGAATGAGTGGATAAAAGTGGGGAGAATAAACAGAGAAAAAAAGGAGAGCGAGAGATAACGAGAGACAGTGAGAGATAGAAAAAGAGATAAGAGAGAAAGGACAAAAGACAAATAAGAGGCAACGTGAAGAAACGGGAGCGGGAGAGAACAAAGAGAGAGAGAGAGAGAGAGAGAGAGAGAGAGAGAGAGAGAGAGAGAGAGTTACAAGGAGTTACAAGAAAAGAGAGTACCCTAGGAGACCATTACGGTCGATTCAAAGAGGGTATTTTTCGACTAGCAATCGAGCGGGCACATGGCTGCTCAATTGTTTTGCATCTCTTAACGGCCACTTTTCAAGACTTTGTCTAGTCTTGACTTGAACTGGTCAACAGATTCACTATTGACAACTTCCACTGGAAGTGCGTTCCACTTACCGCAGATACTGTAGGTGAAAAAATTTCCACACAGATTGCGGTTGTAACGCTTCAGTTCAGGTTTGAAGCCGTGATTACGCGTTCTGTTCTCACTCAGTGTGAAAATATCCCGGTAGTCAACATTGTCGAACCCTCGAAGTATTTTGAAAACTTCGATGAGCTGACCACGCAGTCTACGGGTTTCCAACGAGAACAGATTTAATTCCCATAGTCTATCCTCATAACTTTTATGTCGGATAGAGGGGATCAGCTTGGTTGCCCTGGCTTGTACGCGTTCCAACCTTTCGATGTCCTTTCGAAACGAAGGACTCCAAAATTGTACGGCATACTCGAGGTGCGGCCGAACGAGGGAGTTGTACAGACAAAGTACTATCTCCTTGTTACGGTATCCAAACTGGCGCTTTATGTAGCCTAACATCCTTTGGGCTTTCTTCTCTGCCTCGATGCACTGTTTAGAGAACTTGAGGTCGCTAGTGATAGTAACACCCAAGTCCTTCTCAGTATCACTCGATTCAAGAGCAGTGCCCTTAAGGATATACTGAGATTGGGGGTTTCTGTGGCCGATTTGCATTACTTCGCCTTTGTTCACGTTAAAAGGCATTAGCCACGTATTCGAACACTCCCCAATCTTCCGAAGATCTTCCTGCAGGTGGGCAGTATTTCCATCCTTTGCAACGTTCATACCAAGCTTGGTATCGTCGGCAAATTTGGGCATCTTGGCAACTATGTCACCGTCCATGTCGTTGACGTAGATGATGAATAGTAGTGGTCCCAGGACAGAACCTTGAGGCACCCCGCTAGTAACGGGCACCCATTCAGAAGCCTGTCCATTCACCACCACCCGTTGCCGTCTGCCACTTAACCAGTTCTCGATCCAGCCGGCTACTTTTCCGTCTATGCCCAGCGCTCGCACTTTCCGGAGAAGGCGGCGGTGTGGTACCTTATCAAAGGCTTTCTGAAAGTCTAAGTACACCACATCCACCGCCTTGTCCCGATCGTGCTCACTGAAAACGAAGTGGAAGAATTCCACAAGGTTCGTCAGGCATGACCGTTGCCTTCGAAAGCCGTGCTGGGAACTCCTCAGTAGCAGGTTTGACTCTAAATACGACGTCATTTTGTCCACCATCATGCTTTCCATGCGTTTACCGACTATCGAAGTCAGACTGATAGGTCGGTAGTTTGACGGATGGCTGGGGTCTCCTTTCTTGAAGATCGGAGTCACCTCCGCTTCACGCTAGTCTCTAGGAACGCATCCGGTCCAGATTGAAATGTTAAGGATAGCGCACAGATGTCGTGATACTTCATCGCACACTTCCTTCAACACCTTGAATAGAAACCCGTCCGATCCAGAGGACTTATTCGTCTTTAGGTCAGCGATCATTTTGTTTATTTCTCCTTCGGTGAAGTCCATTGCCTCCAGCTTTTCCCCCGAGTAGGAATCCGTTGGCTGGGGAATGGGACCACACTATTCAGTAAACACTGAAGAGAAGTAGTCATTGAGGAGGTTAGCGTTTTCTGCATCTGAATGCTTTAATGTCCCCTCCTCATTCCTCAAAGGGCCAATCGTTCGACGGATTGGTTTACGGCTGTTCACATATCCAAAAAACTTCTTGGGATTCTCTTTACAGAGTCTCGCCACTCGGAGTTCCTCAGACCGCTTAGCCGCCCTTATGCTGGACCTCACTCTCCTGGCTAGCCTCCGGTATTCGTCAAAGTCACCCGAGATCTTTGATTGCCGGTACACATTTCTCTTCTCCCTAAGCAGTTGCCCGATTTCTCGATTAAACCACTTTGGTTGAACAGAGGACCGACGGCGGCATTTCAGAGGGATGAAACGCGATTGAAGACTCATGAATGTGGTTTTGAAACTGTTCCAAGAGTCTTCAACAGCCTCGCACTCTTCTAGCCTCGCGTCAGTCAGTCCCGCGCGTAGACCTGCAAAGTCTGCTCTCCTCAAATCGAGTTTCCTTGATTTACTAGTTGCAGGCTCTGCCTTGGGGACTTTGACTACAAATCTAATTAGTCGATGGTCACTGCCACCGAGCTCTTTGCCAACAGAGAGGTCCTCAACGATGTCATCCTCAGAGGTGAAAACCAAGTCGAGGATATTGTCTCCTCTCGTTGGCTCTCTCACCCATTGAGTCAGGAACTCGTTGTTCGTGAACTCCAGGAGTAGTGCGTTCTCGCCACAGGGTTCTCTGGTTTCCCAGTCAACTTGTGTGTTGAAATCTTCCATGCGATACACACTTTGTCTTCGACAATTTCTCCTAGTAGCTGGTACAGATCTTTGTCCTTTTCAACGAGTTGGGCAGGAGGTCTATAAAGCACCAGGGTCCTGTATTTGGCAGGACCTATCTCTAGGTCAACACCTAGTTTTTAATGGTCGGATACGATGTTGCAATCCGTCGAGTTGAGAGTATCCTTGACATACAACATCACACCACCACCCTCTCTCTCTGGCATATTTTTCTGGAAGAGCTGGTAACCGGGAATCGTGAATTCACCTTTAAAATCTCGGCTTGAGGTTTTAATCCACGTCTCCGTTATGGCCACCATCTCAGGTTCCTTTGTTGCTACGAGGCCACGGAGCTCAAGAAACTTATTCCTGATTGAGTTCGCGTTGAACAGAAGAACTTTTAGGGAGTCCCCCAGTGTAGGACTCCCTAAGCTCTTCTGTTTCCCGGCTTCTTTTGTGTGGCAGTAACCCTCTTTGCCAAATCTAAGAACGTCGTTCCAGGAGTGACACGGGCATACTGTCTTATGTCCGCTGTCACTCTGGGTCGGACGCTCCTCTGTGTCCGCTCTACGACATCCTGGATTAAGTTACAGAGTACAGCCTTTTCCTTGAATGAAAGGTGCACTCCGTCCCTTTGGCAAAGGTCGTTTCGACCGTTAAAGTTGCGGTAAGGGTCCAGAAAGAAGACCCCTTCCGCCGTACAGAGGTCGGACAGGCGCTGGTTCAGGGTCACGTTCCTTAAGTGAGCTCTCCGGCTAGGACCTCTTCTTGGGAGCATCCCTACAACGACCCGTTTGCGAGTTCTCAATCCACAGTCGTCTACGGCTCCCATGACCGCGTTGAGAATTTTCTCACTGAGGCCTACTTTGTCTCCTCGGAGGTAGAGGTCATTCCCACTCACCATCAGGGCACCGACTGAATTCTCGGAGATCTAAGATTTCTCAGCCTCTACCCTGATGTGGTGGTTTCCCCGTCCTGGCTGGCAGCATACCTCCACACTAGTGCGAAGGCGAGCCGCTAGCAGGGGCGGCAAACCTTGTGCTTGGGAATCGCCCACAAGGGAAACCCTCGGACATTTTCGTGCAGAGGTTTGGGGCTTTCCTTGCGGAAGCGAACTCTCGGTTCCCTCTTTCTTTTCGATCTTATTTTTCTTCTTCTTTTTCTTATTCATCTTTCCCCCCTATCTTCCTTTGTTACATACTTTTCTGTTTTTATCTTTTCTTCCTCTGCTTCAACTTTCTCTTTTTCAGATTCTACTTTATCTTCTGTTTCAACTTTCTCTTCTTCCTGTTTCTTTCCCTTCCTTTTCTTTTTCTTTAAGGGTTTATCCGAAGCATGCGGACCTAGCTCTGGGGGTAATACTGCAGATGCAGTGTTTAGTACAGGGCTTGACGTAAGCTCTGCTATTCTGACCTCTAGCCTGCGAATCAGTCCGGCGTGTTCTAATTCGAGGCTGTTTATTTTTTCCTCCAACTTCCTGGATCTTTCCTCGGAAACCCTGCAGGTTTCTTTAGCTCCTTGATTTGGCCGTTTAAAATACAGTCGGTGCAGGAACTGGCCGGGGGCATTTCGAAAAACATCCTTCCGGGAAGTCCACGCACCACTTATCCTTCTGGCATATTGCGCACGTGTATTTTAGAGCTCCTGGTCCTTTCTTGCCAGTCATTTTGAACACTTTCTCTCTTTCAATACTTTGCGACTAATCAATGATAAAAAGGGGGGTTGGTGAATTCTTCCCGCGTGAGTCGCTCCCACCTATTGATCGGAGTCATTTCGGAGTCTTCCAGAAGGCACGCTCCATGTGCTGCTGTTCGTCCGACTGAGTCGTCAAGCCTCGGCGTGCCGTGGCTCACAACCAAGTAGCACAGACGGTCCCCGAAGGGGCCATCAATTTGTCACCAGGTGAACAACAACGAAGCACGCCTCTTACTAAACTCCTACTAGTTCCCTTCACAACGGCCAGCATCTCGGAGCAGTGTTCAATGGATATCCGGCCCCACCAAGAGAATCGACCCAAGGCTTTTGATTGGCCTGGCAACCAGCCTGGGAACAAAGGGCCTTCACCTCGGACCGATGCTACCAGAGGCACCCGTCAACGGGCACTGGGAACGGTCAATAATTACACGCCAGGGAAGGGGTTAACGGGGCACTACCCTCATCCCATTCATCCTGTCCCAACGCCTAGGACACCTCTAGTCCTATTCTCTGCAACCAGTGAATGAGCGTCGATTGGCGTTGTTTATAGAGGTTCCAAAGCCTCTCTTCTGACGCATGAGGTAGCTGCAAGGTCCTTATATGTAGATAGAGGGAAAAAAGGGAAAGAGTGACATGATAGGAGTAGGCTTTTTTTTGTCTTTTTTTCTTTTTGTATAAGTGGGAGAGATAGGATAAAAGTAAAAAAGGAGAAGGATATAGTAGAAAAAGGAATGACTGACGCACTTAGTCTGGAATCTCGTTTTCGACCAAATCGAAAAGGGAAGCCCTACCAGGGGTACCCAGAAGAGAGGTACCCGCCGACATACCTCGAAAAGTTAAATGTACACACAAGCTCTCTTCCCGCGACAAGGGGGCGTCACCTCTCCCTCTACTTTCTTTAAGAGACAGAGAGAAAGTAAAAGAGAGGTAGAGAGCGAGATTAAGATGGTGATAGATATATAACTAGATAGATAATTGAAAGAAAAGATAAAAGGATATGAGAGACAGTGAAAATGGAGAAAAGACAAACAAAAAAGTTGAGAGTTATAAAAATGAGAACGGAGAGAGATAATGAGACTGAGTGATTGAGATAGACAGACAGAGAGAAATGGCTAGATAGACGGATATATGCAAGTTTACATCTTCCATTTATATACACATACACATAGTCACACGCATAGAGGGACTAAAGATAGGGAAAGAGAGGACAAAAGGGGGTAGAGTAAAATGAGGCAGAGAAAAATGCGAGCGGGAGAGTACATAGTCGTATATATATGAATATATATATATATATATATATATATATATATATATATATATATATATATATATATATATATATATATATTAGGGGATAAAGTGGAGGAAGAGGGGAAAATGGAAGGGGAAAAGGAGTGTGAAAGGTGTGTTTGACTCAGGATCTGGCGGCTTTGATGGAAGCAACATTTCACTCCATGCTGGTATGTATTCATGTGATGAGGATCACTCAATCACGCGTAGGACACTTTACTTCACACATCCCAGCTCACGAAGAACGACATCAAGCACAGGTGATTCATAGATATCATGCAATAGGCATTGTTACACCCCACGTAAGAAACCACATCACGCACTCTTTTTTTAACGTTACACTACCGAGGCACTGAGTCATACGAGGAAAAGGAATTTGATTCCGAGGCCTTTTTGTCTTTAATATTAAAATCCTTTTGATGGACGTTGGTAAGGAAGGGCTACTCAACGGCCATCTTTTATTATTTTCATTATATCTAACATAAATTACCAATGTATGTATAATATATATATATATATATATATATATATATATATATATATATATATATATATATATATATATATATATATATATATATATATATATATATATATATATATATATATATATATATATATATATATCACTAGAAGTTATACAACATGGTTTGTGAGCCCTTTATTTCGTGAGAACTTTTCGAACCTTATTTGCTCATTTTCAGCTCCTTAAATCTAAAAATTTATAATAATCAAGAAATACCTACTGTATAAAAGAAATATCATTATATGTATAAAGTACAAAAAATCCAATTTCAGTGAATGGCAGGAAATACCATAAAATCCATTTAGAGACAGTTATAATTATTTCGATTGTTTTTTCAATTGTCACAAGCAAAATATTTATAAAGTACGTCTACGAAAACCCTGATATGTCTCACGCACGAATGAAACCCCAAATATTAAAGAGACCTTTAAGACTATGTACAACTGAAGCTCCATTTCAAAGCTCAGACGGCTAATTTTACCGTCAAATTGACCGAGTAGCGATGGGGGTCGTACTTTTGCGAACTTCAAAATGGGAAACCAAGAGGAAATTCTTAACAAAAATGACGAACTCAACACAAATTTACATCAGATTTGTTGATGACATAACCTTACAACTAACGACGAACATAAATTACTACAACTCAAAAGGACCTTAGAATCCTATTCCATTTTCAGATTCACATTCGAGCTAAGCGTAAGCGGTTGTATTCCCTTCCCCTGAATGTAGACGAAAATAAGAACAGTGACAAAAATATACCACCACCGTCTATTGAAAAGCTATGACTTAACGCCAAAAGTGAGTGCACCGATTACTCTTTAAATATCGGTGATGAGTTCACATATCAGAAGAGACTGCTTTGGTTGCCTTAGTCAGTTGAACTTCCACTGTGACAACTCCTTACTCGGAATTTTTATAAAGCGAATTTCTGTGCAAGAATAGTGAATTTTGTGACTCGTCTCGGGGAGTGATACTATTGGGAATAGCGAAAGCTCGATCGTTAGAAAAGTGGACCACTGGCCTTCTTCGATTGAAGACGGTTTATGGACGGATCTTCACTCCTTCGTGGAGAGAGGACTGAAACTTCAATTGGCTCACTCGCAATCTCCAGAAGCAAGGAAAATATTGAGGTAAAGTGTTTTTTTACTTGGACATTGGCCCTTTGTTCTCTCCCTCTCTCTCTCTCTCTCTCTCTCTCACCACATTTTCTTATACACATAACCGATTTTATGAATATTGACCATCTAGTGTACGGTAAGATGCAGGAAAAATTAGGGAGACGCTTCGCATCACTCTTCGGATCCTCTCGGAGGGCCCGAAACCGGACAGAGGCAAGATATTCGAACAGATATATGGTAACTTGAAGATTGCACTGGTCAGACTAAACGACATTCAGAATGGATACTCTGCTATTTGTGCGAGGGAGGCCGACTGTGAAGCCTTGACATCAAGCAAAGCAGTTGAATGCTTGAAGACGGTTAACCTAAAACCCTACACACCCCCTCAAATAAAAACACACCGTAGTGTTATCTGCAGGCGCCTCGACTCCTGGGTCGGGAGCCACTCGGCAGAAGACATAAAGGATGAAGTTGAAAGCAACCACCCTTGGGTAAAAGTAGCGGAGGTTATTAAGTTCAAAACCTACATGCACGGCTTCAAGGTCGTTTTCGTGGATACGGCAATTGCTCAAAAGGCAAAGGACCTTGGATTACTTCTTTTTAGCGTAAGAGTCTGCCCAGAGCAGATTGGAAGGGAAGAGTTTGTCGACTTGTAAATGTGCTTTCGGTCCTACAAGTACCGCAAACACACCACTTCAAGTTGCCCTGAAAAAGACCTTACGATATGCTCGATTTGTGCCGGTCGCAACCATTTTTGGCGCGACTGTAAGAGTACCTCTCCAATGTGTCTCAACTGTGAAGGCCCCCACCGGACTATGTCCATGGCATGCCCGATCAGGAAGAACGAGATACAGAAACAAACCCAGCTACGACGTGAAACGGAGGAAAAGAAGGCAAATTCAATCTATGCAAAAGTAGCCAAAGCCGCGATTGCCGAGATGAACAACCAAAAGACTTCTCTCCACATCGAAAGTGAGCACTCCACCAAAATTATGTGTTGCATTTACTATGCACACATAGCAAACATTACTCGCCCAGGTACATTTGCCACAGAGGTCAACCGAATGCTCATAAAGAACGGCCTGCAGGAGATGTGGTTCCCGGACAACCCTCCTTCAGAGGAGGTTATGCGAATAAGCGTAGCCCCTCAGTGCCCGAAAACGTGCCAAAAGGTACCCGCACCCCCAAAACACAGCCACCACACGCGACCCCCTTCTAAATAAAGCCAAACAAACAACTCAAACAGAAAAACAAGCGCCACTTACACCCCCCCAAAATAACACCGATACACTAAAAACACAAACACAAACCAAGACACCTAACAAGGAAGCAGTGCGATCAAAAGAGACCAGGTCTCCACGGTCGAGAAAAAACTCAAAAACACGTGGTCCCAGGTCAACTTCCTCATCTCAAGGCAGAGAGAACCAACTCAAATATCATGCGAGAAGCTTGAATCTCAAACTATATGCCCCCGAATCAGCGCCCTACCCATCCGAAATCGATTCCCGCGAAGTATCGGAGGGTCTTAGGACCGGAAGATACAAGTAGGAAGGCTCAGATGAGGTTCCGGAACGGCAGGTTGAGGAGGCTCTCGCCCAAAACATGATTATTTTGACCACCGACTGCTTTCACACAATCCCAGACACAGAATTCAGAAAGAAACAAAACGGCAGGGAGCGCACCCCGCCCAGTACACCTCATGGGGCTAAAGTGGATCACGAATAAGCGTCCACTTTAATCCCACACAAAAAAGACCCAACATTACACAAAATGACCAACAGACTTACGATTATACAAATGAATGTCAATGGATAGGACGGAAAAGCTTCCATCTCTGGCAATATTTTGCGATAAAGTGACCCTGACATTGTACTTATCTCCGAACACGGACTGACCGCGCAAAAAGAGTTAAAAATATTTCAATACGACGTCATTAGTAAAAATCCTAGCTAGGAACGGTATGACGGCTGCGCAATAGCCATCAAAAAAGGACTAAAATACAAAAAAACTACCCGACTTAGATGAATCATACCTTACCATTGAGGCAGGTACTACCCTGGGGGGGCTGGTCATGGCTACGGGGTACCGACCCCCAAGACGCGGCTATGTACCCATGCACAACCTTCTACAGATTTTCAGCCATAAGAAAAACGTCATCTTTGCTGGAGATCTGAATGCAAGGTGTGCAGCGGCGGGGTATACCTCCTACAACAATGCAGGCAGAAACATCGAAGTATTACTTGACAGACAATACGTGACAAGAATCGGACCAGAATTCCCGACATATATAACGGGAAAAGCAGCAACGAAACCTGATATTGTTTTATCCAGTATCAGATTTCCATACAACTACTACATTGAACCGGGCACCATCAAACCGAGCGACCACCAGCCTATTAAAATTACAGTTGGTGTAAATCCCATTCAAATTGTAATCTCAGAACGCAAAAGCTACAAGTAGGTGAACTGGAACAGCTACAGAAATTACCTTCTAAATTATATCCCAGACCCTTTAATCTATGCAAATTTAGAAGAGATAGATAAAGAACTGGATAAAAACACTGACCTCCTAATTAAAGCCGATGAAAATAGTATTCCCCATATCAAGTATAAAACCCTTCCAGCTCCCTATTGGAGTCCTCCCATGAAAGCCCCGGCCCAGGAATATAAGGACCTGTCCAATGTAGTACCGCTGATAGGCCCCAATCACAATGCCCACAGAAGACTAAGAGAGATTAAAGACGAACCCCAGACACTAATTACGGACCAACAGATACTCACATGGGACAGACTAATAGAAAGACTCGACATTGGAAGAGACTCACATACTTTCTGGCAGACATTTAAACGCTTAAAAGGAAGACCTCCCCCCAAAAGAATCACACTTATAAACGACGGTATAGAAATTGACGAGCCTGAAGAGATTGAGGAAATGTTTAGGATTTTCTGGTCCTCAATCTTCACAATTACCCCAGAAGAAAATGACAATTACGACCTCAAATTCAAGACTGACATGATCCAACAACTAAACACACAAATACACAAAACCTCCCCTCATCATTGGGGGGCGCAGGAAAGAGTGATGGAGGGCTATGGTAGTAAAATAAATGCCCTAGAACTCTCCGTCGCTCTAAAATCCTTTCCTCAAAGAGCACCGGGTATCACGGGGCTGACCAGGAAGAACTTCATCAAGGCCCCACCTAATGTTTGGAGTGGGCTGCTTAACATCATGAATGCCGCTCTGAACACGGGCTACTTTCCCGATCAGTGGAAAGTGGCCAAGATGATCTTCATTCCCAAATCGGGTAAGCCCCCGGACTGCCCTGCCAGCTTTCGGCCGATATCTCTCTTAGAATTTGCTGGCAAAGTCTTCGAGAAGATATTAGCCAATAGAGTCAACTCTTTTCTCGACGAAGCCAACTTGCATAATGAGCAACAACACGGCTTCAGAAGGAAAAGAGGGACTGATGCGGTACTAGCCGTTATCACAGAAAAGCTTGCTAAAATCAAGGCAGACAAAAGGCATGCCGACCTGGTGCTCCGCGATGTCAAAAAAGCTTTCGATAAGGTTTGGAAGAGAGGACTACAATTTAAGATCCTTCAAGTAGGCCTCAACCCCATTCTTGAGAGGATTCTATGCGACTACATAATGGAGAGGAGAGCATATATACATATCAGAGGATACAAAGGCCCCGAATTCGAGCTCGAATCAGGGGTCCCACAAGGGGGCTGTCTCAGTCCCCTTCTATACAACATATATACACGTGACCTACCACAACCTCTATCCGAAGGTACAATATACGTTCAGTTCGCTGACGATATATCGAAAATTTGTACAGATGCTTACGTTCACAGGGAATTTATGGCGAGAAATACGGCTAGGGAGATTTCCAACATCAACTCTTTCTAGAGGAGATGGAAGATATCGACCAATGCCCCAAAATTCAAAATAATTCCCATGTTTCGCAAGACCTTCAACGATATACGGGTAGAGGGGGAGCGAATCCCCTACTGCCTAGAAGGAACGGTTCTGGGGCTCAAAACTACCACAGGGGGCTACAAGAGTCATATCAAGCGAACAGTCGCGAATAGCAAGAGAGATTTGAGGGAGTTTTATAGGTTCCGTGACCTAAATCGCTCAAATAAACTCAAGATATTCAATGCGTGCATTCGCTCGAGACTCTTATACCCCCCGGTGCCGTTGAACGCGAGCACCAAGAAACACATTGCGAAACTACAAGTCATCGAGAATAAGGCGGTTTTACTTATTACAAACACCTGAAGAAGAGAACATAAACGACAGAGATAGCTGCACGACTCGGTTGGATTATCTCCAATCAACGTGGCGCTCCACGAGAGAGCTAAGAGGATATGGCAAGCCATTGGTGCCCGTTTGACCCCTGAATTCTCTCGTACACACCTAGACATCGAAGCCGACCGACAAATAAGAGCATTTAAAAGCAGCAAATTACAGTCTGACGGTGACGTGACTCCCAAATACACACTACAGAATCGACAATAAACAAGAATCGACTAGTGTAATGCGCAGGTTTTTTATTAATAAAAATTAACTCCATAATAAATTCAAAATCCAAATTCACTTTAATAAAAATTTAAAACTCAAATTAACATTGTAAAAAAAAAAAATCTGTTCAAATACCCACAGCGGGATTAAAAACCCCGTCTCAAATAAAGGCTTGAATGCCAAAGATCATAATTAAGATGAAAAACTAATAATTAAATTAACCTTGTCAATTTAATTAAATAAACTATAAATTCATAGTTTATTAAATAAAAAAACTAAAAAACTAACAAAAAAACAGCTACTCTTTCACCAGGGACCTTTTTATTATGTCTCCCACACATCATCTATTCTTTAAATTCACCCTTTAACCACTTTACTCTCTTACTTTTTCTCTCTAACTCTAACTATATTTAATCACCTATTATGTCCAAGTCAAAATCCATACATTAGAAGAGCTATCAAGAACTGTTCAACGTGGACCCCACTTGACCAAGAATTTCGACGATGCAAACAGATCCTAATCAGCAATGGCTACTCCAACAGAGACAAACTACAGAAGAATATTCTCAACTCAAAGTTTGAGGTAAGGGAGGAAAAAAAGAAGAAAAATGATACTACTCTACTACAAGAACTAAATGACGGATGCCTACAAATCAGACGAAAGAATACTCTAAATTATCATAAAAAGCAATGGCAATAAATTCTCTTCGGATATAATATAAAAACACAAAAGTCAGCAACCTTCTAATGAGAAAAAACCTCCGTGAAAAACAATCCATCTTAAAGGCTACAAGTGTGGTGTACAAATTCGCATTCCTCCACGAGGGCTGGAAGGTTCATCCAAACAATCAATACATATATTGGTATAACCACTGCTACCCTCACTTAACACCTATCGATGCACCTGCAAGAAAGATAAATTAAAACACACTACAACGCACAAATTACAAAAACAATTCTGGTTGAAAACACCGCAATCTTCAAAAGAAACTCGGATCTTCGCCGCCTGAAGTTTCGGGAAGCTATTCTCATCAAAGAGAGGGGCCCAAATATTTACACCCACTCACTGCATTAACTCCGAGCGAGTACTGCACCTTCTCTGTTAAAAGAAGGCGAAAACGAACTTAATCACGGAAAGTGACGGACATTTTTCTTATTATACTTGTCGTATATATGTATGTAAAGTATTGTACCGATTAATATCCACTAATTTATTGAGTCCTACGCCATATTTAAGCAGCCTACCAGAGAGCACTGAGGAAAATGGGCGCATTTAAAAAAAGAATAAACATTTTTTCATACGTGGAAAAGCAGACATGGGCGCCTAAGCTCCTTCATCGACCTCGCTGGCGATCAACATGCGACCGAGAACCAGAACTGGTTCATAACCCTCGTCCCAAATATGCAGTCGACTGTGATTGGGGGGTGGTATAGAAAGAAGCTGGTTTGAGGAATAGCTCACACCTGAATTCAATACCAGAGTAATCCCGGGAATAGGGACGGACTGCAATCCCCGTTGAGGAGGACTCTAGCCAAATCGACGGCGCCTGTCCAGAACCACAGGGGGACGTATAACCGTTTTTGTGCATGGGTGAAGCAATTGCGACTTCAGAAATCCAAGCGGGTGGTGCCCTTCGGGTGGAGACAGTTGATTCAGCCTCCATCCATCACTAAATCCGCCATGATTCACCCATTGGGAGGATCCCTTCCCGAGTCCATCCTTCCATCATCCATTCACCCAATCATCGGCAGTTCAGGTTCACGGGAGTGTTGGGATCGCAATTCGGCGGTGGACTCTGTATCTTCAAAAATATAACCACAGCACCCATCACTCATAAACTTAACACATCGCGGGTAACATGGAAACTAACTAACTTATTTCCACAGAAAAGAAGACATAACAGAAAAGAGCAAACAAGCCAAAAGAAAGGACATCCCTCCCGCACGGGGATATGGGGAACAACACGAAGAAAGTTCCTCTACGGGCTCTTCCAGGCCATGCAGTTCCGGCCAAAAATATACTCTGCCAAGTCCTCTTTGCCTTGCTGAGGGTTGGGCACATAAAGGACATAGACGCCATCTTATCAAACCACGTGTGTGCAGACAATGGCTGCACACACGTGGCAGCCAATAAGAGTACCATCTGCAAGAAAATCAAAAGTTGGAAGGAGAAAGATCAACGGACGAAATTAAATAGTAAAACGAACCACAAACATGCATGTGAAAAATTAGAGAGCTAATTAAGTTCAATAATCACACCCATGTGGTCAATATCACATTCGAAACGACGGGAATGGCTCACTAAGCAAAAACTGAAGAAATTCTTGGATTCAACATGAGAATTCCATCAGAAAACATCAAGCAGGAGAAGTTCCATAACATTAAGGATGTGGTTTTACTGCTATAAACTAGAGACTCACATAAGCCACAACTGCCCGGATAAAGAAGAGAAAATCTGTTACAAATGCAGACAAGATGGCAGACAATTCAAAGAGTGTGCCTCGTCAACGAAATAATGTTTAAACTGCAGTGGAGAGCATGGGACAATGACCTCGAACAGTGACATGAGTGAAAAAATACTAACTACAATTTATACACACAACAAACATGGGAATCCATTGATGCCATGAAAAAGAATTAAACTCGATGTTCCAAGCAAAAACGCCCGAGTGCAGGCCAAACACAACCAGCAAGAGCATGAGCAGCAGGAAACATCCAAAGAAGAAACAGATGTCACAAAAGATGAGAGTCTACGAACTGAGAGTCAGAAATGGAAGAATTAGGAGAACCTATTCTTATGACGAGGTCCCATAGAGCGTACAGAAGCAAATTGAAGACTCTCAGGCCTCGAAGAGAGAAAATACAAAGAAAAATAAAGGAATAGAAACTATCCAAGAGGAACGTGTAGACCATCCGTTACCAAAAACAAAAGCAGTCCGTAATTGGGACTCTTGACAGCAGAAGAGATAGTTAAAATTTGAAAATGCATAGAGACACCCTAAGAATCTTAAGCATAAACACCAACGGATGGACAACAAGAATAGTGCAGTACGGAAACATTTTTAGGAACATTGATGCAGATATAATCCTTATTTCGGATCATGGAGTTAACACCAATAGCGAAGTAATGAAAATATGGAACTATATGTAACGACATGATGGAGCAAACATTGTGGTTAAAAAGGGAATAAAGTTCAATAACTAAGGAATTTAGAAGGTGGTTAAAAAGGGAATAAAGTTCAATAACTAAGGAATTTAGAAGAATCCTATCTCGCCATTAAGGTAGACATGAGTCTGGCTGAAATGGTCATTGCCACGGGTTATTAACCCCCGAGGCACGACTTTTTACCTATTCAGACCCTCACGAATATATTTGGACTAAGGGTCTCCACGATATTAATGGGAGACCTGAACGCACTACATGCCCCGAGTCTAGGTATACTCGAACGAACGGAATAGGCCATTTCTTGGACAAAAACATCTTCCAGAGACTGGGATCAGACTTTCCGACCTTCATCACGGAAAGAACAGCTACCAAGCAGACATCTACTTGGCCAATTTCCTCGTCCGTCCCCTATAATAATTATCACATGAACCCCTAAGGTGATTCCTTGTAGTGACCAGAGGGATCACTTTCAAGATCAATGTGAACCATATTTTAATACAATGCCACACAGGGTAGAACTATAACATAACAAATTAGGATATTTACGAGCGCTTGCTAGGAAAGAATATACCAGCAAACTTAGAAAAGGGATTCTCAGAGAAATCTGGGAACAAAGCTTCAGAATCAGGACGAAAAAACAAGGACTTCGACGTTAATTTTAAAAATAAAATAATAAATGAACTTAATGTAAACATCGAAAGGACGTATCCGAACCACCAAGTGAACTAGGGAGACGAAGATGAGGAAAGAGTAAAGCCGTATACAGATAACGGAAACATACGAAATAACTAGGCAATAAGGCCTACAGACACAGCTATACAGAAAGCTGCAACGGCTGTAAAACGAAATGCTGTAGTTAATTGAAGAACAGCTAATAGATAAGGTAGAGAAAGAAAAACGTTCGAGAAAAGCATGGAAGACAATAAATAGAATATAAGAAAGACCGAAAAGGAAAACTATCATGTGTCGAGAACGGAGATCGAACAAACGACAAAGAGTCAAATGAGCGAAAACTACGCGGGAGCTTTGGGAAAATATCTCAACAACACTGGAGGACAATGCCCAATTCGACGATCAAACGGAAGAAATGGTAGGAGAGTTGTTCGGAATTAATTACCATCGGATAGCTCCTAGGACCCCAGCTGATGGAGCTAGAGATGAACACATGGGCACTGTTGCAACTATCATCAAAAAAGTGGTTGTGAGTGCGATACACACTTTCAAAGAGAGAGCACCCAGACCATCTGGGTTAACGAAAGTGCACTTCACAACAGCACCATATAACATATTTGAGGGAATTAAAAAACTGTTTAATGCCTGTCTAACTCTGAGATATTACCCAAATGGGTTTAAAACAGCAAATATGATCTTCATTTCTAGTAAACCTGACGAACCAACGAACTTGTTAACGAGTTACAGACTAATCTCGCTATTCAAGTTCATTGGCAAATTATTTAAAAAGATCACCTAAATGAAAATTAAGGATACAACAAATTTCAGTTTGGTTTCAGGAAAAACCGTAGCACAACAATGGCACTGGCAGTTATCATTAAAAAAATTGCCAAAGCAAAGGCCGATAAAAGAGAAAACACAGTCGATATCTTTCTGCGGGACGTTGAAAAAGTGTTCGACAAAGTCTGAGCCTGAAGGTTAATTTACAAGATTCTTCGGCTGGACAGGAATAACAATACGGGAGGCTTACTCTGCGATTATGTGCAAAACATCTGCGTACATAGATACAGAGGGATATAAGGGACCACCAACCTCCTGACTGAGGGCTGAAGTGCCATAGGGCTGGTATCTAAGTCCTACACTCTACTCAATGTACACTGCAGATATCCCTAGTGTACGACACCTTACCGGAACCCTAGGAACCAAGCTAGAATCACAAAACTGGAAATAGAAAATATAAACAATAAAAAAAGAAAATCAAGACAAACATACATAAATTTAAAATAATACCAATAGGAAAAAGAAAACCTTCCAGTAGAATCAACAGGATATTTAGTTCTAGAAATGAATAGGAGATATAGCAAAAATGAGGAGAGTGAGCATGAAACATAAGGAAAAACTTTATAACACGCTGGTATAATCTGTCTTAACTTATCCACCGATACACTATCCAAGTCAAGACTACTAGGACTTCAGATAATACAAAACAAAGCAATCTACTGGATAAAAGACACAAGACGGAGAAAACGCAGAAGCCTTGCGCACTTACATGCAGAGGCAAATATTCTGTCACTTAACCCATCGCTAAGAAAAATGGCGCAAAAAAATATGGAACGAGATAGAAGAAAAACCAAGATTATACAAAGAGACTAACATTGAGGACTATATTAGAAAAATATCAGATTCCCAAGCAGTAGAAAGAAACTGTTGACTCAAGACACTAAAATAATCACCTAACCGAATAAAGAAAGATGATGAGAAGACAAAAGTAAAAACAGAAGGACACAAGAGAACGGCTTGAAAACCTATAAAGGATGACCCCGCTGGGACTAGGATTCTCCCAGCCGAGTTGAAGGATGACAAAAGACAAGACAATCATGGAAACATAAGGAGATTGGCTAGTATACCCAGCCCTGGCCGACGAACAACGAAGAAAAAACTGACTGGTGGAGTGTGAGTATAAAACAAAGAAAGAAAGAACTTTATATGTTGATAAAATTAAAAAAGTCTAGATCTTCTAGATAAATCTGGCTCTACTTGCCCCTATCCTACTCTCCCAGCCCTTTCTTTGGGCAGACCAACTATTAACCTCCATCACATTTCATAAATTTTCACTTTTCACTTTTTCTTGTCTACTTCATCTCTAAAATCAATCCCTTCTCTCGTCTGTACCCTACTTGCAATCGGCCAAAATATAGCCGATGTGAGTGTGGGAGAGGTATCCTGGGAGAGGAGTCCTGCGAGTACATGGGGCAAACAATTCCCCATTGCCATTCTAAAGGTTTGGCAATAAATATTTTCCATTAAATGTAAATTTGCAATTGTTGATGCAAAGAGCAATGAGTATAATGAAGGTAGAAGCGGGTATAGGGTAGCAACTATGTCGAGATGTTCCTCAAGGAAATTCAAGAGATCGGGTACGGGAACTTTAATAAAGGGAAAACAAACATCGAAATTAACCAGGCTAAAATTATCAGGGTAGGGAAGCTCATTAAGTTTACTAATGAGGTGCAATGGGGAATTGTTTGTCCCTGTACTCGCAAACCTATACCTGTAATTCTTCGAATCTAGAATACTTGCCCAAAGTAATGAAACCCCTATAGCTTGGATGCGATATGTTGATGACATCCTTTGCCTTTGACCTAATAATTTAAATATTAATACATTTCTTACTAAAATTAACACCTTAGTGCCCTCGATTAAATTTACTTTACAAGTTTAAAAAGATCACACAGTCCGTTTCCTAGATATTCTAATTCATTCGGAAAAACCATTGTTTTAAATATGAATGAAATATATAGAAAATCCACAGCCATAGACACTTTTATACACTTTTATTCTAACCACTAAAATAACATCAAACAAAGTGTTTTCTCCTCTATGTTTTTGCGTGCCCTTAGAATTGTCGCACCAGAATACTAAGACAAAGAAGTCGATGGAATATATAAAATAGGGATGGATTTGTGCTACCCTCTATACTTTCTCGACAATTGTTATAAGTCCGCCAAGTGTTCCTATTATCAAACTAATGTTAATATCCCTAAGTTTCAGGCCAAAAACCCATATTTTCATTAAATTACCTTGTTTACTTAGGCCTCTGAACATAAATGTTAATTTTAAGTACGAGACTACAATTTATCGCATCCTTGTCAAAAATTCCCCCGACATTGTTTATTCGATAGGCTGCAACAACTGCCAAAAATGTTATTATGGACAAACCGGGAAAGAACTAGATGTCCGGGTTAAGCAAACATCAAGCCAATGTACGTAATCACAGTGAACAATCTGCGCTTTTTCTACATAGGTACAATCTTAACCATAGCATTAACTGAAACAGTGCCAAATAAGTCATAAAATGCAGTAATTATATTTCGAGAAATATATTAGAATGTATCTCCATTAACGCGTTCCCAAATTTCAACCCATGCTAGACCCCATTATCGCTACATATAAGAAATCTCAAATAAAATTGTTTCCGGATTTTATGACTCCTAATTAAGGTTTAGAGGTGGGTAGTCTAATCCCCCCTTCCACTATTTAAGGCAATGTATGTCCAGCCTCTTGTTCATTCCTTGAAAAGGTCTTTAAGAATAAAGACGAAAGCACTCGGAATCGTTTTTCACTTTTCCTCTCTGGGTGTATCTGCATAACTTTGACTCACGTGCACTTTGCGAGATTTTTTCATATATATATATATATATATATATATATATATATATATATATATATATATATATATATATATATATATATATATATATATATATGCAAATTTTGTTGAAGACCATTGTGTATTTTGCCTTAATTAATTTCCTTTGGCGACTTTCTCATATTCTAACTATCTTTTTTATTCCATCTTGGAGATGGTGGATTACTTGTCCAGTATTCATCTCTATCTTTAATGAATGTGTTTGGTAAAAACCAAACTAAATTGCTAAGCTTTCGATCTTATTCAATCATCTTCGGAGCGTCTTCAGATGTTCTTGCGTCCTTTACCGATGTAATGAGTGGACTGAGGATCTGACAAAATGACAGAAGATAAGATAAGATAAGATAAATAAAGTTAGAATGTGTAGAGAGAGTGAGATAGGAAAGATAGAAATTAAAGTGTTGTGTGTGTGTTAATGTGTGTAGGATGATGTGTGAAGATGATAGAGATTTGTGCCAGGTTGCCTGGCTGACGCTTTCGTTTTTCTTTTAATTTTATTATATTTTTGTGATACATTATTATTTTAAGCATTGGAGCCTTTGTTTTTTGGGGGGAGTTACTTAGTGTATTCAATGGTACAATTGGGTATATGAGCTTGGGTTGAACTAGGGCCAGGTATAGTTTTCTTTTATTTTTGGTTGAAAGTTGCCTGAATCTGTTTAGCGCTGATAAGGTAGATTTTGCTTCTATGATTTTTTGTGGTAGGTGACTTGTATAGCCGTTCGTTGTTATTTTTAGTCCGAGGACACGTCCTTCTGTTGAGAAAGGGTATGCCTCTCCATCTACGCGTACAGTAGCTTTTTTCCTTCTGTTCATGGGAATTAGTTTGAGCTTATCCTTGTTAGTTTATATTTTATTCCTTTTCTCGTAATCATTTAGGTTTTTAATTTCTATACCTGTTCTTAGGGCGATGTCCTTGGGGGTTTCCTATCGCTGGTCACTATCTGAGTGATATCGTCCGCTAATTGTATGTACAACGAACTTTTATCAGTTGGGTGTGGAAGGTCCCTGGTATACACTGTGTACAGCGTAGGTGAGAGGCAGCCTCCTTGTGGGACCCCCGTTTGTAGGTTGATTGCATCGCTCGTTTTGCCGTTTATCTGCAATATTCCTTTCCTCTCATTTAGATAGCTGCAGAGTATTTTGCAGATTTTGGCCTTTAGGCCGGGCAACCACACTTTGTCAAATGCTTTGGCAACATCACGAAGCACAATGTCAACTCTGTTGCCTCGCGCTGTTGCAGTAGCAATTTTGGGTAATGATTGCTAGCGCGGTGCCCGTCCCTCGCTTGCTCCGGAACCCGTGTTGTTGTGGGTTGTATAGCTTGTTTGTGTTAAGATGGTTGATCAACCTTACGTTAAGGAGCTTTTCTAGGACTTTGCCTAGAAATTCTAGGAGCGAGATAGGACGGAAGCTTTCGACTTGATGTTTCGGTTTGCCCGGCTTCGGCAGGAAGACCATATTTGCCGTTTTAAATGCTTGGGGAAAGTATCCCATATTTAGGCAGGCATTGAAGACCTTCACTACCGATTCGTGCACATTATCTGGGGCATTAATTAAGTGAGCTTTAGATATTCCACTTTGTCCTGGAGCCTTTTGTTTAAATGACTTTAATGCTGTCAGGTATTCCTTCGTAGTAAATGGCTTTCCTCCCCCCAAGGGATTGTCTCTTTGTTCGTCGACGTTTCTAAACTGTATAATGAATTCACGTTGTGTTGTCAGGCTACGTATGATTTCTTCCTCATAGTTTAGGTCAAAATTTTGATTTTCTTCAGGTGAAATAAAGAAAAATTTGTCCAGTGCGTTCGGAAATGCTCTTGTAATTCCTCATTTTGCTCTACTTTCTTGTTCTGAATTTTCAGGCTTATTTCACCTTTTTGATGTGATCCGCGTAATTTCCTGAATTGTCTCCAGAATTTCCTTGGATCCTTTTCTATCTCATCTTACCTATTATGTTATCCCAGAGCCTGCCTGAATTTTCTTTGATGAGGGTGTCTATCCTCCTTCTAATTATGATAATGTTTCTGTACCTTTCGATCGTATGACCCGATACCCTGATTTCATTTAATACATTTTGAAATGCATCCATTTCATCTTAGATCTCTTGGGTCCATCGAGGTGCAGGTATGGTTTTGTATTCTATTGTTGAGGTGTATAAATTAGCCGCCTCTCTGATTTTACTGGTGATTAACTCTAGTTGTGCATCTATATCCTCTTTACTTTGGTTGTTAAGGGATCCGGTTTCTATTGTGTTTAAGTATTGTTTGAATCCATCCCAGTTTGTTTTGCTGGTTGCTTTTCTTCGTGATATTTTTATTTGGATGGGCGAAGTTAAGATGGTGGTAATTATGCTTAAATGATCGGAGGGAGTTGCTGGACCTGGCTGTGTGTGGTGATTTAAATTGAAGTTTTGATTAGTTAAAATAATATCTGGGGTAGTCGAGGATCGGGCTGTGCGATACGTAGGGAAGTCGGGTTCTTCTCTGTTTTGTAGGCCTCTTTGCATCAGGATGTAGGGTTTTTCCCGTACCGTTTGTATGGGTTGTGTACCCTGCTTTCCTGCACCTTGCATTAAGGTCTCTGGCTAGAAAGGTTGAGGCTTGTCTGCGGAATAGCTTGATGAAATTGGGTATCAGTAGGTACGAGCGTCTTGTTGGTTGGTAGGCCCCGGCTATGTCCAGGTCTCCTGTAGTCGTTTTTATTTTCACAGCTAAAAATGATTCCTCTAGCCCTTTTATTTCAGTAAAGGGTATGCCTTTTTTAATGCCTAGGGCAACTCCGTCGTATCTTGACTGTGAGTGGTTTATTGATAATATTTTATAGTTGGGAATTTTTATTGTTTCTGTATCTGTGGATATGCCATGTTCTGTTAAAATTATTATGTCTGGATCTTCCTTTCTTACTATGTTGGAGTAGATTAAGCGGGTTTTTTTTCCAGCCGTTAACATTCAAGGTGAATATTTTAAGCTTACGTTGAAACGTGTCCATTATTGTTATGATTGATTGTGTTCTCTACCTGACTTTGCTTTTTCTGGACGGCCTGGGGATCGAGTGCGTCCATTTCTCTTCTTTTTGAATTCACCGCATGAGATGTTGCTGCATGATTCAGGAGCGATGAATAACATGCCCTGTTTCAGTGTGTTGTGTTCTTCGGTTTCATCCGCGTCTGCTTCGTATTCCCATCTAAATTTACCCTTGACTAGTCCGTCGACTATTTCCTACTGCTTGTATTGCTTAGGAATGGGGTAAGCATGAGATCCGTATATTTTGATGTTGAAGTGTTGGGTGGTCATTTTTGCTTTTTACTTTTCTGAGGTCACTTTTGTGCTTTCTTCCTCTGATTCTGTATCCATTTTACTTTTGTCTTCATCTTCTTCTGTTTGGCTAGGAGCTTCCTTTGTAGTCATGTTCATTTTGTATAACTCATTCGAGGGTGGGTTCTCCAGGAACCACATTTTTTTTAGTCCGTTTTTTTCAAGCATGGTGTTAAGTTCAGTTGCATAAGAACCTGGGCTCGCCATGTTGACAAAGTGTACATGCATTATGCACAGTATTAAATCGGGCCTCATGGTGCCCTCAATACTGACCGTTGTGGTCTGTGCGGTGGGTGAAGAGATGCTTCCGTTAGCAGTT
Source organism: Ceratothoa steindachneri (assembly GCA_963969495.1). Classification (NCBI taxonomy): domain Eukaryota; kingdom Metazoa; phylum Arthropoda; class Malacostraca; order Isopoda; family Cymothoidae; genus Ceratothoa; species Ceratothoa steindachneri. The sequence continues at coordinate 113,259,780 of OZ018328.1, forward strand.
GCTGCAGCGTAGGTTGTATTCTTTCTTCTTTCTTTCTCTGCGTTGATATCGGCCTTCTACCGAATAAGTTGCTTTTTTACTGGGCATGACATGGCCAGAGTCCTATGTCCATTTCCGTAGTTTAAACATTTTTACTCCGTGCTTCTGCACTCATCCCATCTGTATTCCTGGCTTGAGCATTCAGAGCAAGCTTTACCTTTGAAGGTACACTCCTTGGTTGGGTGCAAGTCTAGCGCGTAGCATGTGAAGCACATTTGCACTGAAACGAACGTTTCCCTTTCTATCTGGTCGGGGAAAATTTTCGTTTAAAATGCTAGGAGTCTTTGCTCAGTGGCTTTCTTTGCGATCTCTGTCGATCGGAAGATCACTTTAAAGACGTGGCTGTGATCCTCTCCATTCTGGTCCTTGAATTTTATTATGTCTTCGACTTTTGCCGATTCTTGCTCTCTTTCTAGCTCTTCTTTTATCTCTTGGGCTGTATGATTGCCTACCCATGGGTCAAGACGCCGGCATATTACTGACCTTTTTGTTTGGACGTCAGGCCGGGTCTGGGGGGCTAGTCCTATTTTTTAGAGTTTCTTGGCCGCGCCCTCACTCAAAATGGGATCGAGGTCTTTCTTCGTGTCGCATAGCGCCACGTAGACATTGTATTGGTCTTTAAGCCGTAGGAGGACCACTCCTATATCAGCATATATGCACTTCAGCGTCTCTTCTCGAGAGGGTTTCTCCCGGCCTGGGAGGATGTGAAGGGAAACCCTCTTCGCTCCTTCTCGGTCGTCCATTGCGGCTGGGTTGCTGTTTCCTTCAAGTGGGTTCTGGGTTTTTGTCGCTGTATTTCCCTTGCTGTAGGGTCCGATTCTTCTTTTTGGAAGGTTTTTTAAGTGCTGCCCCCTCCTCGTTGCAAGCAAGTTTCCATTAACATGAACTGCCGGATGGGATGGATGAATGATGGTGTGCGAACCCGGGGAGGCCCCTCAGACAGGTGAAAAGTGGCGGACTTAATGATGGGTGGTGATAGAGTCAACTACCACCGCCCTGGGGTGCCGCCTCGTCTGAGTTTTGGTTATCGATGCTGCTTCCAACTTACACAGGGACGGTTGCATGTCCCCCTGTGGTCTTGGCCGGAAACTACCTTTAGAGATTAGAGCGAACTCTTCCCCAAAGCTTTCAGCATCGCCTCGTAACCGAGTTGTCTCTTCCGTAGAGTTCCACAGTGGGCTAATCCTCAAACCTGCTTTCCTTTACGTCTCCAATTATGTCTATCAAAGTAGACCGACATAGTTGGAGCGAGACTAGATGAATGGCAGTTCAGTTCACTTCTGAGCCCTTGCCCCGATAAGGGGGCCGCGGGGGAGATTAGCCGGACATGGGTCAGCTATGTGTGGCTCCGTAAATTATCTTCGCTTTCTGGAGTCCACGTGGGGAAAAAGTGCGGCAAGTTCACGTTTTTGGCGTGGCTTTTCCTTTCCTTTCCCGCCTTTGCCGGTGATAAGCTTCTTCTGAGAGCTTGAGAAGGGGTCCGTTTCGTCTGAACTCTACTGCAGGTCTGTGTAATCTGTACTCTACTCTACTACCTGTACTCATGATAGAAAACGAATTTTAAGGGGATATTTATTCCGCCTAGGTTGGGCGTAACATTAGAGGAAACGGGCCAATCCGGTGAGTGGAATTTTACAATAATTCTAATGTTCGATTCCAGCTTGTCGCTTGACTGTTGATGGCCCGCTTATCTTCATTTATTAATATGGCTTCTAAGATGTTAAGCCTTGCTTTAACCTCTTTTCTTTAAATAATGGTGTTTTCAACGAGCATATCTCTCGTTTGGTTAATATTATGTACACTCTCCATATGGTTCTTCTGCCCTCCGCTTTTTATATGTATAATTAACCGTTCCGAAAGTGTGGTAGTTGTCATGCCAATATATTTAGAGTAATTATAAAGCTTACAGTCTTTATTGGGGCAGGTAAACTCGTAAACTATGTTGGTTGACTTGAAATTCGAGGAGTTTGGGCAGATGCTATTTTTCATCAGAAGATTGCTGGCTTTTGTTGTTTTATAATAGATGATGAGTTGGATTTTATCCGTTTGATTTTTAACTTTGATGTTACGGTAAATAATCTCCTTGATGTTTTTTTCATCTATTTTATAGGCCGTGGACATCTGGTTTCTGTAATACACTTTGATGTTGTTGACCTATCCATGATTACTTTCAGTTTTATCCGCATGTTTGTAATGGTAATTTAAAAATTATTCGAGTTGTTTGTCAATCATGCTGTTTGATAAACCATTATTCACGAGTACTTGCTTTACTCGTGCAATCTCTTGGTTGAAAAGTTTCCACGTAAAGCCGCATTTATAAGCTCGGCGGATGTATGAGCCAATTACATTTATTTTGTACCTTTTAGCATTGAAGCATCTTCCCATGTCCGTCCTTTTCCTATGTACTTTAGTGATGTAGTTGCCATTGATGTTATGAACCTCAACATCCAAGAAAATGAGTTTATTGCCCATGCTCAATTCCTAAGTGAATTTTAGCACGGAGTTCTCGTCAAAATGTTGCTTGATGCTAACGAGATGTTCTTCGTTTTGGACGTTGATGTAGATGTCATCTACGTATCGGCAATATGTGTGTGGCTTATTATCCATGGTGTCCAATAATCTCTCATCGAGGTGACCCATGTAATATTTGGCGAAGGTCCGCCCTAAGGGTGACCACATAGCCACTCCATCCACTTGCGTGTATAGATTACCGTCGTGTCTCCTGAACGGCGCCTCTGATGTGCACGAACGTAACAGGCTCCTTAAGAATTTTTGGTCAAGATTTGGAGGAGACATTGTAGGATGGTGGTACACGTTTTTTTTATAATGATGTCGATGGTCTGAGAGATAGGCACGTTCGTAAACAGGCTTTCTGCGTCAGGGGATGATATTAGTCCTGACGGTCTTGTAGCGTGGAGTATGTCGATGAATTCTTCCGTGGATTTTATGCTATATTTCGAAGGGATGTACGGTTTTATTAATGCATTTAGGATTTTAGCTAAACAGTACGTAGGAGTCGTGACTTGAGAGATGATGGGCCTCAATGGGCTGTGCGGCTTATGAATTTTACATTGCCATACAGATAACCTTGTGTGCAATCACCCATGATCTTTTGGAAGTGAATTCCCCCGATGAGTGCATTAGCTTTAGTTATTTGTCCGTTTATTCTTTTTTAAGTCTTCTGTTCGATCCACCACCTGCACAGCCACCATACCCCTCTGCTCCAACTGTGGCGGCGACCATGTGGCCGTCAACCTAAAATGCCCTTACTTAAGTAAGGCCCGCTCTGAGGCAGTAGCGGCTATACGGCGTCCTCAACCCATCCACATAACCACACACTCTGCCCCCCCCCCCTCCCTTAACTCACAAGAACATTCGCCGATGCAACGGTGTCCGCACCTCCTTCTGTCCCACCCCAGACAAACCCAACCCCAGAAACAACCCAAACTCCCCCACATATTCCGTCACCCGCCCCCACCCTAGCACCTTACAACCAGAGACCCCTACTACTTCCGACACCCACCCCCACACTACACACCCATCCCTACCCCCATACCACATACCCAACGAGTCCACACACCCAAAGCTACACCTGGCCGCCTTGCTCTCAACGGTAATAAAGGAAATGTCGACTATACGCCAACATATTCAATACACTGTTTGCCTCGAACGGTCTAGAACAGATCACCTTTTTCGAGAAGGTGTTCGCTCTAATCGACGAGCATACACACAGGAGACCCGTACTCTTCCCCACCCCGGTGGGCACGAACACCTCCCCCCTAGATCTACCGCCCCCCACCCTCACCACGCTCACGCCCATCTGTCCCTGCACCTCTCGCCACTGCACCCTACTTACCTACCCCTCTGCCCACTGTTCTCATCTCTCTTCCAACTGCCTCCTCTGCTCCCTTCACAGCTCCCACTCCTTCCTCCTCTGCTCCCTTCACAGCTCCTACTCCTTCCTCCTCTGCTTCCTCTACAGCTCCCACTCCTTCCTCCTCTGCTCCCTCCACAGATCCCACTCCTTCCTCCTCTATACCTAAACTCCCTCTTACCACCAGCACTCCCCCTTCGGCAACCTCCACTCCCACCCCTAATGCCACCAACCCCCTCCCCCCAAGCCTCCAACTCCACTCCCACTGACACTACAACATCCACCTCTCCCAAGCCCCCCCCCCACAAAACCCCGTATTCAACAAAAAAACACTACCACAAAACCGCTTTCACACACACAACCACGCGTAAAGCCGCCATCCCCCCCTCCCGCTGTCCCTTCTTCTCCCCCTTTCTCCCCTCCTTCTTTGTCCCAACCTCCTCTCTCTCCCGACACCCCCCTCTCATAATCTGCACCTCCCTTACTATCTCTAGCCCCCCCATCTCCTAGCTTTACTCCCTCCACCTTTGCTCCTAACTCCCATTCCTAGACTCTACTCTCTCCAACCCTGCTTCCACGACTGCTATATCTAAACCTCCCTCCACATAACACAATCTAACCTCATCCAAGGCTTGCCCACTCAATAACACCCCTGAAAACCTCTCCAGACCACAGCAAACACGCGTAAAGGTACTGGCTCCTCACGCCTCCTGGGCAATAACCAAGGATAGAGGAACGGTACCGGGAAAATCAGTCTCCCGCGCACGCCGCCCACGACAATAGGTCGCTTCAACTTGACACAGCTAAACGTACGCAGTTGGCACGGTATTCGCCATACTGTTGCCAACTGGGTCCTAAACACGCAAAGACCTGACATAATACTCTTAAACTCGACCAGCCTACATCCTCTCAACAACAGACTCCGCATTGCAGGTTACCACACATACCTATCTCCACAAGCGCCGCACCTAGGATCAGCGATCCTAGTAAAGCGCTCTATACACCACTCTCTCATCCTACACAAGATGACTCTTTTCTAGCCTGCAAGGTACAGACAAGCTCCGGCCCCATCCTAGTGGCCACATACTACAGACCACCACGCTTACAATTAAACATAGAACTCCCACTCCGGACTCTATCAAACCACAACCTTCCTATCTTCTTTGCGGGGGATATGAACGCCTTTCACCCAACACTCCTTTCTAACACTACGAATGATGCAGAAAGGTACCTGGCCGGTAACTTGCCGTGCTATCGCTGCGAGCACATCGCCCCCCCCCCCTCTTCATTCTTAGGTACTCGTGAAGGTACCACGTCTCCGGACGTGGTCTTCCGCAACGACCACGCTACACGCTGCTACACACACATCTCACCAGGTGCCCACGTACTCTCTGACCACATACCGATATGCCTTATAATATCCACATCTCCCATACTCATACACACACCACCTCTCTTCGACTACAAAAACACAAACTGAGAAGAGTTCCAGAGACACATAACAGATAGCACGCCCCAAAACCTCGACCTGGACCACACCAATCCAGACATGTTAGATGACCACTGATGCTCAATCATAAACACTATAACCCTTAGCACGCGACCTACACTCACCACATAAAACCTACACTTGCATAAATCATTTCACATTTTCCATACACACTCAGAGACAGAGCACACAATACCATAATCACTACACTAGAGGCCCACGAAAATACAACATCAATCACTTACTTGCCCGCATCCTACAGTGCGTGTAACTAGATAAGAACCGGCAGTGGCGAGAGGTTGTTCGCATCGCGGACGACACTCGTTGCACTAACCCCTCCTTCTTCTCGCGGCACGTAAAAAGATTGCTAGGCACTGACCCACCAAAACCCATCACCCTCCTTGTAAACAACCAAACACTCACAGACACTAACGTCATCCTCGACGCATTTAGGTCCCACTGGGACATAGTACATACACACAACCCACATAAACCACACTCGCGGGAGCACTTACAGGAAGTCCAGGAGTGGTCTCGGGCCACGCTCACGAACTCAGACCAGCCCCCCTGATATGAATGGAGCTGCTCGACTACACATCTACACTGACTACTCCCATCACCGTCGAGGAAACAAAACACCACATTAAAACAACACCAAAATGTGCTCCCGGCCCCTCCGGGATACCAGTTACACTAATACATAACCTCCCCGCAAACATACACCCCGCACTTAAACACCTATTCAACGCCTCAATAGCCTCAGGCCACTTCCCTAAAATATTCAAACTCTCTCACAACATACTTCTACACAAAACGAACAAAGACGCCAAAACCCAAACAATTACAGGCCTATTGCTCTATTGGAGCACCTAGGCAAAATACTCTAACGCATGATCAACTGCCGCCTAAGGGAATATCTGGAAGAGAGGGACTAGTTCTCCCCCCCACCAATACGGGTTCAGGAGAGGCCGGTCCACTCAGGCGGCTGTGACCATCGTTCATGACAGAATACAGAAGAAACGCTAGGTACATCAAAAGACACTCTCCATCAGCAATGACGTGGAGAGGGTTTTGATAATCTGTGGCACGAGGGACTCCGCTGGAAGCTCGCCAACAATATGGAGTTACCTCTCTGCACCAGAAGGCTCCTCTCGCACTACCTCACTGAACGGAGATGCCACATAAAATACAACAATACCCTCTCACAACCCTTCACACCACGCTCAGGCATTCCCCAAGGAAGCGTACTGGCACCCACACTATACATCATGTACACTAACGACACCCCGCGCCCTCTCGAAAACTGCTGTGACACATACACAGTGGCCTACGCCGATGACGAGACCATTCTCGTCAGCAGCCGTGGTACAGAAGAAATCGCGCTTCCCGCACAAACAATACTAGACGATAAGACAGATTACGAGGATAAATGGCTGAATGCCACGAATCCCCAGAAGAGACAGATGACACTCTACGGCGCAAGAGATCACTTCATGCACAACCTACAAATCTTCTCACACACACCAGACATGAGCCATCTAAACCCAACAAGGCTCGACTACACACAACATACAAAAATCCTTGGGGTAACTTTTGACAAGACCCTCAGGTTCAATATACACCAGAACATAACACAAGCAAGAGCCTCACTTACAAACACATCGCTGCGCAGGTTCTACCCTGCGGGCAAAAAGCTACAGTTACACCTATACAAAACACTCTTGTGTCCTATTTTCTACGTATGCCCCACTGTCACTCGTAGCCACGAGCGACACGTGGCAGCAGAAGGCTCAGCGCATAAAGAACTCTGCTCTAAAGCGCGCTTGCCGCTCTCCCTTGTACACGAGAATGGCCACACTACACGACAACAACAAATTAGCACCCCTCAACACATATGCTCACACAAGACTCACAAAACAACTCGAGAAACTCGTCATAGACCCATTATACACCACACTACATATAAGACGGTATGCGATGGCACCACGATACCCCGCGGCCCATGACCACCCGCATAAACTAAAGGCATCATGAATAACGCGTTTTCGACTAAGCAGACACGCGTTCCTTCCTGACTAACCCCCAACCGTCGTCCAGTCACGAACACCTCGAGACCAACCTAACCATACCACACATCGGTGTCTAACCATCGTCCTATCAACTCTTTCTATCCCCCCTCAAGTTATTTCTGTAACCTTTTTTTCTACGACTGCCTTTCGCCTGTGTTACACAGTAATCCCTCTCTGTCTTTCCTATTCACAAAATTAATGTTTTCTTTCACTTTAGCTAGCTCGGAATTCTTGGAAAAATTACTGGCAGATTTACCTCAGAACTTGGCAAAGGAGGAAAGGTTAAGTGTTAAGTCCCCAGCCCTGCACCCCTAAGTGACCTGCTGCCAGATGTGAGGAGGGTTTGCCAATCATTTTTCGTCCCAACTATGCCGAGCTGTCACCACGGCATAATTGGGGTCATTGGTGGAAGCTGGTTTGAGGATTAGCCCACAGCCGAGAACAATGTCAGAAACAATTCCTGACAAGGGGCGGACTGCTACCTCCGTTGCTCATTACAGCGGGGTCCCTTCCAAGACCATAGAGGTTCATATAACCGTCTCTATGGTATGTTGGGATGCGATCACGATTGAAACACCCTCGAGTGTGCGGCGTTGTCAACAAGTCCGCCTTGCAATCACACTCCTGAGAGGATCCCACCGGACTCATCTCATCCATCTTATCATTCACCCTAAAAGGCAATTCCTTCTTTCGTTGAGACGGTGAGCAAACGAGGGGGGGCGGGCTCTTCTCCCCAGGGTAAATAAATAAACCCAAAAACGTAAAAGCCAAAAGCTCTGAAGAACACAGATTAGTAGGTAAACATTCAAAATAAAAAGATAAAAAGGTAAGAAAGTAAGTGCACCCCCCTCCTCAAGGGGCTGTACACAAGCAGAAATGGCGGACTCCAGTGCTGCAAGAGTACCGCTAAGGACAGTGAGTGGCTTAGAAAAACCGAGTAAGGGGACGGTTTACGAAACCTTATGCGGAAGCCTAAACGTGGCAGTCCTTCGCCTGATCGACTCACCGACAGGATACGTCGCTATATGCGAAAAAGAAAAGGATTTTCAGTCCCTTACAAAATAAGCTGGGATATAAATCCTGAGGGAAATAAACCTTCAACCAAGTACCCCTCCCCAGATCCAGGCAGACAAAAGTGTGATCTGCCGAAGGTTGGAACCCTGGATCGGCGAACACACAAAAGTGGAAATAAAAGAAGAAATAGAGAGAAACCAGCAGTGTGCGAACATTATTGAAGTGGTAAAATTTAAAAACAGGAGAGATGGCACGGAATACAGTCATGTGTTTAAGATCATCTTTAGCGATACCACTATGGCAACCAAGGCGAAGGAAAGTGGGCTACAGCTCTTCAACGCCAAAATAAGCGGGGAACAAATCGAGAGGGAGGAGTTCATCCCAGTCGAAATCTGCTTCCAGTGTTTCAAACTAGAGAACCACGCCATAAAAGATAGCAAGGAGCAGGAAATAACCTACTCTAGATGCAGTGGTAAAGGACACGGCTGACGAGAATGCTCGGTAGCCGAAGAAAAATGCCAAAATTGTGGGCAAAAGCACGGGGCTATGGCCATGTCTTGCCCAAAGAAGAAGAAGGTGCTGAAAAGAAAAGCAGACGAAAAAAAGGCGGAGGGAAAAAGGAGAGTGAATACCTCCCCTGCCCAAGCAGCAAAAGCCTCCCCTACAAGGACAGTGGAAAGTGCTGCTCCAAAGACCTACCTGAAGGTAGTGAATAAAAATTCTACGAAAATCCTCACGAGTATTTTGTACGCGCACGTGAGAAACCTTACTAACCCGGGCTGCTTTGCGACCAAGATGAACACCATGCTTAAAAAGAATGGTCTCGAAGAAATGGGGTTCCCGGACAACCCTCATTTGGGGGACGTCCCGCAACTGTAATACGAACCCGAGGAAGAAGCCCCAGCAACGCCGTTTCCACCAAGTGAAGTTAGAGAGGAAGTAAATGAAAACCAGGAGACAACCCAAGCAACTCACAAAACCAAAAAATAGGGACCCAAGGATAAAAGCCATAAGAAAACGAGAAATATAGGAGAAAATGCAGCAAGGAGGATTAAGCAAGCTGAGGGTAACCTCACAAGCTCCGCATCCTCCTCTGAAGACGAAGAAGAGCAGATGCAACCAACCCCCAAAAGAAAACAAGAAGTCGAGGAGTAGTAGCAGGGGAAAGGCTCCCCAACAAGCCACTAAATTTGATGGAGAAGAGCTAAATATGCGATTCTACAGGACTGAACACCCTGCATTTCCAGACAACCCCCACCATTCGGGAGATTGTTGAATGAGTAAGGACCGGCCAATTAAAGTGGACCTATGATGCGCAGGCGCAAGAGGCAATTGTAGATGAGGCGCTCATGGCGGCAAAGATTAAATTGCACAAGGACTCCTGCCTCACCATAAGTGAAGCAGAGTATGGAAAAATAAAAAATAGAAAAAAGAGACGGGGATAAGAAGTAAAGGAGAACATACACACTCACATAGACTACAATAACACCAAACAAACAAAACATAGACAACACAAACAACACGCTAAAAATACTCTCACTAAACACTAACGGATGGGAAGGAAAATCCGTTCACTACGGAAACATATTCCGTACAGTGGATCTCAACCTGATCCTCATATTCGAACACAGTGTAAACACAGAAATTACCACAATAAAAATACCAAATTACACTGTGATCACAAAAAAAACATACACAAGAAAGATACGACGGGCAGCCATCGCGATCCGGAAAAACATAATATACAAAACACTTCCAGACTTAGAAGAATCATTCGTAGCTGTCGAAATCCCAACCCTGGTGGGAGGCCTAATTGTGGCAGCGACCTATCAGCATCCCCGCCGAAAGTATCTGCCGATTCCCAATTTGCACAGCTTTAGGTTACGGTAACACCAACCAAAGGGGAAGGAATCTGGAACTACTCTTCGAAAGAGATAGATTCCAGAGAGTGAGACCGGATTTCCCGACTTACCTAACGCAACGTTCGGCAACCAAACCGGTCATAGTATTCACGAGTCGTAACTTCCCCTTTAACATCAGCAATGAGCCTGGACCTGTGGTACTGAGCGACCATATCCCGATCCTTACGACAATCTCGCTTGCACTAATTCTCAAGCCCGTCCCACTTAGGAAGAGTTATGCGAAAGCTAACTGGGAGCTATATAGAGAGATAATCAGCGAATATCAACCAGCTGACCTGGAAGATGCTAATCTCGAAGAGGTAGATGAGGAGATAAACTCTATTACTAATCTCCTCATCCAAGCCGACGAAAGATGCGTCCCCAGGATCTCCTATAAAATGCTCCCACAACCTAGGTGGACGAACGAGATGAGGGATATCGCTCGGAAACATAGGGGAATCGCCAAAGAAATAGGCAGGACAGGCCCAACTTGGGAAAGGACAGCCACAATGAGACAACTAAGCGAGGAACTAAAACACACAATCACAGAGAAACAGAAGGAAATCTGGAATGACATCATTGGTAAGCTGGACAGGGAGGACAGTCCAGTAAGTTTTACAATAGCATCCGAAGACTTAAGGGACTGCCTACCAAAGCCAGAACACTAATAGAAGATGGAGATGAAATCATTGAGGATCCAGAATCTCTCGAAAAAAGATTCAGGACACACTGGAAAATCTTTTTGCTATAACCTGTGAGGAGAACGACGACTTCGACCAGGAATTCGAAGACCAACTGCTCGAGGACCTCGGCACAATGATACATAGAACCCAACCCCACCTGCAAGCATTTCAGGAAAGAGAGATGGTTGGCCACGGGTGCCCAATAACCTTCGAAGAGACCATGAACACCATAAGGTCCTTCGAGCAAAGGGCACCAGGCTAGTCTGGGATCACGAAAAACAACCTCGTAAATTCCCCGAGGCAAATCATTCAGGGATTGTTTAATACCATGAATGCCGCCCCGAATACAGGTTACTTTCCTGATGGGTACAAGATGGCTAAAATCATCTTCATCCCGAAGGAAAACAAGCCTCCAGACGAAGTGGCAAACTATCGCCCGATCTCTCTTCTGGAGATGCTTGGCAAGATCTTTGAAAAGATACTAGCTAATAGGCTACAAGCTCATCTGAGCGAGTTAGGAGCGCATAACCCTCAAAAATACGGGTTCCGCCCAAAAAGGGGCACAGATACAGCCCTAGCGGCTCCTGACAGAAAAAGTAGCCTATTGCCGAGCGAATGGGTACTATGTAGACATTGTGTTGAGGGATGTGCAGAAAGCCTTCGATAAAGTCTGGCTGGAAGGACTTCAATACAAGATCCTGAACCTCTAGTTGGACCCTATCCTGGAAAAGATCCTTTGTGACTTTGTCATGGACAAAAGTGCATGTTTCATGATCGAAGGACACAAAGGACCCGAATTCGAACTGAAGGCATGCGCTCCGAAGATGATCGAATAAGATCGAAAGATTTAGCAATTTAGTTTGTTTTTTACCAAAAACATTCATTTAATAAAGAGATGAATACTGGACAAGTGAGCCACCATCTACAAAATGGAATAAAAAAGATAGTTAGAAGAAGAGAAAGTTGCCAAAGGAAATTAATTAAGGCAAAATACACAATGGTATTCAACAAAATTTGCATTCATTAAAGACTAATACCCAACTACACTAATATATATATATATATATATATATATATATATATATATATATGATTTGTTAAAGAGTACAGCGATGGAGGATGCTATTTTCAAGAATAATCTTTCATTGAAACCGTTGATCTTTGCTCGATATATTGATGACGCATTCATCAATACAGATAACCATTCCGAGGTCTTTAAACATATTCAAACTTTCAAAGAAAATTCATGCCTTGACTTCACTTACGAAACAGAAAATAACTCCACGTTATCATTTCTTGACATCCTCATACAGTCTCAAAATACACATTATATAACTGAAGTTTGTGTAAAATCTAAACATCCAGGTTTGCATGAACGGATCGTCAGAATGTCCGGACCGATGTAAAAACTCGGTAATATAGGTCCTCATTAATAGAGCCTTTTCTTATTCTTCAAACTGGATGGCGGTTGATAGAGAAATAAAGAGAGTAACTAAGCTGCTCGTAAATAATGGCTTCCCACAAATATAAATAGACAATCTCATAAAATAGAAGATGGATTCCTACCACAACCTAAAGCAAAATAAAAAACACCAAATACAATAGACCTTTATTACAAAGGCTTTAGGAACACCCGATATAATGTGGATGAAAAAGCCCTCAAAGCCATTGGACACCGAAATGTTATCCTCACCAATCAAACAAACCAAATTAAATTAATAATCTATTACAGAACAAAAAAAATTGCACTTTTATCATAAAAAAATAACTGCCTTCCTGTGACAGCCCATTTGCAGAATTGTAACCTCTTGTACGAATATAAATGCAGCGTCGGTGCCTGTGAGCATCACACTTCCTCGTACATCAGTATGACTTCTACAACCCCGTCTCGTCGACTTACAGCACACCTTCAAGACGGAGCCATCAAACGCCACAGTGCAAATCATCTGAGAACCCTCACCTGAGAAATGTTATACCCAGCTCCAGCCAGAAACTAGTTCACCAACCACGCAAAGCTCAATACCGGCCGCATTACTATATAGCCCATCTTCTGATTTTTCTTGTTGTTTTTTTTTACTATATTTGCGATCAAGATTATATTAAATTAACTTAAAAATTTGTATTTTAATCTCAAATTTATTTTTTTTCTATTTAAATATTAAATTAAATGTCGCTCCTCTAAATTTGTCTAAGGTTTACAATTTGGTTTTTATTCATTAGACTGACTGTTCCCCAGTCAGAACAGCCAAAATAAAAAAAAGCAAAGCAAAGCAAAATTTAAATCCAAAAGGTTCGATTTTTAACGAAAATTTCAATCCAATATACAAATAGAAAAATCAAAAAACACGAATAAGACCACCGATATTGACAGCCGAAAACAATAAGGCCAACCGAAATGGAAAAACGAAATTTGACTAACTGAAGAGAGAACATAAACAAAAAGACAAAAAATGAGAAGCCGAGGAAGAAAGGATGATAAATACATAAATAATATATATATATATATATATATATATATATATATATATATATATATATATATATATATATATATATATATATATATATAGAAGAAGGAGCAAATGCAAGTTCTGCGGGTGATAACAACCACCACAGTGCTTTCGCCATATTTATTTTCTGCCTTTCAAAACAATTTTGAAGACAGAAATAAAGGTGCAGAAACCTTGCATTGCAGACTATATTACAATATAGTACAGGAAAGAGAAATTTGACGGAATGAGCAATGAGACAAGAAACAGGAGTTTTTTTAGAGGTAAGGTATGTGACTTGGGGATGAGCCTTTAAATTGTGAGCGGGTAAGAAGATGAGGTATAAAAAAATTCCTTGGAGGTTCATAGCTTAGAAAGATACTGGGTTTGATGGGGTGACGCTTTGGGCGAAGTAGAGTCTCTGTGCCTGGTAGCTCAGCGGTAGAGCATCTGACCGGCAATCAGCAGACCCGGGTTCGAGTCCCGGCCAGGAATTTCAAACTTTTTTTCCCTGGCGTTATCTCTGTCTTCTCGGTAAAGGATTGCCTTCATTGTGCCGCCCTCTGCTCTCTATGATTCTAGTCTTCTTCTAATGTCCCTCTCTCTTACCTCTAAAAAACTCCTGTTTCTTGTCTCATTGCTCATTCCGTCAAATTTCTCTTTCCTGTACTATATTGTAATATAGTCTGCAATGCAAGGTTTCTGCACCTTTATTTCTGTCTTCAAAATTGTTTTGAAAGGCAGAAAATAAATATGGCGAAAGCACTGTGGTGATTGTTATCACCCGCAGAACTTGCATTTGCTCCTTCTTCTTTGTATGTGACTTGGGGATGAGCCTTTAAATTGTGAGCGGGTAAGAAGATGAGGTATAAAAATTCCTTGGATGTTCCTAGGTTAGAGAGATACTGGGTTTGATGGGGTGACGCTTTGGGCGAAGTAGAGTCACTGTGCCTGGTAGCTCAGCGGTAGAGCATCTGAATCTGACCGGCAATCAGCAGACCCGGGTTCGAGTCCCGGCCAGGAATTTCAAACTTTTTTCCCCTGGCGTTATCTCTGTCTTCTCGGTAAAGGATTGCCTTCATTGTGCCGCCCTCTGCTCTCTATGATTCTAGTCTTCTTCTAATGTCCCTTTCTCTTACCTCTAAAAAACTCCTGTTTCTTGTCTCATTGCTCATTCCGTCAAATTTCTCTTTCCTGTACTATATAAATATATATATATATATATATATATATATATATATATATATATATATATATATATACACAAGGGGCGGTCAAAAAGTTTTGCAATTCGGATATAAGGAAAGGAGATATGAGGAAAAGTGTGTTATTATTTTACAATATAACTACCCTCGACTTCAGTGCACTTGCGCCACTTATCCCTGAGGCTTCGAATTCAGGACAACCACAAATCTCCCGAATGCTGTTCAATCCACTCCTGGACGGTGAGCTGGACATCTTCATCGTCCCCGAACCGGCGTCCACTGAGTGCAGCCTTGAGTTGGCGAAATAAAAAGTAGTCGCTAGGGGCCAGATCTGGACTGTAAGGGGGATGGTTGAGCTCCTCGAATCCGCACTCGCGTAGGGTAGCTTGTGCAACTCTGGCCTTGTGGACTTTGATGACGTTGGAGTCGATCATGGGGCGTGAGGTTTCTAGGGACCCAACGGGCAGAGACCTTGGTCATGGCCAAATTGTCGTGGATGATGTTGACAACACTTCCATGTGATATTCCAAGTTCTCGCTCGATTTCTTCGACCTTCACCCGTCGATTTTCGAGGATGATCCTCTCCACACGGGTCACATTGTCCAAATTGGTCACGTCTGACGGGCGTCCTGGACGGGGGTCATCTTCAAGGGACTCACGATCATGGCGGAACTTCCTATTCCAATGAGTAATGGTTGCATAGGAAGGGGTGGTGTCGGTGTACAATGCAACCATGCGTTCATGGATCTCTTTTACATTCTTGCCTTCCTTGGTCAAAACTTTGATCATTGCGCGGTGCTCAACCTTCTCCATTGTTGAAAAATTGGCGACTGACGATCTGCGATCAGCTATTGCTTCTTAAATAGACGAGGCAGGAGCGTGCGGCTGCAGGTCCAGACTTGTCATAACTTGTCCTAACACCCCCACAAACAGCCATCCCCCTTCGTCTGTTTTGTCCTACCGATTCGCAAAACCTATTGACCGCCCCTCGTATATATATATATATATATATATATATATATATATATATATATATATATATATATATATATATATATATGTATATATAATTGAAAATCACATGACACCGTGATATATAATAGATGTATTTTTTATGGCCCAAGTAAATGAAAACTGGTAACAACCGGAAAACGCTAAGGAATTGAGGGACTTATAGGGCAAACTATTTTAACCGTTATATGAAAAGGAATAAAAAGGTTGGATTTGAACCCGTGTCATAAAGCTCTCTTACACTAAAATGACCATGGCGTATATATATATATATATATATATATATATAGCTATAAAACTACAGCAAAAGTATAAAAGAACAAAAAATACAAATGAGCAAACCAAAACAAAGGCTTGAAGGCTAAGAATACAAATTATAACTGCAAAAAAGGCAAATTAAATTTTAACAAAAGCGTTTGCCAGACAACCTGGCACAATTCATCATTATCCTCATGGTATCATCTCCACTCATAGCCATTCCATCAACACACACACACACACACCATACACAATATTTCTTTATCCTATACTCTTCTCCCACATTCACAACTTTTACTATCTCAATCCAATCCCAATATTCATCAGTATAGTAAAATCAAAACCACTGCTCAGTCAGTCGCTTTTAGGAACCATGGCCATCAAAATTTGCTCCAGAAATTTGCTTTCACTTCTACAGATTGGAATGTCTCTATTACTACTGACCCTTACCAAAGGAAGCTCAACTGTCTGAGAGACCTTCACAGTAATATGAAAAGACGACGGAATGAAGATCAGAGATCAAACGAAAATACTTTATCACAGAAAGAGGCCGTTAAAAAATCGGTGAAAAGCAAAACAAAAAATTAATAAACAAAACCGAAAATCTCACAAGAGAACATTATGAAAACAAAGGCTCGAATGCTAAACTAAAAGAAACCTAATACAAACAAATGTAAAAACAACGCAAGAAAAAACAAAAAACCCGTGAACAAAGGCTCCTATGCTGTAAATAAAAATAATATAACCACAAAGCAAAACACAATGTAAAGCGAAAGCGTTAGCCAGGCAACCTAGCACATATCACCACCACCATCATTAAAAATCATTTATCATCGACACCACTCATCCCACACTTACACAATATTGTCTACCTTTTTCTATCTTGTTTCCACACTTTCACCTCTTATTTTATCCCTATCCCTATATTCATCAGTATAGTCCCAGACGATGACCTTTAAGTCGAAAGGTCAGGAGGTATCTCCTCTTCCAGCTAGTGCTCCCGTGACAGGCAAGACCTTCTCAATTTCGAAGAAGGATCATGCCGACGCCGACCCATCTGGCTTAAGACCTCCCACGGCGGAGGAGAGAAGCGGGTTCATTCTCCACCCTCCTCTCCTAAGAAAAAAAAGAATGTGAAAAGACCAAAAAGACTCGGGGCCCCTTTCCCTCCGTGGGGGCCACAGGGCAGACGGGTCCGCTGCCGTTACTGTATGCGACCTTGCCAAGATCGGCTCGTCCGGCCCTAGTGCTACCTCGTGTGGGAAAGGCCAGAATAAGACCAAAGGTGCACAGAGCGGAGCCTCTATTGCGTCTGGGCCCGCATTCAGAGGTTATCTAGCCTTTTAGAGCCTGCTGGCTTCAAACGATGCTTCCTCGTCATTTTCTCCACTAAGGGCAACATGATCCATCAAAGGAGAGCTTTAGCTAGCGTAATTGGTAGAGAGCCAGAGACGACCCGTTTCTCGAAGGGTAGTCTTCTGGCGAATGTGTCGAATTTCCCCGAGGCTGCGATAATTAGTGCCCTTCGGACACTTGATGGCACACCAGTAAGTGTGATACCGCACTCTGCCATGAACGTTAGAAAGGAGTAGTTTATGCGAGGGAACTCGTGGACTACTACATAGATGGCATCAACTTAGAGCTGGCCGACCATGGGGCTGTTAAGGGCGAGCGTGCGATGAGAAAAGAAGGATGGGCCTAGAGACATAACCCTAAACTCTTCGTCGCGTTCGACTTTGACAAGCTCCCTAAATCGGTGAGTGTTGGATGTTACCGCTACCGCGTAAACGCATTCGTACCACTGCCGCGGAGGGGTACTGTCACCGTTTCGGCCATACTAGTCGCTCCTCTAAACGCGCAAATTCGGGGTTACCCGAAGTCTGTTTAAGTTGCTCCAAGGTTGCATACAATAAGTCCAAATCGTGTATGGCCAAGTGTGTGAATTGCGGAGAGTCGCAGCCAGCTTCTTCAAAGCAATGTGGTGCACATCTCATGAAAAGGAAATCCTGGCCGGTCAGGCCCAGGATCGTCCCTCATTTCGCGAGGGTAAGGACTTGGCGCCTGTAGGCTCGAGCCCGGCGCCTCCCTTAGTCGTCAAAAGCTCTCACTGCATCCGCAGCTTATCTCGATGGTGCCTATGCCGCCGAGAGACGCCTCTCATATCGTAAGCCCATTGGGTTTAGGACTAGAAAACTCCGTTGAGAGCAAGGTATATCTCTTGGGCCGGTGATTCACCTGATTCTGCCCAGGATGCTACCCTGGAGGGTGCCATCTTTGACTGTTTTTCGTCATGTCTCTGCTCCCAAAGCTTCTACAGCGCCGGGAGTATTGTGTCGTTTTTCATTTTTGGAGCGCACTTCGTGTCACGCTGGAACCGTGCCAGTGTGTACGCATGGCTCCTAGTCATCGGGTCTCTGCCAGGTGTCGCCTCTGTCTTCATGCCCGAGCTGGTTGCAATACACCACTCGGTACGGGAAATAACGCGACGTGCCCTGTTCCGACTCCACGGTTTTGGCGACCCGGGAGTATGTTGAAATTATCTTCTGCTGGGTTCCTTGCATATAGGATTTGCGGGGAATGAGGGCGCCAAAGAGTCTGCGAGGACTGGGCGACCAGACCAGCGTTTCGCTCTTCCTCACATCGATTACATGGCAGGAATACGGGTAGCTCTCCTGGCTGCTTGGCAAAGGAGATGACAGACGGTCGAGGGGAACTTAAAGTTACGTGCCATTGCGCCGCGACTGTTGCCATGGACCTACCATTCAATACCGCGATGGCTTCAGGTTGCTTTTTGTCGTCTCCGAATCGGACACTCTCACTAGACGTACCACCATTTGATGGAGTGCTCGCCTGCACTTTATTTTGACGACTGCTTTGTCCCCCAGACTGTTTGCCACATCTTGTTGATTGTCCCAGTCTGGGTGATCTTCGCGCACGTTTCCTGTCCCGATACCGGGTCGAGCGGGGTTGCTACCGCTTGTCCCTTGTACTCGGGATGAGTTCGTGCACACTGACTTGTGGACTATACGACTTTTTGGAGGAGGCTGGCCTCCTCCACTTTATTTGACTGTTTGTTGTGAGTCGCATGTTACTGCGCCGGGGGCAGGACCTTGCTAGAATATTTACTTTATCTTCACTATTGGGCTGTTAATCACGTCTTTTTTATCGAGTCTGAAATTTATTTTTCATACTGCATTATACCATATTTAAATATACATATATTATTATTATATTTAATATAGAGGATGTATCAGCTTTTTTAAGGCAATTATAATTTGATAACAAACAAAGATATTGAATAAAAAACAAACAATTTCCTCACATAAAAATGTATATGATCTCATTCATTTTGGCTATAACGTCTCCGATGGCGGCCTTCCTTGAGTCCTTGGTATTTTGGCGCTGTAAGTGTGTGTGTGTGTGTCTCTCTCTCTCTCTCTCTCTCGTTCTCTCTCTCTCTCTCTCTCTCTCTCTCTCTCTCTCTCTCTCTCTCTCTCTCTCTCTCTCTCTCTCTCGTTCTCTCGTTCTCTCGTTCTCTCGTTCTCTCGTTCTCTCGTTCTCTCTCTCTCTCTCTCTCTCTCTCTCTCTCTCTCTCTCTCTCTCTCTCTCTCAATGGATTGTAGCATAGAATCACCCTTTGAAGTAATATGTATAAAAATTAACCAAAAAAAGAATTTGTATGTAAATTTAGTCTACAGAAAGCCACACCAACCAGTGGCCTTAGACAACCAATTTTATGAAATAATGACCAACATCAGTAAAGATAAGTTATCGCTATTCATTGGAGATTTTAATTGTGCAAAAGTAAACTGGAATACAAAAAATGCTGATCCAGAAGGACAAAGACTACTCAGTTTCATAGACGATAATTTCCTTACTCAGTGGGTGAAAGAGCCAACAAGAGGTGAAAATATATTGGATTTAATATTAACCTCAGATGACGAATTAATCTCGAATGTAAATGTAAGAGATCAATTTGGTAATAGTGACCATAACCTAATCGATTTTGAGATCAATATTCCTAATGTTAGAAATAAACTCAGCATTACTAAACTTAACTTCAAAAAAGCCGATTACCCAGGGCTTAGGAAGAGCTTGAGAAATTATAGTACGCAATCCGATGAAATTGATAGAGTATGGCAAGATTTTAAGAACAATCTCCTGGAAAAGCAGGCAAAATTTATACCCTCAAAGGTTAGTACAATAAAAAACATCAATGAACCAAAATGGTTAACAGCAGAAATTAAGAGACTCATTAAAGAGAAAGATAAAGCCTACAAAAGCTTTAAATGTAACTCAAATACATATAATAAAAAGCAATATGTACAATTGAAAAGAAAAGTCAAAGCCGAAATCAGAAGAGCCAAAAGGAGTGAGGAGATTAGAGTAGCTCTAATTTGTAAAAGCAATCCAAAGGAATTTTTTGCTTTAGTAAATAGTAGGAAACCGATAAAAAGTAGCATTGGCCCAATAAAAGACATAGACGATTGTTTGCAATTTAATGATGTAGATATAGCAAATGCTTTAAATGAATATTTTGCATCCGTGTTTATAAAAGAAGATATGATTGATAATCCCGTTGCTCCGACGATTAAAAATGCTGAAATTAAACCACTCCAATCTATTAGATGCAACGCTAATAATATAAAAAAGAATATTGAGAAAATGAATAGATTCAAAGCCCCTGGAGCAGATAGAATTTTTCCAAGAGTTCTGAAGGAAATCAAAGACGAAGTGTCCGACCACCTAGAACACATTTATAATCTGTCGTTAGAAACTGGGATTGTTCCCCAAGATTGGAAATTAGCTAATATAACGCCAATATTCAAAAATGGATTGAAGGAGCTGCCCTCTAATTATCGCCCAATAAGTCCAACCTCGATAATTGGAAAACTACTCGAAACCTTTATTGCAGAAAAAATACTAGAGCATTTAGAAAATAATAAACTATTAAATGACTCACAGCATGGATTCAGAAGACATAGGTCATGCTTGACAAATTTATTAGATTTCTTTCACTTTGTAAATAGAGAATATGACAGTACCAGATCAGCGGATATTTTATATTTAGACTTTCAAAAAGCATTTGATAAAGTCCCACATAAGAAACTGTTGTATAAAGTAAGAACCTTAAGAATTGAAGGAGAGGTAGCAAAATGGATAGAAAATTGGCTATCTGATCGTAAACAGAGAGTGGTCATAAATGGACACGAGTCAGAATGGACCCCGGTGAGTAGCGGAGTTCCACAAGGTTTGGTTCTCGGACCTTTTCTTTTTATTATTTATGTTAATGACGTTGATGATGACTTGCTGTCAAAGATCTCTAAATTTGCAGATGATTGTAAGTTAGGAAAAGGGATAGAAACAGAAGAAGATATTTTAGAATTTCAAAATGATATTGATAAAATAACCCTTTGGTCGATGAAATGGCAACTTCCCCTTAATCTCAACAAGTGTAAGGTAATGCATATAGGCCATAGAAATCCAAAAGCAGAATATATACTTTTTGATAAAAAAATTAACGTAACTGAAAATGAAAAGGATCTTGGAGTTTACATATCAAACGACCTCAAATTTTCCCTGCAGTGTTCAGAAGTAGAAAAAAAAGCAATGAAAATTCTAGGCTACATCAAACGACAATTTAGTTTCAAAAATAAAGCTATAATTTTAAATATGTATAACGCCTTAGTAAGACCGCAGCTGGAATACTGCGCTCAGGTCTGGTCGCCATACTTAAAAAAGGATATTGAGAGATTGGAAAAAGTACAAGCAAGAGCTACAAAATTGATACCAGATTTAAGAAATTTCAACTATGAGAAAAGGCTAGAAAAACTAAATTTATTTACATTAGAAAAAAGGCGTCTTCGTGGTCAACTAATAGAAACATTCAAAATCATGAAAAAAATAGATAATGTAGAATTGACTACTTGGTTCGAAATCAACACCAATTATACGAGAAATAATAGCATGAAGCTTGTAGCGAAACATTTTCGAACAGATCTATGTGGAAACTTCTTTTCGTATAAGGTTGTAAAATACTGGAACCAGTTGCCTGAGGAAGTGGTTTCCAGTAATTCAGTAGAAACATTTAAAAGAAAGTTAGACAAAATACTGGAAACCATTCAATAATAATAAAAAAAATTGACGTAACATTTAGTTGAATCATGTTAAGGCGTGTTTGTATATATGTATATAGTAATGCTTATGACATTAGTTTATGTTTATTAGTTTGTATATATGTATATAATAACTTATGACATTAGTTTAGAATTATTTCCGAGACGCAAAGCTATATCAGCATTTTTTTTTCTCTCAATATGAAGCTTAAAATGAGAATGCAAATAGTATGAATAGATAGATCTGATATATAATAATTGAAAAAAGCATGTAATGTATTTAAAAAAGGTATTTATTTGTAAATGTATGCAAGTCTGTAAACTAGATAACCAAGATAAGACTTTAATATGCTCGTAATATTTTCCTGCTTTCCTTTTAAAATTTCCTGGTTGTGGCTATTTTCTAAAACAGCCAGGTATATGTTTTCACTTTTCCTAGCCCAGAAATGGGTGGGAGAGGTGGGTGGGGAGAGTCTTCATCTTAACTATCCTGTCCTATCCGTTGTTTAGTACTATATAAAGTTAGAAAAATATAAATTAATAAGCACTTCCACTGTATTGGATCGAATGGTCTCTTGAAGTGCTTTGAATCCTTGTAACTCCTTGTAACTCTCTCTCTCTCTCTCTCTCTCTCTCTCTCTCTCTCTCTCTCTCTCTCTCTCTCTCTCTCTCTCCTATCATGTCACTCTTTCCCTTTTTTCCCTCTATCTACATATAAGGACCTGGCAGCTACCTCACACGTCAGAAGAGAGGCTTTGGAACCTCTATAAACAACGCCAATCGACGCTCACTGGTTGCGAGAGACTAGGACTAGAGGGGTCCTAGGCGTTGGGGCACGATGAATGGGATGAGGGTAGTGCCCCGTTAACCCCTTCCCTGGCGCGTAATTATTGACCGTTCCCAGTGCCCGTTGACGGGTGCCTCTGGTAGCATCGGTCCGAGGTGACGGCCCTTTGTTCCCAGGTTGGTTGCCAGGCCAATAAAAAGCCTTGGGTCGAGTTCCTTGGTGTGGCGGGATATCCATTGAACGCTACTCCGAGATCCTGGCCGTTGTGAAGGAAACTAGTAGGAGTTTAGTAAGGGGTGTGCTTCGTTGTTGTTCACCTGGTGAGAAATCGATGGCCCCTTCGGGGACCGTCTGTGCTGCTTGGTTGGGAGCCACGGCACGCCGAGGCTTGACGACTCGGTCAGACGAACAGCAGCACATGGAGCGTGCTTTCTGGAAGACTCCGAAACGACTCCGATCAATAGGCGGGAGCGACTCATGCGGGGAGAACTCACCAACCCCTTTTTATATATTGATTGGTCACAAGCTTAAGAAATAGAGTGTTCAAAATGGCAGGAAAGAAAGGTCCAGCAGCGCTAAAATTCACGTGTGCCACATGTAAGAAGGACAAGTGGTGCGTTGACTTCCCGGAAGGCTGCTATGCGAAATGCCACCCAGACAGTGTATGCACCACTTGCATTTTAAAGAAGGAAGTGGAGGAAGTAGTCGCCTACTACAGGGAAAGAACTACAGACCTCGAACAGAAAATCGAGAGGCTCAAGGAGGAGCACTCCCACCAGATCCGCAGGCTCGAAGAGAAATTAAACGAACTCTCGAGTCCTGTGGCAAACACTACCTCTGCAGAGAGCCCGTGCCCAAATGTGGCAGCGACACCAAAAGGGAAAAAGAAAAAAAAGACGAAAAAGGGAAAGAAGAAAGAGGAAGAGAGAGAAATAGAAGAATAAAGGGTAGAAGAAGTTAATGAAAAGGATGACAAGGGGGAAAAGATGATAGAGAAGAAGAAGAAGAATAAGAGGAAGAAGAAAAAAGAAAAGCCTGAAAAGACCATGATGGGGAAGAGAGAGGAATCGGAGAGCTTGCCTCAGAAAATAAAGAATCTGAGCTCAGCAGGCAAATGTGCCAGGGTCATCCTTGTGGGCGATTCCCAGGCACGGGACCTGCAGCCCCTGCTAGCGGCCCGCCTTCGCACAAGCGTTAAGGTAAGCTGCCTGCCAGGATGTGGTAACCACCACATCAGAGTAGAGGCTGAGAAATCACAGATTTCTGAGAGCTCAGTCGTTGCTCTGATGGTCAGTGGAAACGACCTCTACCTGAGAGGAGGTAGGGTAGGCCCTACAGATAAAATCCTCCACACGGTCATGGGTGCCGTGGACGACTGTGGGCTGAAAACCCGCAAGCGCGTGGTAGTCGGGATGCTCCCGAGGAGAGGTCCAACACGGACCGCTCACTCGATGAATGTGTCTTTAAACGAGAGGACAGAGGATAGTAAGGGTGGTGAAGTTATGGTTCGTATTTAGCGCACAAACGTGATCTATCCCATGCCATCTTTTCTGCTTCAATTGATGAGTAGAAGAAAGTCCAAACAAATGAGCATCGCCCCTCTCATTATGGCAAACGGGAAAATAAAGAAAATGGACGAAAATACTCCTAAATTTAAGGACCCAAAGATGAAGAATAGAGCTCTAGTTCTTCCTTCAACAGTCTACGGAAGATAAATTCTTTTGGCTGAAAAATAAACGAAACTGACATCCCCAACATTGGATCATCCCGTAGAGGAAAATAATGGGAATGAGAGACGGATGAAGGAAGAAAGTGAATAAATATAGAAATAATAATATAGTGTGCAATAGCAAACCTCGCTAACTCTACATATGGGGGCGAGAGAGAACAAGTTCTTTAAAAGAATATAGTCACTTAAAAGTACGAACTTTTACCCGTGTGTGAAAGCGCGCTAATATGGCCGCCCGTGCTATTTTGTTCGACTCGTGAATCATAGTTTCAGTGTTTGGCAAGAGCAATATATTTAAGTATGAAAATTGATAAACACATCACACGTCACCACCACACCTGAGGATTGTAAATGAGTAATTCGTAAATATTCACCTCAACTAAAACCTCCCGTTTCCCAAAGGGAGTTAACCTTTATCCTTCTAAATTCTTAAATAAAATTCTGCTTTATTGACTCTTAATAACTTTCTTTCGGGAAGCCACTGATTTTCTTTGGTCAGACACTATATTGACCCGACTGACTTCCAGTACAAATAGAAAGTTTCGGATTCAAATAAAGTCGCTCCAGTAACATTGGTTGATAATGATGATTCTACTGCATTAACATCAAATAATACCGTTTATTACCGCTTGAAGTTTACCTCCATTTTATGACTGCGTTTCTAGACCCTCTCGGCGGTGGAAGAATCGCGTCTTCGCTCGGTCACTTCAGGTAAAGGGATCGATTCCTTCACAAGCAAGTTGCAGAGAGAGCTCGTGAGCCGAGACGGACGCAAGTGAGTTCTCACCAGCTATCATAGAGGTATTTTTACTTATTAAAGATAAGTCGACAACTGACGGGGGTATACCCACCAGGGCATCTCCGATGATCAGTTTGCGGCCAAGTTAGTGGAGCATGTGAAGAAGGGACATAGTTCGATACCCTTCCCCCCCCAAAAAAAATACCTCAGGACGCACCCAATGTTCTTTAACCTGTCTCCGTTCTAAAACAAGGACAAGTTTGCTTGTGGGATATAATAGTGGTAGGGAATACGTTAATAGTAACCCCTCCCCCCTCTTGAATATAAGATGGGTTTTATGTTGGTATAATGGAATCTCTTTTCTGTGAGGTAGTTATTTATTCATTTCTAATACTTTTGAGGTACATTCACCGGGAATCAGTTATTGGAGATGATTTCAGCGCGTCTATCAATTTTTCCGATTCCTCTTTAGTCGATCTATCGGCCTTAGTTAGTTTTTGCAATGAAGGAACCAATAAAAAAAGCTTAATCCCGATCTTCGAATACACAGTATTATCCTGTTTTATTGGTCCTACTTTCCCACCTGAGTGATTTATTACAAACATTGCCTTCCTGCGCCCCAATTACTCTCAAAATTGGGTAGTTGACTCATTTAACTTCCGCACATTTTCTCTACTACCCGTTAATCCCCTGTATATTATAAATATTTTTTTCACTCGTTGCAGAGATCTACTGACCAAGACGTCTTTATTCACACTGACGTTCCAGGATCCGGAGATTGAGGCGTCTTTTCGCAACCAGCGTGAAACGTTCAGCGGTGCGGCGGCCACCGCTCTCCCCTTCGTGGTTCTAATTGTAACCATCGTCCGATTCGTGGTTCTCTTCAGGTCAGCTGGGACATCTCATGCCCACTTTCATGCTCATGCTCATTAAGGACAAGGATGGGTTCACTTGGCAAAGATTAGTAGAAAGAAGGCATTCCTGCCCGAAAGTTGATGGATTTTTGTATATAAAAGATTTGTAAAGAAAGTGGTGAAGTTAGGAAGGATGTAAAACTAACTCCAAGTAGCCAGAATCCAAAATAATTAGCTATTTGAGAAACTGGAAGGAGGGCACATAACTCTTCCATGAACAAACCTGAACAATATACACAGGCAATCTAAAGTATGTACTCATATCTACGCAACCTTGTGGAAGTACATAACCGTAATGGCTTTGTAAAAATTCGGGCGGTTATTTTGAACATCTAGATGCTTACTAGAGCTAAATTTAAGTAAACATGTTTTTCATTGCTGGTCGCAACCTTTTATTTTCTTGTATTCTCTTCTTTTTAGGAAAGATCTGGGCTTGGCTGTACTTCCCGTAAGCTTCCTTCTAGTTCTCATTTTTACAACGGTCCCGGCTGCTAGATCGTTCAAGTTGGTGAGCCCTTTTAAGTGGTTTGGAGGTTAATGACTAGTTATAGTTACTATGCAATTCTGTTACGTGATATTTTTTTTAGTTTCAAGGAAGTGGGGCTCTTATATTTATCTTTCTCAATGCCTCATTTAGGCTTGCACGCAGTTATATAATCTTTTCAGGGTTGTGGGTATTTTATCTGCTAAACCACCGCCGTCGATGACTGAGAAGGAAGGTGTAACAGTTAAAACACATGAAAGGTTGTCAAAAAATCTGTAACAGGCCTCAGCACCTATTGCGAGGAGTATTATTGAAGTTGCGGAGACGAAGGTCATAAAAAACTTTAAGAACCTAATCTAGCGAACATAGAATAGTTTAGCCAAACGTAATCAATATAACCTACCATACCAAACAAACTTCATCTTACCCTGTAATGTAGCCTACGTTAACCTCATACTTTGATTACGAGTGGTATACGGAGATTAATTGTGACGTACTTATCCCTTTGGGATTAAGAAGTGTAGTCAAACCGTATCAACCTAACACTTCTTTTGTTAGTGTGCGCCTATGATCCGTTATCCTCTCCCTCTTTCACTTATGACCCCTAGGTGTTGTGGTACCTTTACCTCGTTAATGTGCACCTCTGGGTTCCGGCAGCCGGTGTGTGGGTGTCTGATTGACTTGAGCGACTGGGTGCACGCGACACACCTCCGCCGGGGACTCTGGTTCGTCTCTCTTGCGGTCGTCTCTTCCTGTGCCGTCTTCCTCGACATGGTGAGTTCTCCTTTCCTCCCTCCATTCCTGTATGGATCTGGCGTTGTCACGGCCTTGTTTTGCCGCCCAAGAATTTATCTTTTTATTTTTAGTGTTCGTTGCTGCATTTTACCGCAGGGAAAAACCATGTGTAGCCTGTTTCCCTTAGTACATGGAGGAACTGCACATCCTTCCGGCCTGAGGGCAAATTAGGGAAGCCCCGTCACAGAGTTGACTTGAACTCAGGGGGCCCCACGGGAATGTAAAAAATTAGTAATAATTAAGTTTTTGCCCTTAGGCACAGAAGACCGAGACAAAATAATTATTCATTTTCCTGATTTTTTATATTATTTTTATAAGTATATATTATTATATATAAGAAAAATATATAAAACTTCACTAGAGCATAAGGCATGGTATAATAAGTCTGCCATTATGTTATAGTAGTACATCGTATAGTCCAGGGCTACTCAACTGGCGGCCGCGGTCCAAATCCGGACCTTCTGGGTGCCACAGAAATAAACATATATGGGATAAATATTGAGATCGTGGCTCAGTGGAGTCCTGTGTTGCCAGATCTACCGAAATATCATGAGATTTACTGAAATCTTGATGAATTTCAGAAATAATTTATCAATCTCATGAATAATTTGTATATTGTTTTTTTTTTCAAATTTTCACCAAATACTTATAAAAACATACTGATATAATGTTTTTTAACTTAATTTTATCTACCTAACATATCACAAGTGCGTCTGCCGATTTTTACCTACCTACTGATTTTTCGCACAATAATCTACTGAAATTTCCTCTGCACCATCTGGCAACACTGGACTGAAAACGGTTTAATGGTTGTTGAGGCACAGCTGAATCTTAGCGTGAGTTTTATTGTTTTTGACATGTCAAATGGTAGTTTTATGCCTCTTATCAATAGTATCCGTATTCATGAATAAGCCAGGAGTACGTTGGTAACACATTTACAGACTAACATTCGAGAGGTTATCATAACATTAAATAAAGATAAACGTGCAGCGAATGTTGGCCTGTGAATATGCTGCAAACTTGACGTACCTTATATTATTTGGCGAAATATTGGATCAATGCTGTTGCGGTCTGGCACCACGTATTATCATTATTCTCAATTTTATAGCTACTATCATTATTAATAACAAGGTAAAGTATAATATTTGTTTATGTTGATAATATTGTTATAATGTTCCTGATATACTGAGTGAACAGCAGCACTTTCTTTAACGATGTATGTGTTAACGAAGTATGTGTCAACATGAGAAAACTGTATTTTTGTTAATTCATTCAATCTTGAGTGATAATCAAGTTAAAGCGTGGGTTGACACCCATCGCATGCGGTAAACACAATATATACACATAAAATGAGACTACTTCAATATACAGTAAACATAATGCATTGGAAATGATATACAGTGTCTATCGAAGTTAGTAATTTTGCATGTTTGTTTTTTTCAGAAAAATCAATGTCGAATCGTGATCGAGATTTGGGGCACAGTTACCCGTCTGGTAGCGCTAAAAGGAAAGCTAAGGAGGACAAATTGAAGAAGGAGAGAGTAGTTGTGTCCAAATTCCAAAGTTGACTACTTTCTTCAAGATACAATCTCGTGACACTAACACATCTGAACCTCAAGGTGTACCTTCCCATCCTTCAACATCAGCTGATGAAGGTTTAGTTGAACTTGAATCTGAGGTCAACAAACCACCCAAGTATGACCAGTTTAATAATCTCAAGGCTTATAATTTGAAAGAAATCGAAACAATGGTACACAGTAGAGAAAAATTTACATACAATTGATTCAACACCACTGTCAAAAGATGTGGATGTCGAGAACAAAAACAGCTTTACCACTGATCTAGGAGGTTTTGAAAGAATACTGGATTCCTAAATACTGGATTGTCAAAATAAAGGCTCCGCGTTTACTTCCTCCAAAAGACACCACAAAAGAGAAAATATAACAAGATTTTGTCAGAAATCTTACTTTAACTGAGTTTACAAACTTACAAATTGTAAACAAGAAAGAAGTTGGCTCTGCTAGCCAAGCCAAGGCTGCCTATTTTGCTTTCCTTGCAAAGTTATGAGCCCAGAGTTCCCTTCTATGTTTGCCGAGGAAGGTTTTGATGATTGGAAGAATGGTGAACGCAGTGGCAGTCCTAGCCTACATGGCGCCCTGGGCGAACTTCACCTACAGCGCCCCGTCCCCCCCTCCACAGTGTACATAAGAAGTTTAGGACAGCAGTAACTTTCACAAAACAACTTTTTATTGAACTATTTATTGTTACTTCAGAATTTTTAAAAAATGTCCTTTATGAATTTTACAAAATCTTCGTCACTTAAATAAAACACAAACATAGGAATATAGTTATGGTACCAGAAATAGGAATAATACAAATGAAATTGCACAACTAACATAAATTACAGAAACAATATTGTAATGTAAATTATATAAATGTTTTATCATAAAAGTATAAGAAAGTTGATAGAAGATAATAAATAAAATCTACTGCACCACAGCACAACTACCATCTAAATCCTGACTTTTCTCACTTTCCTAGCTGCAAAATCATCTCATCATATGAAATTTTCTCAGCAACTGCGTGATTTATGCTGATGGCGGCCAGACCAGTAAGGCGTTCCTGTGACATAGTTGATCTCAGGTAGGATTTGATGAGTTTCAATTTTGAAAAGCTCCTCTGTGCTTCAGCAACAGTGACTGGAAGAGTAATACCAATCCTGAGAGCAGTCCACAAATTTGGATATATTTCAGAGAGCTCCCTTTTGTGGATAAATGTTAATTGCTCAAGCAAGGACCTAGTTTTAAATGGCATGTCTGGCAAGTTTTGCAGCTCCTGTACAAGCTCTCTACCTTTCAAGTCAGAATGACTCTTAAACTGTAGTGTAGTGCTACGGTTCTCACATTGTTTAGTCAGCTCCTCAAATGTGAGATTATGGAAATTAGTCAGCACTCCAAACTTCTCTCCCACATTTTCCAAAGTGGAAAATCTTTCCTGAATGACTGAAGTTACAGCATCAACGACTGTATTGAAGAATGTCACCTCCAACTTCTTCAAAGCATCATTTAAGGGCTCATCACATGCTTTATAGGAGAAGTGCCGCTTTGTAGACCTCAACCTTTTTTGTTTTAACACAGCCTCCACATGCATTTGTTCACAGATATCTTTGGCTGCCATCTGTGCAGCAACAAAACCTGTTGCTCTGTATTCACAGAAAGCTCTCTCTGTCTTCTTTAGGAGATTTACTGCAACATCGACTTTCATGTTACGAGATTGCATCTGCTTGCTCACATGCTGAATTTGGCATGACAGGTCGTACCACACAACTGAACAAATTGCGAAGCGGTATGATCCAACTTCCTCTGCTAGAGATTGGCCCTCAACCTTTATTACAGAATCTTTGGTGTGATCTCTCACCTCGATCAGTGCATCTCCCACTCCAGCTGCTTGATATCTTAGGGGCTGCACACTCTTGATCTTGCTCTCCCATCTTGTGTCAGACTACATCTTCAAGGTGATATTCACATGTTTTTTTCAAAATGGCCCATCGTTGTGTGGAAGCTGAAAACAAGTTATAAAGCTTCTGCAAGATGCCAAAGTAACTTGTGGCATCAATAGATCCCTTGGCAGCATCGTCCACAAGCAAATTCAGAGAATGAGCCCCACATAGAACAAACAGAGCTCTGGGATTCATTTCAAGTAGCCTGGATTGAACACCCTCATTTTTTTCCCTTCATGTTGGCCCCATTGTCGTATGATTGTCCTCTACAGTCCACGAAAGGAATTTCTAACTCCTCCAGTCTCTTCAAAATCATGGATGCCAAATGCTGATCAGTGGACTCCCGCCTCCAAGAACCCCATGAAATGCTCCATGATATGGGGCATCCCTCTTAAGTGATACTGCCCAAATCACAACTGACAACTGTTAAATGTAGCTGATGTCTGGAGTGCAATCTAGAATTGTTTAGAAGAACTTAGATTTTTTGATGTCAGCCACCATTGCTGAAATGGTCTTGCTGTTCAACAATGAGCTCGTTTTGTATGTGGTGACCAAAGTAGCTGGTGTAAGTGGAGGTCCCTTGTTGGACACAGTTAATGTGCTCTTGGATTATAGGGTCAAATTGTGCAATAAGCTCAACTTCTTTAAAAAAATTGCCATTTGATGGTGAGAATAACTTTTCTGTGTGTCCCCTTAGTGCCAAATTCCTAACTGCCAGAGAATGTACAATAGCAAGAAGACGTGTTAGCGCTGCTTTCCGTCTTGATATTTCAGCCTCCTGAAGTGCCATCTCCTGCTTGTCAATGGTCTCTCCTATTTTCATCCTCACTGCCAGCTCTTTCCACGTTTTCAGAGATTTTAGGTGTTCTGGACTGCTTTCGTGTGATGTGAGCAATGAGCCTGCATGCTTCTAGTCTGAAAGTCCTAGTCTTGTTAAATGTATCTTTCTCTTGCAAAATAATGTGCAACAGAAACAAAATAGGCTGTTGTTTTTTGATGAATAGACCAGCCAACTTCTAGTTATATTCTCACCACTAATCAGCGACTTCCTGAAATAATGATGGTGGCAACTTCTTCCATCACTGTCGTTTTTAGGGAATACTAAGTCAGATGATACTTGAGTTGGTCCTCTGGAAGTCAATTGTGTCCTAATTCTATCTGATAGAACTGACGGCCAATTAGCAGGGTCAGTGGACAGAGGTTCATCTTCGGTAGTCAATTCAGCTCCAGGCAATTCTAATGGAAAGAACAAGAGAAATATAAATTAGTATGCACATCTAAGTTAGACAACACAATATTCACAGCATGTGTTATGATGGTGGTGTTATGGAATGATAGTTGTGACTCGTGAGACACCACAATCATCTAGTAACCCCAGTGAATCAGTGATAATAACATTATAATTCATAACTGTTTACAGAATTGTTTACACACACACACACACGCTAATAAATAATTTACTGCTTTATATTTGAAATACATCATTTATTATTTTAAATATAAATAAATAAATAAATAAATAAATAAATAACTCACCTAAAGAGTCTTGATGGGAAGCAGTGGAAGCGACTGGATCTTCATCCTCTGGATCTGACTCTATTTGTGGAGACACAGGTCTATGTGAGGCTGTAGAAGTAGATGGTTCCCCAGTCGGGTCCAAAGGCTCCAAAACCATTGCTGTAGAGGCTTGTGCGGCTGCAGAAGTAGACACCTTACCATCCTGGCTAGTGGCAGAGGTTTCAAAATATTTCAAAAGGGCCCCTGCAATCAGGAAAAAAAACCATAAGTGACCAATGCATGAGTTTGCCAAAACAATAATTTAACTTATTGAGCACAAGTTACTAAACATTTTCCTAGGAAACTAGGAAAATTAGGGCTTATGCTAAATACATCAGTGCACTTCAAATATCTCAGAAAGATGTATGATCACAAAATAGCAGTGAGAAGTACTGGCAAAGTTCTATACCTTCATCTTTTGCTCTTTTCTGCGCTTCTTCTTTCCTCTTTTTTCTACAATGAACACCTGATAGCTTAGACCTTTTCTTATCCATTTGCCTTTCTCAGGCCTTGATGGTGTTTAGTGTTAAGAATTGTTCTCTGTAATAAATAACATATGATAAAATACTATTCTTACTATATGAGCTTTATATATATATATATATATATATATATATATATATATATATATATATATATATATATATATATATAATATAATATATGGGCTTCCCTTAGTTTAGCGAGCATAGCCTAAAATACAGGTATTTCCGCAAATATCACCCATTTTTGGTTCCCAATGGCACAAATACATTCAATACTTGATGCTCAATTAAAAAACACCTCAAAATCAAATTAATTCAATAATTAGACGGTTTAAAAATCACCGCCGTCCAAAATGGGATGAATTGCAACGCAAATAAAAATTTGAGACAATTAGAAAATGAAAGTTGCCAGATCGCTGGTTAAAGGGCAATCATGAAAGACATATTTTAATGATGAAAAACGTTTCTGAGGGGGGATGGGGGCAATGCCGCCCACTCACAAGTGCCGCCCATACCGCCCATAGGAAGAACCGCCACTGGGTGAATGTGTGGATTCTGTACTTCTCAAACAGATGGAAACTGAAAAATAATACTGTCGAAAAGTTTTTGAGCGTGTAGTAGATTTTATTTAGTTTTTAGTAGAATGAGGTCTCCCTTTCCGTGGAATTGATGAAACTGTTGGCTCTTCAAAGAATTGTAATTACCTTGGACTGTTGGAACTAGTGGTCAAGTTTGACCCATTTCTACTCGTATCTGAGCGCATAAATCGTCATGGGAACAAAGGAAAAGGTCATACTTCTTATCTGACCAAAGATATGTGTGAAGATTTATTAGTCTGATCGGGGCCAGGATGCTTGACCAAATAATTAGTGAAATTAAAAAGTCCAAGTATTATTCAATTTCACTGGATTCAATACCAGATTTAGAACACATTGACCAACTTACTTTGATTGTGCGATATGTGTTGCCTTGTGGATCTGAAAAAATATTTAGCAAGTTTTTAGGGATGGAAGGGCATAGCTCTGCAAAACTTGCTGACAGCTTCCTGGATTTCTCTAAAGAAAGGGAAATCAACATCAATGATTGTAGAAGCCAGAATTATGACAATGCTAGTAACATGACTGGAAATTACAATGGACTACAAGCCATCATCAAAGAGAAGTGTAATTTTGCGGAGTATATTCCATATTTTGCGCATTCCCTCAACTTGGTAGGAAAATTTACTGCAGAATGTTGTCCAGAAGCCGTCAATTTCTTCGCTTTTGTTGAAAATATATCTACATTCTTTTTTGCTTCTACTTATCGATGAGGACTCCTCGAAAAGACATTGTCAAATAGTAAATCTCCACTTCCTCTGCCCAAAATAATGTCTGATACTAGATGGGCTGCTCGAGCAGAAGCGACTTTAGCCCTCCATGAATGTGTTGGAAGACATTGCTGAGGATACTGATATCAAGCCGGAATGCAGACAGCAGGCTAAAGGACTCTTGGTAACCATGAAAACATTGGAGACAGGACTTATGGTCATACTGTGGGATCAGATTCTGAAAAGCTTTCAGAACACCAGTGTTTCAGTGCAGTCATCAGATCAAGACTTGAATTCTGCTTTTGCGTTGTAAGAATCTTTTCAAAGTTATGTGGAAGCTCTTCGACCAACTTTCATAGCTATTAAAGATAAGGAAAAAATTCTTACTGATTGCCATCAATACCGCAAGGACGTTTCACTACAAAAACGAATGATTCGCAAATATGACCACTACCATGGTCCTACCTCAGATGATAACAGCATATAATTCATCCAGCATCTAAATCATTCAGAATTGGAGCTTTTCTGGTTATTGTGGACAACTAGTTTGGTTGCTGCTCTCACAAAAAGGCAGATGGCATATATGAAGTTGAAAGGTGTGTTTGGGTTTCTTCGAAAGCTGCCAAAGCTTACTCCAGATGAAGTTAAGTGTGGTGCAACAAAACTCATTGACGCTTACCCTAAAGATTTGGAAAAGGAGTTTGAAGAGGAATTGATCCAGTTTAGTGAACTTTTGAAAACTGACCTAGCTGATATTGTTGCTGAATCTCAACAAGACCTTTACGAACTGACATTGTATCGTCTTATAGTTGATAATTCTTTTGGGTCATGTTTCCCAAATGTTGAGATTGCGTTGAAGATTTACTTAACTCTATTGGTTACCAACTGTAGTAGTGAACGCTCCTTTTCAAAATTAAATAGAATCAAGAACGAAGTAAGAGCCAGTATTGGTCAAACAAGATTGAACCATCTTTCTCTCTCTAATGAGTAATGAGCACGAGTTACTGAGGGAAATTAACACGACAAGGATAATTGAGGAGTTTGTTTCTGTTGCTAAGTCTCGTAAGTGCTTCATGTGAGCCACGTAACTAGTTGGGGTGCACTCAGTTCAGCAAATGGTTCCAAGATACTCCAAGGCAGCACAAATAGTCTACTGGCTAATTAACTGGTATGCACGGTAGGTGTTGTTCTTTAAAAAGGAATAAAAAGTGTACAAAATAAAACCCTCTTTTTTCAGTTGAGTCCTCCCAGCCATACTAGCAGTTCTTTTAAATTACTCAGATAATTTTTTTCACTCTCTGCAAAAAGAAATGGGAGGGGGAGGGGGGGGGGGGATATATATATATATATATATATATAAATATATACGTACCTATACGTATACGGGCCCTACAGCTCCTAAAATAGGCCCTGGCATGGTAAGTTCGTGTTCTTCCTCCTCGTTTAAACTCAGCATTCTGTTTTTCTACTACTATCCCCTAACCCTGTATATAAGCGTAAGGACCTGGCCAGCTACCTGATGTTATGCCAGAAGATAAGCCTTGAAACTTCTATAAACAATGCGCTTTAACGCTTGCAGGTCGCAAGAGACAAGGATTTGAGGGATCATGGCCGTTGAGGTGCAATTAATGGGAAGATCGGTTTTATTCCAATAACCCTTTCCCTGCGTTTAATGGATGGGACACCTCCATGCAGCCACTCTAGGGTGCATAAGGCTGTACTCTTTGTCGCGTGCGGGCTTTAATGCCTTGTTGGCTGCCAGGGCACCTACATAAAAGACTTGGCTCCCGTAGTTCCTCCTATGAAGACAAGGTGGCCCTACCTGTGCTCTCCCAGGGGCTCCTCCAACCTATAATCGGAGAAAGGGCTTCCTCCTCTCATATTTCTACCTGCAAAGTGACTTTCCCTTCCCTCTCTTCTTTGAAGTCACTATCGAACGACTTCTCTCCTGAGCAAAAAGGGCTCACTCTCCGCCCTCATCTTTCAAGAAGAGAAAGAAGAAATCTATTAAGACCAAGATGATTAGGGATTCTGCTAATTCCGTAGGTTCCGGGGACGGACGGGTCAACTGCTCTTTCAGCAGGAAACCAGGCCACGACTGGCACGATACCCTGAGAGGAGAGATAGACTAAAGTTACAAGTAGGGGGAATAGAGCCCCGGTGACATCGGGTCTTTTGGCTCGGCGTTTTCGAGCCACCCGACTTCAAGCATTTCCTGATTGTTGGTTCCACTGATGAGAAATTTTATCCAAAGAACCAATAATCCATCATCACAAGGCATTAATTAGCGTTCTAGGTAGAGAACCAAAGGTCTCTAGTTTCTAGGAAAGGACCCTTTTGGTTAATGCGGCAGACCCAGCCCAGATTGACATAGTGATTGCTCTTCGGACACTTGATAGATCTCCCGAGTAAGTGACACCGCACAATCTCATGACTTGTAATGAGAAAACGAGGAAGAGGGACTCTAGACCTAACCCTATACTCTTCGTTACGTTAAATCATGAGAGGATGGCTGAGTCGGTGCGTGCCGGTTAATATCGATACCATGTCAACACTACAACACTAAACCCACTTTTCCCCCCACCGCGTGACCGTTTCCCGCTAAGCGAAATGGCCGAGTGCCTCCATTGAGACGTTCGACTCACAAGAGCTAAACCCAGGAAGGTAGTCTTGTAACCGTATTCAAGGCTTTCTTAGGCTTGCCCGAAATAAAGTTGACAAAAAAAAGCCTCGGTTCCTCCACTCACGCCCAAGGCTGGCTTGCATGGGGGTGTGGGAGCCTCCAAAAGAGCGACCTCCCGCCTCCCAAGAATCCAAAGGTTGTGAGGCAGAAAAAGGCATAGAAACTCCCTCCCGGCTAGCGTGTTTTAGGGCATATTCCTTAAATGGAATGCCGTGGACTTTTGATAGCTGGGAGGAGCAGCTGAGGCTCGTCCTCTCCCGTTCCCCATTTGGTAGAAATTCTGCTGATACAGAATTAAATGCTGATACATAAACCGGTAGTATCGGAATGTGATATAATATTATGTACGATACTTTTGGGGCGTGTAACCCTTTCAGCTATGGATCTGATGGAGAGATGATCCTCTTGACGTCGTTTAACAATTAGCTCCTGGATATATGTAGGTAGGTGTAATGCGTTCCCTAGGCATGTTTGCTGCTCGGAACTTGACAAGATAATGACTGAAAGTGCTAAGAACTCATGCAAGTAAGTTGCTACACTAAATTAGTTGGTTCTCTCAAAGATAGAAGTAATAGAACTACGATGTCCGGATAATTTTGACCACCATATATTGGAAATAAAAATGCTCTTCTGCAGGTAACTTGCAGTTTCATCCATCCTAACATGTAGGATGTACATGTACAACATATAGCTATGCTAAGATGATATCTGAAATATATTTTGCATTACTTAACATTATTTGGTTTAAAGCTACTGTAATTTTTATGATAGAAACATAAGTGCCTGAAGCATTATGACCGCTGTTGTATATTTTGATGCGTGTCTTCGACAACAAATGGAGAAGTAGAATGAGTAACCACAAGAGGTACCTGGTTCCTTTTCAGTGACGTTTCGTTCCTCTGGATTTTCATCATAGTAACAAGAAACTAAGACAATAAATGAAAAGGACTGCCTGATGCTGGTTGGCCTCTGCGTAAGGCTCAACACCTTCCATTTTAGTGAGCAGAACTACCAACAGGTGCACGGGGTGGCCTCTGTCGCACTAGTGGTATTTTCCTTTCCTTTGCATCCTTTACTGTGAAAAAAATGCAGAGACAACTTCGCGGCTATAGACTGCCGCATATACTGGTCTGTATTCATCAAACAATGACTAATCGGCGACGAGCTCACACACTAGTTAGAGTAATGTTTAGGCCTTAGCAAATATAAGCCGGCGGTCGTGCTCATTTCTTGTCTAATGAACAGCCTACCCGGAGAGTCTTGTGAATTTCTAATCACATTTAAGAAAGGAAGATCAATACTTTTTGAGGGAGATATTTCTATTCAAATGAGGGCTTAAAAACCCCATTGCTCCTGCCCATCGACCAACGTACATGTGAACCTGCCTTAGAAGTCTGCCATTCATCAATTTCGTCTTAACTATGCCAGCCACTTGGAACTGGCTTAATTAAGAGCTCATGTGGAAACTGGTTTGAGGACTAGCCCACAGCGCAAGCATGAGTCAGAAATCTTTAATGGGACTTAACCGCAGCCTTCGGGTGGAAGAGGAATCTTCATATCCGAGGGGCCGACCAGGACCACAGAGGGAAGCAACCCGGGTATCGTTGTATGTTGAGAGCAGTTATGACGTAAGTACCCGAGGGGTGGTGGCAAAAGGGTAGCGACAGTAGATTCGGCAGATACTTTCGTCAAGTCCAACATAATTCACATCCCTTTGAGGCGCCCAATCGGGACCCATCCATCTATCATCAACTTTCATCCAGACAATGTCTGAGAGGGGATCAATTGGAAAACGGGTGGGACCGTTCAATTCAATTTTTTCGGAACCCACCCTTTCTCGCCCATACCTCCTTTACCACTTTCCTCATTCATTATACACGAAACACATTAATTACACTTTTTTCAGAAAAAAGAAAATTAATCAAGAAGAAACAGGAAGAGGACAAAGGAAGATCATGGAGACCCTCACTAAGAGGGCCTCCCTGAGGCCCATACAAGGAAAGAAGCCCCCCGAGAAAAGCAAGCTTTGCGAGACGCTAGATGCTGGACTCAAAGAAGCACTCGTAAATCTCATCGAAGTCTCTTCTGGTTTCATCGCGATATTTGCTAAGACCAGAGATGTAGAACAGCTCCATTCCGAAGAGGAGACTTTTCCTTGAGCCCCCCCCTCCTAAGTGGCAGCTAACTGAAGTGTGATCTGCCGCAAAGTGGAGAGCTGGGTTGGCGAACATTCGGCTGATGAGCTAAAAGAAGAAATCGAGAAACACCACTCGTGGGCGAAAGTTCGTGAAATAATTAAATTCTGCGAGCACACATACGTATTTAAAATCACATTTACAGCGACAGAAATGGCCAAAAAGGCGACGACGGACGAACTCCTGGTATTTAATATGAGAATACTAGGAGAAAACATAGACCAAGAACGGTTCTACAGCATACAAATGTGTTTTGTATGCTACAAACTGGAATGGCATATGTCAGCGATCTGGCCCCCAAAAGAAAAACTATGGTGCATTGAATGCGCCACAGAAGGACACATATTTGATAAGTGCGAAAGCACGAAGATAAAGTGACTAAACTGCAAGGGCGAGCACCGGACCATGAATCTGAACTGCCTTAAACGAAAATAAATAATAAAAAAGAAAGAAGAGAAACAAAGGAAAACACATACACGAGCGCCACGAAGAAAAGCGAGGGGATGCGACCAACGATGGCATCTCCCTCAGAAGCTCCCATCACTAGCGACCTAAACGGGCGAATTCTCATCTGCATTACACACGCAAAAAAAGCAAACGCGGCCAAACTCGATTGCTACAATGAGGTACTTAATTAATTACTGAAGGCAAACGGGCTCCCGACAGTGATCATGCCCGTGAAACATGACTGCTCGAAGGCATTTAAGGACTTAATAATCCAAAACCACGAATTAAGAAAAGCTGGTCTGGATACTTCCGAGAAAACGCCATCTCGGGAGGAATCCGAAGAGGATGACGATGCAAAGGAAGATGAAGAAGAACCACTTCTTCGGACAGTGACAAGGGCGCATGCATTCGCACACGAGTGACGAGGAGCAAGTCTAAAACTCCGAGTTCTCCTACGAAAAGCGAGAAACCTGGAGACGCCAAAGCTCTCCCACAGGCTAAACAGAAGAAGAAAGTTTGAAAATACATCGGTAAATAACATCACATCATGCAATGAAACGCACTGAAGATATTGTAAATTAACACCAACGGCTGGACGACGAAAATAACTCTTTACGGAAATGTATTTAGGGTAAGAGATGCAGATGTTATATTAATTTGGGAACACGGGATCGACACTCGTAATGAAGAAATGAAGATCTGAAACTACGAAGTGTTGATCACAAATTATTGGCAAGAGCGGTACAACGGAGCCGCTATTGCAATTTAAAAAGGGATCACATACAAGGAAATCAGAAATCTCGAAGAATCCTATCTCACGATTGAAGTTGAACTCGCTTTTGGAAAGTTGGTCATAGCCGCCGGATATCAACCGCCAAGGAGAAACCTTTTACCTCTTCAAGTCTCTCACTGGCCAATTTGGCAGAGGAACTCACATGATACTAATGGAGGTATCTGAATGCCAGTAGTCGGGAGTCCAGCTACAGGGCCTTCAATGAGATTGAAAGGAGCCTGGATACTTTTCTGGACAGAAATTTCAGCCAGCGAATCGGCCCCTAGTTCTCCACCTTTGTCAGAGGAAGGAGTGCCACGAAACCAGACATATGTCTGGCCAATCGTCAGCCACCGTTCAATTACTACATATAACCAGTCCAGGTACCATGTAGTGAACAAATAGGGATCATACTCACCATCAACAAGAATACTATACAAGTCCAAGAAAAAAAATGCACAAAAATCAGACTGGGCACGGTACGCACGTCTCCTCGCGGCCTACCAACCGCCAAACTTGGATGATGAGGCAATTCTCGAGGAGATCGTCGAGGCACTCAACGACCTTAATAGCTATCTAATTAACTCGGATAGAGCTTCTATCCCGAAATCCGAGTATAGGACTATCTCAACCTACAGATGGGCCGAATACATGGAGGATTTATACCGTGAGCTGAAATTACTGTATGAAACCAACATCAAAAACGCATCAATTTACTCAATACAACGAAGTGAGATCAAAGAAGAGCTCAACCAGTTGATCCTCGAACAACGGTTGAGACGTTGGGACAATGCGATCGAGAGCCTCTATCATGATGCATCTCCCAAAAGATTTTTGGAATAAAATCAGGCGTCTCAAAGGATAGACTGTTAGAAAGAACAAAATAGAAATAATTAACGAAGAAGCAAACACCGAAACAGAAGAAAGGAACATCGAAGCAATATTCCGTAGTTATTGAGAAAATCTTCAGTATTATTGAAGAAGAGAACGAAGATTATGATATAGAATTTGAAAGCGAAATCATAGACGAGCTTAATACCCAAATACATAGTACTTACCCGCACCACTAGGTGGATAGACAACGTGACGGAGACGCTGAGATTACCGTAAAGGAAATACTCAGCGCGCTCTGCTCATTCCGTTAAAAGGCCCAAGGACAATCGGGGCTAACAAAGTTAAACTTTGAAAAGGCACAAGCGAACATCAAAGAAGGAATGAGGTTAAGACAGGATACTTTTCAGATGCTTACAAAAGGGCCAAGATGATTTTCTTGCCGAAGCATGGGAATGATCCAAGGTTGAGAGAGAGCTACCGGCCAATTACACTCCTGAACTTTGCGGGAAAGCTCTTCGAGAACATCTTCAACCAAAGACTGATGTCTCAATCCATGCCAATTTGGGCTCAGAAAAAAGTGAAGTACAGAGATGGTGAGAAATGTATTCACAGAAAAGCTAACCCAAGCTAAAAGGGAGGGGAGTTACTTGGACATTGTTTGTCAGGATGTATCAAAGGCGTTTGATAAGCTGTGGCAAAGGAGGATGCAGTGCAAGATCCTTAGTAAAACAACTCTTTTACTAAGTCATGGAGAGAGCGGCGTATGTCAGTTTGGGGTGCGTGGGCGGACCGAATTATCAGCTCAATGCGGGGCTCCCGCAAGGGCGGTGTCTGCCCCCCCCCCCTTTCTACTTGATATACACACCGCAGATAACCAGGCTCCTGCGAACCCCATTTGTCTCAACATTCAATACCGCAAGGGCGGTGTCTGCCCCCCCCCCTTTCTACTTGATATACACACCGCAGATAACCAGGCTCCTGCGAACCCCATTTGTCTCAACATTCAATACGCCGATGACTTCAGCCAGATAATTCAGAATTCTTGGCGTAACGCGCCTATGCAAGCTCGTATGACAATGGCAGAGATCGAAAGATTAAACATCTATGAGGCCAAATGGAAGATAAAGAATAAATAAAGAGAAATTCAAAGTAGTCTCCATTGGGAGAAGAATATTATCTGATGCCAGGGTGGGGGATAGACGCTATCCCTACACCACGGAGTGCAATGTATTCGGAATGAAGATTACTTCATCCGGGTACAGGAAACACATCGAAGATCGAATTTCTAAGGCATTAGCCGCAGTCAGAACTCTATTCATGTTCAGAAGTCTCTGTAAGAGTAACAAGAAGATCTACAATTCAATTGTAAGATCTACACTGCTCTACCCCATTGTGCCTTCTCTTGTGTCTCGAAGGCACAAAAGAGGAGACCACAAGTACTGCAGGATAAATGCGTGTAACTAATTACGGGTACGCGTAGGCGAGGAAGAAGACACTGAGAAGAGCTGAACTGGAAGGCGTGGTTAAGTGCCATTAACAAAGTCATGGAAGTCATTTAAGAACTGGTTAATCAATAACTGAATCATGTAATCC
Organism: Ceratothoa steindachneri; assembly: GCA_963969495.1. Lineage (NCBI taxonomy): Eukaryota > Metazoa > Arthropoda > Malacostraca > Isopoda > Cymothoidae > Ceratothoa > Ceratothoa steindachneri. Next base: position 113,302,747 of record OZ018328.1, read on the forward strand.
TTTTTAATCAGAACAGAAGAGCCAAAAGTCGCGCCAGATTTCCAAGCCTCACTAACCTGGTGGCTGGCGGGGACGAAATGTCGTTGTACACAGGAAACGAATATTAAATAAGACTAAATAATTAAGAATTATGAAAACTTCACCGAATTTGACTAAAATATACCGTTTAAGACTCAATTGAACAGAATGAGACGAGAAGAAAGAAGAAACAAAAACACTAAATTACACACACTACAAAATAAATAATAACAATAAATAATAAGAACAAAGTAATAAAGAAATTTATTACAAAAAACAACAGTAAATGCAAATTAAACATCCAAAGAATATTAGATTTTAAAAGGCATATGCCTTGAAGGCCATAAAAAGAAAACTATATAAAACAAAATCACAACAAAAAAAATAATGAAAGCGATTGGCCTGATTGATCACCAGGCGCCTTGCATCTCTTTGCAAATCTCTCACACTATATTCTCTTTTCAACACTTTTATTTCTTTCTATCTATCCACACATGTTTTTATCCTCAACATGCACAAACACACACTTACACTAATTCGTAATTTCTTGTCTAATGTGCAAATTACTCGGGATGAAAATTACTTCATCCGGGCACAGGAAGCACGTTTTTGATCGAATTTCGAAAGCCTCGGCCGCAATCCGAACTTTATTCATGTTTAGAAACCTCCGAGAAAGCAAAAAGAAGAAGATCTACAATGCAATTGTAAGATCTACAGTGCTCTACCCCGCTTCCACCGTCTTTTGTGGCTCGAAGACACAAAAGGAGTCTACAGGTCGTGCAGAACAAATGCGTGTACGTAATTACGGATACACACAGGCGAGAAAAAAGACGGCAAGAAGAGCTGCGCAGGGAGCTGGAGATAAGACCCTTTATCAAACTCATTTAAGTATAGATTACCAATATACATGATATGGTTAATCAGGAAATTGATGAATAAATCATTGAAATGTTTAACCAGAACAGAAAGCCAGAAGCCACCCAAGATTCCTAAGTTTCGCTAGCCTTATGACTAACGGAAACGAAGTGACCTTCTACGCATGATGAAATGTGTAAAAAAACACCGGGAAAGAGAAACTATTACCGATTAATGTAATAATCAAAGACTGGAAAAATAACCCGATTACGACCAAAATTTACCACTTACGAATAAAAAAAAAATCACCAAATCTGACCCAAGAGGAAGGAACACGAAGAAAGAAAACGACGATAACATGAAAAATGATATACATGAAATTCAAAATACTAAGTATTACAATAATTGTCGTATAATGCCCCTTTTGGTTACCCCACACCTGACACCACTTTTGTCGTGGTATACCTTGTGGAACGTGAAGTACTTCTTTGATGAAGTAGGCTTTGCTCTAAGAGTGCTAATTTTGTAGTTTTAAGGAAGAGCCGCTTCAACACGTAAGGATATAAGGAAACGCACAGAAATTCCCCACATAAACATATATTTTAACTTTAACAATTTACTACCCAAACACGAAACATGAACCACAGAAATACTCCGAATTTTAAAATACACAAAAATTACTTCAATTAGCTTGACCATCTAATATTGGCTAATTTGATGCTCACTTCAATTTAAAAAAAAAAAAAATGCTAACGGCCTATACTGGTCGCAACTACCTTTGTGGATACCCCTTGGAACGGGTTTGCGTCTGACCTTAACTCAATCAGCACTTTACCTCGGGAATGTTATTGGCTCCAAGACGCGTGCCGACCGGCCAGATGGAGGTTGCGGACGAAAACCTTGAAAGCCACAACTGACTTTGGAGAGTGTGGCAGCTGGGGTCCACACGCTTTCGGCCGGAAGGGATATCACCACGGGATAGTGAAAGAAGGTTCCTTTCTCCTCTGAGGAGTAATTCGCACTGTCTAGCGATGCGCTAAAGCTTGAATACCTTGACCCTCAGGGGAGTGCTAGAGGAAGTGTACTCTGGGGGGGGGTCTTCTTCAAGGGCGAGGACTGTACTCAGGGGGGTCTTCTTTAAGGGCGAGGATAAAGGAGGAGGGTTTCTCTGACGAGAATAAGTTGAACTTGAACAAGTTAACTTAAAGGTTGGTTCGGTACCCAGGAACTAGCTCGAGGATGAGCTTCTTCTTAGTTTCAGTCTTCCTCAAGGGCGAGGCCTATCTCTGTGTTTTGGGATACACCAGTATAGAAGTCGGGGGATGGGGTTCTCTGACGAGAATAAGTTCAACTTGGTTCCTCAACCAAGTTAACTTATGAGTTTGGTGTGGCCACCGGGTAACGGGCTCGAGGGGGAGCCTTTTTCCTCTTCTTTTCGTAATTCCTCAAGGTCGAGGAATATCCCTGGGCTTTAGGATGCACCAGGATATGAGGAGTGTCTCTGATGAGAGTAAGTTGAACTCGAGGATGAGCTGCTTCTTAGCCCCCTTGGTAGCCCTGCCTCTCTTGCAGGGGACTTCGCAGTCTGGTGACTCAAGTATTTTACCTGTCCAGTCTTGGTAGCCAGGTCTCAATCCGGAGACTTCGTAGCCTGGAGACTCACGTATTCTACCTGTCCAGTCTTGATAGCCCGGCCTCAATCCAGGGACTTCGTAGCCTGGAGGGGGTGCTTGTGGACGGGCCCAGGAGGGTTCTTATTCCAACGGTTTTTCTCACCAAGTCTTACCTCGGCTCCCGTTGGCCTTCGAGCTTGAGAGAAACGCGTCTCCAATTTCTTATTTGCGGTGAAATTGAATATACTCTCGTAGGAGAGATCTTACAGTTTACAAATTTTCGGCTTTTCATAGCGACGAGTGAAGAGGCGCTGTGGTTACGAGTTTGACCCACGGTGCCGGGCCCGGCTGTCTTTGAGGTTACCGTCCAGTGTCTCCACTGAGAGAGAACGGGGGAGTAACGATTTCCCTACAATAATAATTACGCATTTAATTCATAAAACAACATAAAACAACAACAAATGTTCACAGATATACAAAAACATTAAAGTTTTAAGACAAGAGGCTTGAACGCCTTAAAAATAAAATAAGAACGTAATGAAAGCGATAAGCCTGATCACCAGGCGCCTTGCATCTCTTTGCAAATCTCCTAAACGACTTTCTCTTTTTAACACTTTATTTTTTTCTCTCTATTCCACACATGCTTTGTGTCCACTCCGCAAACATACATACTTACACAAATTGGTAATTGGTTCTTGTCTAATCTGTTAGATTCTGTCCTATTTTACAGAGTAGCAACTTGGCCATCCCCCCTCCCACAATTGGATCAAGATGAACTCGGAAAACAAAAGGATCACCTTCAAGAGAGAACAAGGAGCATCAGGATCCAAAAGGGGCTTTGTTATTCGGATACTTTATATCGGAAATATGGCCATCTTAGTAAACCTGATTGATTTCCAGATTAGATACGTGGCAATCTGCTACAAGGAGGAAAGTGTGGAAAGGCATCTTTTTTTAATTTTAGAAGCCCATCTGGCGACTGTGGAAAAGCTCGTATCTGAACAAGGACTCCAGCTGCTGAAGAATATTGGAATCTCCCCGAAACTTTCAATGCAAATTATTACTAATAGGTCGTTTATATGTAGAAAAAATCAACCTTTGGCTGGGCTCTCACACAAAAGATGAGAGCCTTCGGCTTAGATCTACCCTGTTGAAGTCTTTTGGGAAATGAAATTAAAGAACACGTTCGTCAACAGCAAAGCCTGAGAAGCAAAAAAAAGAGGTAGAAATAGTTGAAGTAGATGAGGAAGCAACACAAGACAGCGTAACTGGTTAATCAGATGCAGCAGCTAATCTGCAATAGAAAAGAAGAAATAAAAAAAGAAGAAAGGGTATATATAAGCTAGTAATAAATCACCAATGAGGAAGTAGGAGAGGGATGGGTAAATTCACATTAAGATTTAGCTATAACAGGTAGCAAGGTCAAACCGAGAGGAAGAAAGAGTCAAGAACAGAACCAAATGGGTTAAAACGATTAACGGATAAAGCGATAGTTTAAAGAGGGAGATTAGGAGAGACTATAGAAGTAAGCAGATACGTAGGGGAGAGGGTCAAGGAGAGAGGAAGAGAATAAAATAATGTTAAACAATATCAATGCAATAATTAAATTAACAAATCGGGTGCCCATAAAAAGAAAAATTGCAAAAAAATTAGGAACATAAGTCAAAAGTAGTTTCTTTAAGAATGAGTTTTTTCATAACAGCATCAATTTTAAAAAGGCCAGGGGGAATGTTAAAGTTATTAAATTGGCTTATACATGGACATTTAACGAGGTTTCTTTTAATTGAATCATTTGAGAGAAAAATAAATTTTGCTGAATTCCAATTAATTAAGTGGTTATTTTCGGACATACTCGTATTCGCAAAAAACGCACTATTATTTACAGCTCTCCTAACATTGTATTTATGTTAATTAATACAGACAGATAATTGCTTTCCTGCCTGTCCAAAATATTTACTTGGACAAATAAAACATTCGACCAAATAGACTCCCCCAATATTATTACAATTATTATGAACTAGAATGTTTTTTTTTTATAGTTGACGCGTATTTGAAAGCAACTGAAATGTTAAAGTTTTTTAAAAGACGGGGAAGGTCAATGAAACAAACAGAGAAGGATAAAACCCAAATGTTTATAACATTAAAAGGGATAGCAGGAGCTGTATTATAGAACGTCTTTTTTACAGATGAAAGACAGTTTAGAAGTAAGGGATTAGGGTAGCAATTTATAGCTAATTTCAAAGATATTGGAGAATTCAGAATCCATATACACAGGACTAACAACTCTTTGAAATTGGCTATAAATTATGTAACCCTCATCCCTTTGGCTCTGTTCTTGACTCTTTCTTGCCCTTCAGTTTGACCTTGCTACCTTTGTTATAGCTAAATCTTAATGTGAATTTACCCATCCCTTTCCTACTTCCTCATTGGTGATTTCTTATCTTAGAGGCGGTCCTTTATCTTTTACTAGCTTATCTATACCCTTATTATATTATTTTCGCTTGTAGTTATCCTTGAGAATGAACTGAATAAAGTTCGAAAGTACTTAGAAGCGCCTTTTCATTTTTTCCTGCGGGACATTGCATTCCTTGCGAACCGCACGTGCTACTTTTTCTACTTTGTGGGTTATTCATTTCATATATATATATATATATATATATATATATATATATATATATATATATATATATATATATATATATATATATATATATATATATATATATATATATATATATATATATATATATATATATATATATATATATATATATATATATATATATATATATATATATATATATATATATATATATAATATTTATATTTCAGTATTTCTCTGACAAAGTGCTTTTGCCAACCACCGATGACTCCCCTGAAATTCAATCACCCCCAGCAATGGTCATAGTCATAACAGACAATTACACTATACCGGAATTCGAGACCCTCCGACCCTACTCATCAGTCCTGAACCCGGACCTAGACGCGGCGCAGCTGCTCCCACCTGACAAAAACTGGACAGACTCCAAAGACCGGAATTTGTCTCTCGCGCTCGTCGAAACCTCCCTCCACGGAGCCTACTACTCCTACTTCACCCTTTTGGTCCTCCTCGCGTCATCTCTTCTCGCTCAGGTAAGTGGACAACCGCCGTTTGGCCCCCCACTGCTCTTTCACTAATTTTTACTTTTTAAATTCTCGAAAACGAGAGAGGTCACACTCAGTTCAAGAGCTTTTCGAGGATTATGAAAAGTGATGCGAAATAAAAATGTGTGGAAAATAAATAACCAGCCTAATTTGGACACAGTAAGAAGTTACTGACCTTCAGTCGCAGTACCAATCCTCCTTCCTCTAGTTTGATGCGGCCTAGAGCTTTCTGTCTTTCATCTTTCTTCTCTTTTTACTTTCTATTCAAATTCACAATGGCAAGTTGTATGTGGCGAATGGTGCAGTGATTTTCCTTTTCCTTTTCCATCTCTACTTCCAATTGCCATCTGTATTTGGCAACTCGGGTTGCACACCATAGTAATTGACTTACCTGGAAGTTGTGGTTACCCCCCTCTGGGCCATTTTCCCCCGCAGTTCTTTTTGTTTTGTGTCGTATTTAGTCATCCTTATAAATTCACTCTATTCATCCGTAATAATCAAGTCATTTCTAATCTTGTTTCTTCCTTTATACTTTATTTTTCACTGTTATTAATTTAAAAAATTTGTTATTACTTTTAATTTTATATTATTTGTATGATTTGCGCCGGAGTTATTCACCCAAATCCCGAACCTCGAAAATAACTTTCTAAGTCTATTTATATTGACATCCTAAGGCTTAAGGCCAATTTGCAAGATGTCTCAGGAGCTTCGAGTAAATTTGATATAATCTTTTGTTCAGGAATCTGATTGAAAAGCTTCTTTCGTTTTCGTCGGTGATCTTGTCCATATTGCTTTGGATTTCTCTATTCTTTCAGGATGTGAGAAAATTATTCATCATCCAACTCACAGTTCGTATAATTGTCTAGCCTTTCTTACTGATTTCCTATTCAACACCGAGCGTTTGGGTGGCCCCACCCGTTGGCAGTACTCATCCCTCAGGATAGCTCTTTAATGCTCTTACTAACTTCCACATAGAAGATGAGCCAATTTCGTGTAATTTTGAAATCGCAGGTTAATTAGACTAGTGTTAAAGCTAACCTCCATTGTCATTTGCATATGGCTCTATTTGCCATAGCTAGAAAGGCAAGGTTGTTGTTCATCTTTGTTCTGTTTTTTTACAACCCCCTTATCTGCAGATGTCGGTGACTCCATCTCTTTTACAGGGGCAGTCCTTCCTTTACTTTCACAGGGGACTGCCAAGAGAGAAGGCAAGTGGCCAAAAAATGACCACTCTGGCCCGTCGGTCCCTGCTCACTAACGTCCAGCAGTCAAACATCTCTAGTATACAGGGTATCACCATACCTACCCGCCTCTCTTCTCCGAAGGATGCCGGTTCGTCGTCTATATACATGACAAAACGTTCATCGAATGGGATATGTGAGGTTTTAGGGGGAGGGGCACATGGAGGCTCCTCCTTCCTCCTGAGATGGACATGGTCCTGGATGTGACCTAGCCACAAAGACAGGATCTTCCATGGGGTCGAACCCAGGCTCGGTGGCAAGCACCAAACCTGAGTTCGCCCTTGTGCAAGCTTCTTCTCATACGGTCATGGAAACCGAAGACTCACAAGGAGAGAAAGGACCTCTTTCCCCGGCTGGTGCCCCAGTGCCAGCCAAGAACTTCTTAATTTCGGACAAGCATCTTGCTGAGCCGGTCCATCTGGCCTAAGGGCTCCCACCGGCGGTGGAGAGAAGCGAATTTATTCCCCACCCTCCTCTCCTCCAAAGCGAAGATCGGCACATCCGGCTTCGATGATTCTCCGGGTGGTGAGGGCCAGACCTGATTACGTCGGGGACACTCATTGAGAGACTACCTGGCGTGTTCGAGCCAGATGTCTTCAAATGTTTGCTGGTTATTCGCATGTTGGCTCAGGACAAAACATGGTCCATCAAAGGAGAGCACTAGCTAGCCTGATTAGTAGAAAGCCGAAGGTGACCCATTTCTCGGATGGTGGCATTCTGGCGAATGCGTCGAATCCCTCGGAGGAGGCCAATATTAGTGATTTTGGACACTTGATGGCATCCCTGGTGAGTGCGACGCCGCACTCTACTATGAACTTCGTGAAAGCATTGGTTTAAGCGAAGGAATTCGTGGACTACTCCATAGATGACATCACCTTAGAGCAACCGACCAAAGAGCAACCGACAAGGTCGAACATATGATGAGTAAACAGGAAGGGGCCTCGGGACCCACCCCTACACTCTTCTTTACGTTCGACTGTGACAGGCTCCCTGAGTCGGTGAGTGCTGGTTGGTATCGCTACCGCGAGAAAGCATTTGTGTCACTGCCGTGGAGGTGCTACTACTGCTATCGCTTCGGTCATACAAATCGCTCCTGTAGACGTACAAAGTCGGGGTATGTGTAAGCTGCTTTAAGGCCGCAAACGATAAGTCCAAATTGTGTATGACTAAGTGTGTTATTTGCAAAGAGACGCATCCCGCTTCTTTGAAGCAGTGTGGTGCGTATCTTATTGAGTAGGAAATTCTGGCGTTTCAGGCTACGGATCAACTCTCATTTCGCTAAGCCAAAGACTTAGTCATCGCTCGGCCGGCGCTGCTTGAGACGTCATGCATCAATGTTTTAAAAGTTACTTTCTGCGCCTGGCCCTTCCAAGCCTACGATCAATGTCGTTTCCGCGCACATTCGGAACCCTTCTGAGGTTTCAACCTACCTCAGGGCTTCTTCCGGGGTTCCAAAAGACCCCCCCCTTCGAAAGGAGGACAGCACAAGAAGAGCTTCAGCTCCTACGCCCACATTGAGTGCTAAACTGGGTGGCTCGAAGACGTTGGATACACTAAAGTGAGGACCCCCGCCTCGCCTAAGGTTTCTAGGCAAGGGCAAGGAAAAGACTCGCATGTCTAGACTCAGCTCCCAAGATAAGTCCTCGAAAGCGACAACGCTTTCAACGCATTTATCAGCCAACAGCGCCCGGAGTTCTACCTTGAAGTTCTTCTCTTAAAAGAGAGCCCCCGCATCACTTCTCATCTAGGCCTAGAGAACCTTTCAACGAAAGGTTTACATTGAGATTATTGCGTCCTGCTCTTGCTTCATGCGCGGATACCACCCCTAGTCCGGATGATGTCCCGTATGCCAGGCATGACCTATCTGTTAAATTTGTTCAACAGGATCTGGGTTTAGGGTACCTCGTAAGGGGCGCGGCGATTTGCCATCCTGACCACCTTGTTGAAGGGACTCAGCATCACGTCCGACCCCAGCTTAGCCTCTTTTCTCCCTTCAAAACACTTGTTTCCTTGCTTTTTATACAACCTCTCCCACAACTTTCTCTGGTCAGCCTCTAATTTCACAGGGTAGATGCTGACCTTCTTCTAAGCCAACCGTCCCGGATCGGGGCTGAGGGAAGAGGATACAATGTTCCCTAACCCCTGAGCTCCGGTCTAGGGTGGCTGGTTTTTAACAACCTGCTTCATCCCCATCCATACCTTTCTCACATCCCTTTTCCTCTCCTCTTCACATTTTATCAATTTTACGCCGTGTTCAAGGTCGAGCCACCATGCCGATGGACTGCCAGGCCACCGGGCGGGAGGGGTGGTCCCAAATGGTGGCGCCTGGCTCTTCCAGGCCTGTAAGCACCTCTTGCAGTGCGGGCAACTGCGAGAGGTGATGAGCTATTGCATCCCATGGCACAAATAGGGTCACCATGCCCATGGATGAATTTTAAAAAAACCAAGCCCCTTTAACTCCCCCTGAAACAACGACGGACCCGCCCTCGGGTAGCTCCACCGAAAAAATGGAGGTCTCCCCCCTCCCTGCGCTTGCGCAGGGAACCCTCCATATATCTCTAACAGGAGAAGAGGCTCACTCGTCTCATCGCCTACGGGTGTAGGGGACTCTCCCTCACCCCCTTCTCTGGAGGTACTTTCGGGCACCTCCCTCTTTCCAGCGGCAGTCCCATCTGTTCTTTCCAAGGGGACTGCCAAGAAAGCCTGCAGGCAGCCCTTAGCCAGCCGCTCAACATCAAAGCAGCTCGGTAGGGCAAACTCCCTTAGGGGGGAGAGGGAAGCCAGGCTCCTTCGTTCGCTTCTCTCAAAAGACCTACTGGCAAGAATTTTAAACCTTGCCGGGGTCAAGGCCTATGCCTCCCCAAATAAGACTGGTGACGCTTCCGAGCGGACCTGCGATGTCCTGGGAGGGGATGGCCAACTGGAGGCCACTCCTGTGATAGAAATGGTCTTTGAGGAAACCCAGCCTCAGGCGGTAGGGCATTCCATGGCGGGGAATCCGGGCTCGGCGCAAAGCACCGAACCCGAATCCGCCCCTATGCAAGGTCCTCCGCAAACGGCTGGGGCCTCCGAGGCAGTACAAGAAGGAGAGGGATCTCCTCTGACCGGTGCGCCTGTGACCACCAGGACCTTCTCCATTTCGGAGAAGGATCTGGCCGAGACCGGTCCATCTGGCCTAGGGGCTTCTGCGGGCGAAGGTGAGAAGCGGGTTCATTCCCTGCCCTCCTCTCCTAAAAAGAAGAAGAAGAAGACAAGAAAGACTAAAAAGACTAAAAAGACTTGGGGCTCCTCTCCATCCGCGAGAGCTGCGGGGACGGATGGGTCTGCTGCCACTTTGGTAGGCGACCACGCCAAGATCGGCACATCCGGCCCCTCTGCCCCACCCCCCGGGTGCGGAGCCCCTGACTATGACAAAGACAAAAAATGCACAGGGGGGAGCCTCGATGACATCACGCCTTCTCATTCAGAGGTTACCTGGCGTTTTCAAGCCCGCTGGCTTCAAACGCTTCCTCGTTATTCGATCCACTGATGGCACCATGTTGTCCAAGGGCAACATGATCCATCAGAGAAGAGGATTAGCTAGTGCAATTGGTAGAGAGCCGAAGGTTACCCGTTTCTCGGACGAGAGCCTTCTGGCGAATCCCGCCGAGGCGGCCAAGATAAGTGCTCTACGGACACTTCATGGCACCCCGGTGAGTGTGACGCCGCACTCTACAATGAACTTTGGGAAAGTAGTAGTTTATGCGAGGGAACTCGTTAACTACTCCATTGAGGACATCACCTTAGGGCTGGCCGACCATGGGGCGGTAAAGGTCGAACGTCTGATGAGAAAACAGGGAGGGGCCTCGAGACCCACCCCTACACTCTTCGTCACGTTCGACTGTGACAAGCTCCCTGAGTCGGTGCGTGCTGGTTGGTACCGCTACCGCGTGAAGGCATTCGTGCCACTGCCGCGGCGGTGCTATTACTGTCACCGCTTCGGCCATACGAATCGATCTTGTAGACGTGCAAAGTCGGGGTCACCCGAAGTCTGTGTAAATTTCTCCAAGGCCGCACACGATAAGTCTAAATCATGTGTGGCCAAGTGTGTCAATTGCGGAGAGCCGCACCCCACTTCTTCGAAGCAATGTGGTGCATATCTCCTCGAGAAAGAAATCCTGGCCGTTCAGGCCCAGGATCGAATCTCATTCCGCGAGGCTAAGGACTTGGTCCTGGAGCACCCGGCTCTGCCTGGGACGTCATATGCCTCAATAGTTAGAAAGGCACCCTCTGCTCCTGGCCCATCCAGGCCAATGAGCACGGTTGTTTCCGCGCCCATTTGGAGCCCTTCTGCGGGCTCTACTCAACCCGGGCGCTTCCCTGGTAAAGCTGGCGGCAAAAGGGTTCCTACCCAGCCCCGGCTAAAACCAAGGCTCCCCACTCTTCCCCCAGCGTGACCCGTTTCCCGTAAGGCGAAACGGCCACGCGCCTCCACCGAGTCGTTAGACTCACAGGGGGCAACACCCCTGAAGTTGGTCGCCAGGCCATCTTCTGGGCTTCCTAAAGCTGTCCCCCGAAAGGAGGACAGCAACAAAGGAGCTTCGGCTCCTTCGCCCACGCCTAGTGGTGGAGCGAGTGGCTCGAAGACGGTGGTTCCTCGAAAAGAGGGCCCCCGCCTCCGAAGCCGCAACGCCCGCCTAAGGTTTCGAGGTGGAGGGAAGAAAAGACTATCATGGTGAGCCCAACCTCCCCCAATAAGTCCTCGAAGGCGACAGCGCCTTCAGCGCTTTGTCCGGCCAACAGCACCTGGGGTTCTGCCTCCGAGAAGCGTACGGCCATTCCCATGAGGGTCTTCTTTTCGAGGAGGGCCCCCGCGTCTCCTCCGAGCTAGGCCTGGAGGGCATATTTCTTCAATGGAATTGCCGTGGACTCCAGGCCAACTGGGAGTAGCTGCGGAGGCTCGTCTCGTCCCGTTTCCCGTTAGCTATCTTTTTGCAGGAGACCATGCTAGGCGCGTGCCCGCTGCCCTCCCTCCCGGGGTATAAGGGTCTTGCGACCCCACCACCACGGAATGGCCGGGCTGGGGGATGCGCGGTTTACACCCGGCATAATGTCTCCGTTCTTCCTTTCTCTTTAGATACCTCCTTTCAGGCAATGGCTGTGCAGCTGCACCTGGATAGGAGGTATACTATCATTTCTGCGTACATTCCACCGTCAGCTGACTTCGACGCGGAGGACTTCCGCCACGTCATGGCACGGTTGCCGAGGCCCTTTCTCTTGCTTGGAGATCTGAACGGCAGGCATCCTCTCTGGGGAGATTACTCAATAAATCCCAGGGGACAAGTCCTTGCCGATTTGATCGAAGAGCTTGAGATCGGTGTCTTAAACGTGAATGAGTTTACGCATCACTGTCCGAGAACCGCTTCATTTTCTTGCCTTGATCTATCTATATGCTCTTCGGATGCACAGCCTGATTTTGATTGGGTGGTGGTCGATGACCTCCATGGTAGTGATTACTTTCTCATTCAAATATCATTTTCAGGGCAACTGCCGCCTGAGAGCCCACCTCGGTGGTGCTTGGCGCCGGCGCAGTGGCCTGCATTTCAGGAAATGACTGAATTCTTCATCTCAGTCGAGGAGTTTAGGTCATTAGATTAGACTGTTGAGTTCTTCTTCGGTAACCTCATCGCCGTGAGCCTGACTACTATTCCTAAGACGTCTGGCCGTTTTGAAGGGCTGACCACTCCCGTGGTGGTTAGCCGAGTGTGAGATGGCCCTGAAACAGAAGCGTTATGCCTACATGCGCTATAAGCGCCACCCGAACGATTTCACTGTCGCTGAATTTCGTCGGGCTAGGGCTAGGTTCCGGTATATTTCGAAGCACGCCCGCCGCTCTTCTTGGTGGGCATGCGTGTCTTAACTTAACGGAAAGACCCCTTTAGCAGAGGTGTGGAAGCGAGTCAAAAGGATTCGGGGCAAGTTCTCGCAGGACCCCCCTCACCATTCTCCAGGAGAATGGGACCCCAATCTCGGACCCTGCGTCCGTGGCGGAATCCTTAGAGACCGCTTTTTCCGGATTCTCTACCCGACATGCTGCTCCGCCAGCATTCAATGCACGACGTGATGTCGCGGAAGGCCGCCGGCTGGACTTTACCCCTAGAGGCGGAGAACCCTTCAACGACAAGTTTACTGTGAGTGAGTTGCGCTCCGCTCTCGCTTCGTGCGCGGACACCGCCCATGGTCCGGACGATGTCCCGTAAGCTATACTTTGACACCTGGGTGAGCAAGGCATGGCCTCTCTGTTAGATTTGTTCAACAGGATCTGGGTGGAGGGTCTTCTCCCAGACTCACGGCGTTTTGCTACTGTGCTTGCCTTTCGCAAACCGGGGAGAGATCACTCTACTCCGACCGGTTTCCGCCCAATATCTCTAACCTCTTGCGTGTGCAAGTTGATGGAGAAATTGGTAAATGTTAGATTAGCTTATTTCCTGGACAGCGGAGGCCATCTGTCTTCCGCCAGTTCCACTCCACGTCGGATGCTCTGCTCCGACTGGAAAATGCCGTCTGCGAGACTTTCCTTCGTAGACAGCACTGCGCCACGGTGTTTTTCGATCTGGAGAAGGCCTATGATACCGCATGGCGATACGGTATTATGGAGACTCTCCACACGATGGGGGCGAGGGGATGCCTCCCAATGTTTATAACTGAATTTTTGCGAGATCGTCGATTCGGCATACGGGTGGGGGGGGAGCCCTCTCCGGCCCAAAGGAGCAGGAAGAGGGTGTCTCGTAGGGAAGTGTCCTCAGTGTCACACTCTTTGCCCTGAGCATCAACGGCATCACCTCGGTGCTGCCGGAAGATGTTCTCGCTACGCTCTACGTTGACGCCCTTTCGATCTCTTTTGGCGTGGGCCAGATGACAACTCCCGACCCAGATTTGTTTCTTAATGGGGTGCGCCTTGATGTGGTGGAATCGCACCGTTTCCTTGGTCTTGTATTTGACCGACGCCTCACCTGGGAGGCTCATATTCGCAGCCCTAGGGTCTCTTGTACCCGCGCCATGGACATTCTCCGTTCCGTGACCTTCAGCGCTTGGCGCGCTGATAGGACTACTGCCCTACTTTTTTATCGATCCTTTGTTCGTTCGAAGCTCGACTGCGGATGTGAGTTTTATGCATCTGCAGCCGAACGTTTATTGCGGAAGGTGGAATCGATCCACCACACCGGCCTTCGCCTTGCGACCGTTGCCTTCTGCACCTCCCCCATTGAGAGCCTGCTGGTCAATGCTAGGGAGATGCCAATCGCTCTCCGCCGCGTGCAGTGCATCACTCGCCTGTACGTGCGAGCTCGGCGCCTCCCTCAGTCGCCAACAGCTTTTACTGCATCCGCAGCTGATCTCAATTGTGCCTATGCCGCCGAGAGACGTCAGTCATACCCTAAGCCCTTTGGGTTTAGAGCCAGGAAACTCCTCCGAGAGCTAGATATAGCTCTTGGGCCGGTAGCGCCCTGGGTTCTGCCCAGGACTCTACCTTCGGGGGAACCACATTAGGTTATTTGTCGCCACGCCTCTGCTCACAAAGCTTGTACGGCGCCGGGAGTATTGCGTTCAACCTTTTTGGAGCACACCTCGTGTCCCGCTGGAACCATGCGAGTGTATACGACCTCCACGCCGTATCCCCTCTGTTTGAAGTCAGCGGGGCTCTACCAAGCGCTGCGTCTGTCTTCACGGCCGAGCTGGTGGCAATACACCACTCGGTTTGGGAGATTACGCGACGTGCCTGGTTCGGAGACCGGATTGTTATCTATAGCGACTCACAAAGCGCCGTGAGTGCTCTCGGGGCCTTGGAATCTCCGCATCCCTTGGTTCGCGATATCCGTGACGCCACGGTTTTGGCAAGCCGGGCAGGTGTCGAGATTATCTTCTGCTGGGTTCCTTAACATGTAGGAATTGCGGGGAATGAGCGCGCCGATGAGGGCGCCAAAGAGTCCGCGAGGACTCTGTGACCGGACCAGCGTTTCACTCTTCCTCACACCGACTACATGGCAGGAATACGGGCAGCTATTCGGACTGCTTGGCAAAGAAGATGGGAGACGGCCAAAGGGAACTTAAAGTTGCGTGCCCTTGTGCCGCGACTGTTCCCATGGACCTATCCCCCAATGCCGCGACGGCTTCAGGTCTCTTTTTGTCGTCTTCGAATCGGACATACTCGTGTGACGCATCGCTATTTGATGGCGCACTCGCCAGCGCCCTATTGCGACCCCTGCTTTGTCCCCCAGACTGTTTACCACATTCTTGTCGAATGTCCCAGTCTGGGTGATCTTCGCGTCGATACCTGCCCCAGTAACGGGATGGGCGGGGTCACTACCGCCTGTCCCTTGTGCTCGGGACGAGTTCGTGCACATTGACTTGTGGACTTGTGGACTTGTTGACTTTTGGGGAAAGGCCGGGCTTCTTCCCCTTTATTTAAAAAGATTCCTCTTTTGTTGTTATTGTTTTTTTTTGTAGGTTGCACGCTCCTGCACCGGGGGGAGGGGGCCCTCCACCCGATGCCGGAGATTGCTTCCTAATTGTTAAGTTTTTCACATTTTTATCATTGTTTTGTTTTCATATTTTTATTTTAAAGTAGCCTAGTTCTAGGCTGTTTCGTGTTTCCGGCGACTTATGCCCAATTAGGCAGTTGCTATATGAGCTCTAAAAAAAAGAAGAAGGGGTTTAGGGTATCCTCCCACACTTCTGGTTAATGGTTATTGCGCTCGCTTTTCGCAAGCCATGGATAGATCACTCTAACTCCGCTGGTTTCTGCCCAATCTCTCTAACCTCCCCCGCGTGCAAGTTAATGGACAAATTAGTAAATATTAGACTCGTCCTTTTTCTTGATTGTGGAGGCAACTTTTTTACGCACAGTGTTGCTTCCGCATGTTCCACTGCACCTACACGTCGGATGCTATACTTCGAAGAGAAAATGCCGTCTGCGAGGCTTTCACTCGTAGCCAGCACTACGCCACGGTTTCTTTGTTGTTGTTTCTTTAGAAGGTTTATGATAAGGCATGACGATGCGGTATCATTGAGACTCTCCACACGATGGAGGGGGAGGGGACGCCTCCCAATCTTTATTTTGTAATCTTTTCGAGATCGTCGATTCCGCGTACGGTTGGGGGGGAAGCCGTCTCTGGCCCAATGAAGCAGGAAAAGAGTGTCCTGCTGGAAAGTGTCCTCAGTATCACACTCTTTTTGTTGAGTATCAACGGTATCACTTCGGTGCTGCTGCAAGATGTTTTTGCTGCGCTCTACGTAGACGACCTTTCGATCTATTTTGGTGCGCCCCAGATGCCAACTCCCTGCAGCGTCGACTACAACAGGAATTGAACAGCATCTCTCGCTATGCCGAAGCGCACAGGTTTCGGTTTTCCTTGGCCAAGACTAAGGTGGTGAACTTCTCTCGCCATCCACGTTCCACCGCGACCCGGAGGTGTTTCTAAATAGGGTTCGCCTGGAATGGGGTTCGCACCGTTATCTTGGTCTGGTATTTGACAGACGTCTCACCTGAGAGGCTCATATTCGTAACCTTAGGCTTCCTTGTACCCACGCTATGGACGTTTCTTTTCTATCAATCCTTCGTTCGTTCGAAGCTTGACTACGTATGCCAGTTTTATGCATCAACAGCCGAGCATGTATTTCAGAAGGTAAACTCGTCCACCACAAAGGCATCCGCCTGGCCACTGGTGTATTCTAGAAGTCCCCTATTAAGAGCCTACTTGTCGATGCTAGGGAGATGCCACTCGCTCAACTCCGTTCACATTACACTAATTGCCTGTACGTGCGATCACGCCGCCTCCCTCAGTCGCTAACAGCTCTCACTGCATCCGCAGCTGTTCTAGACAGCCACAGTTTGGGCGAGCCGGGCAGATCTCGAGACTTGCAGACTATATGCCGTTTAGGATGAGGCTGACCTCTTCCTCCCCTTTATTTGATTCCTTGTTTTAGGTCGTATGTTTTTACGCCGGGGGTCGGCGGGCTTACCCCTGACACCGGAGCGCGCTTCCTTTCCTTCTTGTTGCTTTTTTGCTTATATATATATTTTTGTTTTATTTGTTCTTGTTATTTTAGCTTGTTTCTTAGCCTTTGTTCATGTTTTTTATCTTTGTTATTTACTTGATTTTTAATTTAGCCTAGTATTAGTTTGTATCATGATTACGGTGACTTTTGCTCTTGTAAGCAGTCGGCAAGATGGGCTCTTAAATTTTTTTTTTCCCAAGAAAATTGCTACTAATTTGGCTTTCAAATCGGCTGTATTTTTAAGAACTATTTCACATCTTGGTTCAATTCCAATATGTTTGCTAATTGAAAATATTACTTCAATTCCTAAACGATTTTCACCCTCATTACTTAATTATCTCTATAACCCCTATTTTATCTAAGATTGTTTAGCTCTTGTTGGCCAATCGTCTCTCACTCCTTCTTAAAACTTCGGAACGGTTCTCAGGGCGAGTCCCTCCTGAAAGTGAGTTTACAAGCAACCGAGGGGGGGAAGTTAGGGGGATGATAAGAGTGGAAGGAGAGTAGGGGCAGCAGGCATCCTGAGACCCAAAAGATGCGTAACCACCCTCCTTCCCCTCATATAACCATAATCCACTCCGGTCCGTGCCGGATCGCCAACGAATATCGCAGCCAGAGAGAGAGGGGTGGGGTTGGGGGAGTAACCCAGGACAGAAGGAACGCAAAGCACTTTATCCTCCCTCGACGTACATGCGTTCACACTCACACATAGACATGTGTAAGACGGCGCAAGAAATTGCAATCTTAACACACCAACCTTTCGTTATTCCTTCCCAATGATTTATCCTTTCAAATAATTATGACTATAACAAATTTCAATGTGTTGGTGATTTGGTAGGTAAAGTGTCCAATCCTCTTCACATTTCTCGACAGATGAACTACGTGCTGAAGAGCCTACTGCTACTCATCATTGCAAGCCTCCAATGTGCGATGAATCTGTGCGGGATCAGCCAGTCGCTTTTTCGTCCCCTTGCAATCTCCCAGGATGGCACTCCCGACAGGTAATCGATAAACGGCCCCACCCAGAAGCCCCACGAAGGTGGCTAATTTTTCGGATTTGAATCTGTAGACTTTTGTATAAATACATTTCTTTCATGAAGTATTGAATTAAGTTGGTGGGAGAGAGAATCCGACTATTGACCCCAATTTGTGGGCCGTTTGGACACTACTTGTGGGAAATAAGGGAATAAGGGCGAATATGGCGATGCTTCCTTTCAGCAGATTCTAAATGAAATGGGATTGACTTTAATTATCTATTTACTACATAATAAATGTAAGTAAACCTCATATCTAGTAATGGTTAGTTAAACGTTTTCTACAAAAAAATATAATCTGCATTAATTTCTGTGGATTAAATGAAATTAACGAGCTTGCGGGTTACAAAGGGATACGAATTGAGGCGCGCATGAGCATAGAAATATTTTACGCACAGAATTGTTTAAAAGGAACAAAACCTACAATTTGTGTGCGTGTACGTGAGCGAGTGTGCCGAAGCTGGTGTGACCTTGAAACTTGAGTCGGGAGTTGAGGTTGAGGCCACGATTAGCTGGCGAGGAAGATCATCTGTGTCCTTCAGACTTTTGAACAGCAAGGCGTCTCTATGAATCAGGACATGCGCAATGGGGGTGATTCTGAGATCAGGAAGACACGAGAGGAATGCGGCTTAAATACACGTTTGTGTTTCTTGTTCTTGTATTTCGAAGGCGAAGTGTCTTCTCTGTTGTTCCTGATAGGGGACCTAAATTGCTGACCCTTCCCCCGCCCTTGGGGATTGCCCTCTAGCGAAGTCCTTTCGATTTTCTGGGCGTGCTGTTGAACAAGTTATTTTAATTCTGGAAAGTATGTTTAGAGCTCTCGCACTCCCCAGATCGTGGAAAGTACCCTTTTATCTCTCCTCACACAAGATCTTACTTCACTTGCTTAATGAAGTAAGGTTCAGAAGAGTTGCGAGCACTCTAAGTCCCCAACACTCTAAGTATTCTCTTATACGGGTTATTCAAGCTGTGCTTCTTCCGTAATTTTCATTTCCCATAACCTCTCCATTTTACCAGCCTAACTTCAAAAGTTTTGTTGAAATGGACCTCTTATTTTTTTTTCGATGAATAGCTTTCGACTTGATATTCTCTTGCAAAGGTGAATCGCACTCTATATTGTGAACACTGAAATAATGGAGTTAGGACTGTTGTTTATTTTTTACCATACCATCCCGTGCTTTTTTCATCTTTCCCTTATACTTTTTTTTCCTAATTTCCCATCCCCCTTTTCCTACCGAGTTCTGATGCTCCCATGATAAACGTCATTTATTTCGCTCCTAAGAGTCCAATCTTCTTAGAGCACACCCGTGTCCCGCTAGAACTTGAATGGGTTACGCTGAATGGCTCCAAGTGGGAGGAAATCAGCAGGTTTCTCCATCCTATCTTCGAGTTTGAAAGTGAGGGGTTCTACTTCCCGACCCTCGCAGCTGATATCTCAAAACCAACGTGATATCCTGGCTTAAACGTCCGGAAGAAAGTATAGTCAATTATAAGGACTCAATACTACGGCCGGTGGTGATTCTCTTTCACCTACAGATCTCTTCATTAATCCTCACTTCTATCTACACCCTGAACCACGCAAATAGCGTGGTAGGGAAAGTTGGGATTTCTCGGTTCGTTTTCAATTATTTTTTATGAATCTTTTCTCAGTTGATCTGCACAAGATGGCAACACTAATGCTATGTTTTCATTATGAAAATGGTTGTGTCTATTCCGGAGATGAGCGTCATGTTGTGGGCAGGTATAATTGGACACAAACTTGTTGGCCCAGTCAGGATTCCTGAGGAAGTTAAAGTGACCGCAGCCACCTACTGCACTCTAAGATTCTTGTATGTATGTATGACAACGCTCTATCCTACTCTGCCAGGGCTACCCAAACGTTCCTAGGCTCTTACATTATACAAGGTGACAAGTTGATGGTGTGGCCGCCAGCCACTCCGGATCTCAACCCAATTGAATATTTGTAGTCCATCATTAAACAAGATGTTTGTGCCGATAGACGTCAATTTTCGTTTAAAGAAGTCTTATGGGCGACTATCAAAGCCGAAACATTTTGGTTTAATGCGCCATTCTGAGATCTCGACGGCAAGAGTCACTCTTTTTTTGTCGCCGCTGCATAACTTAGAGATTAATGGGAGAGCCATGCCTCAGTTCCTAAAGCCATGATGGGTATCATTTATTAAGTTTTGGGAATAAATATTATAGGATTCGGTCTCTAATAATAAACTAAGGAAGTTTTCCCAACAACATAAGTTAGTAAAACGGCTGATAATTATCGGGATTAGTTTTAATCCCTTTGTTTGTAATTGGGGTCACATTGGCCTCTTAAACTCCTTAAGAACTAAACCTGCGTGCTAAGTTTGCGGGTCCAAGAGTTCATGGAGGAAGAGATACTGTTGCAAAATGTCTGAGCTGACTTGGTAGCAAAGAGCTACTTTATAGCTGAAGTGTAAATTTCTCCAAAGACTCTAGCCTCTTTTAAAAGACCTTTTCATACTTTAGTTGCTTGCTTTTTTCTTTGTTTGTTTCTTTGTATTTTCTTTTATGTTTTTTATTTTCCTCCAAAAAATGGGGGGGGAGGGGCATATTTTTTATTTCTATGTATGGGTATATTATGTTCGTGCACCTTCTTAGTTTTCGACTAAAATATTAATTATATATTAGGTGATGCAGTGGTGATGCCCTCGTTGGTAGCTGCCAAGATGAAATCATAAAATGAAAAAATAAATCAACCCCTTTCTCAGAAATTTTGTTAAGCGCGCACGATGCCATTATCCTGCCATGACTGGACGCGATCCGCACCAGTTCCGCCCATTGCCTATTGCGATTACAACAAAAATTACGGGTCAGCGGCTTTCCAGGCCAGCGGCTCCTACCAGGGCTTAGTCAAGTTTTATGACATGCGCCGGAGGACGGTGCGTATTTTTCCTGCCCCACATACTTATGTATATAAAAAAAACGTAAATTCATGCGAACAAATCCAAAATATTTATATAAATAGACACGAAGAAATAGTAATCACTAATCTAAATAAGTATTTTGAATGAGGCTTACCTGCCTGTCTCCTTAAATGATTCAAGGATTTGGGTAAATACCGATTAAATAACAAATGTTAACTTAAAAAGTGGCACAAGCTGGTACGCGGAACTAAACTTCGAGAAAAATTGCAAAGGCCTCCGCCGCTCTAGCGCCGAGACATACGAGTATGCCGTAGCGCGGCCTCTTGATTGGAACTTTCGATCGTATAGTGGAGCCCAAAACAGTCCTCGCAGAAAGGTTTCGGTGAGCATCTCGGATGTGTCTAATTCAGAGACGACAAAACTCGATCTGCATAAATTAATGCACGATGGCGCTCAACTTTATATTCCTGGGGGCTCTTTCTCCCATAATTTGCCATAGAACGCGAAGGGCTGCCCTAATCCCCTCGGTACATTAATTCTCCATCAACCCTACAGGTCCAGTGACCTTACATGACTGAAACCCTTATCCTTGGCTGGATTCGACGATCTCTTTATCCGCAGCATTTTTCTTATATGCAGTAAGGCTTTCCCGACAGTATGGAGAGGCCCTTTTGGTGTTCCATCACTCTCGACAATAGATCTTACATTTCCCACTTGTACAACTCGTAAAGGACACGGCGATTGGCTTTCCTGGCCGCCGTCAGCACGGCGGCTAGGACGGGACTCAGCGTGGGGTGATGAGCGTGTGCATTCCGTGAATTTCTTAGCGTTACCATGTCCAATAAAAAAGGGAAACCTCTCCGTCTACCATCACCAGAGCCGCCTTCGGGCAGCTTCACTGAAAAAATAGATGTCTTCATCCCCCACGTGTTCTCTTAATGGACCCTGCAAGTTTGTTGTATCGGAGAGGAAGCTTACTCTTTTCCATTGCCTACGGGTGTAGGCGACTCCTCTTCGCCCCCCTTCTCTGTCACTTTTTCCAGCGGCAATTCCCCCTTTTATTTTCAATGGGACTGCCAAGAAAGCAGGCCAAGACCCTTATGGTTACAAAGGATGGCAGTGGCAGAGCCCGTCGTCCGTGCCCATAATGTCCTGCTAGCCTGAGCGAGTAGTTTTCAAGGGATCAGTCTATCTGCCCTCCTCTCATCCTCGACGGATGCCGGTTCGCCGGCATTAGAAGGTGAAAAGGGAACCTCGAATAGGATCTTTGATGTCTCATGGGAAGAGATGGCCACATGGAGGCCCCTCTGAGATGCCCCGTAAGGGGCGCGGCGATTTCTTTGCTGGCTGCTGTGCTAGCGGGATTCAGCGCCCCGTCTGGCTCCAGCTTAGCCGCTTCACCTTCTTTCTGACACCCTGTCTTCATACCCTGATTCCTCACTTTATCTACAACCTCTCCCACAACTTTCTCTGGTCGGCTTCTAATTAAACAGGGTAGACGCCGACCAGTTACCTCTCAATCAACCATCCCGGATCAGGGTTGAAGGGGGAGGGGACAATGCCCCATCACCCCTGAGCTCCGGTTTAGGGTGGTGTTTTTTTAACAACCTGCTTCACCCCCACCCACACCATCTCCACAACCCCTTTCATTCTAGCTTCTATCTCTGTCAACTTTTACGCCGTGCCTAAGGTGGAGCCGCCATGCTCATGGGTTGCCAGGCCACTAGGCGGAAGGAGTTCCCTCTAATGGCGGCAGCCGGTTCTGCTAGCCCAGTGATCACCCCTCGCAGAGTGGGCTACTGCGTGGGGTGATGAGCGTTTGCATCCCAATTACAGGGTCATCATGCTCATCATGCTCAATGGCGATATCAATAAAAAATCTAACACTCTCCCTCTACCTTTCCCTGTAACATCGTCAGAGCAGCGTTCGAGGAGTTCCACAGATAAAATGGAGGTCCCCCTTGCCTTGTACTTTCACAAGGGACCCTCCAAATCTCTTCAACCGGAGAGGAGGTTTACTCCTCTCCTTTGCATACAAGTTCACAGGAGTTTCCCTTACCCAACGGCGACTCGCTTCTTCTAGCGGCAGTGGGAGCGGCACGATAGGCTCAACCCTTTTAGGGGGGCGAGGGAAGGCAGTGCCCATCGGTCCATGCCATCCAAAGACCTGCGGGTGCGCATAATGGTTCGCTGGCCAAAAATAAGATGACAAAGGGTACTTCGAATTGGATCTGTGATGTCTCGGGGGAGGGAAACACATGGAGCCCCCCTTAAGATAGATATGGTCCGTGAGGTGACCCAACCCTAGACAGTAGGATCCTCCATGGGATCGAACCCAGGCTCGGTGCCAAGCACAGAATACGTATCCGAATCTATTTAGGCTCCTCCTCAGACGGCACGGTTCCCCGAGGCCTCACAAGGAGAGGAGGGATCTCATCCTCCGTCTGGTGCTCCTGTAACAGGCAAAACCTTCTCCATTTCGGAGAAGGATCTTGCGGAGGCCGGCCCATCTGGCTTAGGAGCTCCTACCGGTGGGAGAGAGAAGAGTAGTAAAAAGACAAAAAAGACTCTGGGCTCCTCTTCCTGCGTGAGAGCCACGGGGACGGACGAGAGGGTGGGGGGGTCAGACCCTTAAAGGTTATGGAAGAGCTTACCTGGGCATAAACTCATCATCTCATTAATTAGATCCCAAGGCCCAATACCACTAAGGCCTGGATTGTTACAATCCATCTGTTAACAGGCATTGCTTATAGAGTTTCCATAGCTTCTCTTCTTCATGGGATACCACGCTAATAGCTTGGTAAGTAAAGTTAGGATTTCTCGCTTCTCTGTGAATCAACTTTGATTAAAATTTTCCCAGCTGTTCTGCACGATATGACAACACTAATGTATTTTTTTTCATTATGCTGTGTTACATCCTTCAATGTTTATTTTAGATTCGTTGTTTTTTGGATGTACCACATTAATAGCTTTTGAATAAAAGTAGCCCACTTAGACATATTTTTGGAGAAAGCCAAGGATAATTATGTACATTACATAAGCATACCTTGCGTATATATTTAACAAAAAAACATAATTATAATCTACGATTGATGGACATAATGAATTACACTGTCCAACAATGATTTTGCTACAGAAACTAAAAGCTTATTCATCAAAAGAAATTAATAAGTCCTTTTAATACTCGTACATTTCAGAGCGTGGTATTATAAAAATATATTTTAAAAAATAATGAATATTTAAGATTTTTTCAAAATTGCTGAAATCTATACAATAGTCATATATTTTTAGAATATTTAGGCTTCTTTTTATGTACATCTTGTCTGTCTCTGTAAAGGGTCCAACAGAAGTCAGCAAGCATTGCAGGAGTCCATTTTCCTTTATAACGATTTTCTATAGTAGCAATATCTTGGTGGAATCTTTCACCATACTCATCGCTGACGTCTGCTGGATTCTCTGAAAAGAAAGACCATCAAACTTTCCCACACCCAAAATCAAGCTGTGCATCCTTAGAGTAAATTCAATACACCGCTCGGTAAGGGAAATGACGCGACGTACCCTGTTCGGAGACCGGATTGTGAGTGCTCTCGGGTTATTGGAATCTCAGCATCCATTGGTTCGCAATATACGCGACGCTACGGATTTGGCGAGCTGGGAGTATGTCGAGATTATCTTCTGCTGGGTTCCTGTACATGTGGAAATTGCGAGGAATGAGCGCGCCAAAGAGAACGCGAGGACTGGGCGACCAGACCAGCGTTTCGCTCTTCCTCACACCGATTGCATGGCAGGAATACGGGCTGCCCTCCGGGATGCTTTGGCAAGGAAGATGGGGGGGAGGCGGAAGAGGGGAACTTAAAGTTGCCTGCCATTGCGTTGCGACATCATAAGGGGCACAGTGATTTGCTTTCCTGGCCGCTGTGCTGACGGGACTCAGCGCCCCGTCTGGCCTCAGCTTGGCATTCCTTTTCTCCTTCTACTAACCACTACTTCGTCTTCTATACCAATTCTCTTTCATCCTGCATCGTCCTTCCATCTACGTTTGTTTTTCGATCTCGGTGTATCAGAGCTGTCGGTCAGGGGTTGCGACCCCATGGCTGGGTCCCGCCTGTGTTGGTTGGTGGGTGCCTGAGACTGAGTGGCGCTCTTGGTGGTCCTTGCTTTCCCAACTGGTAAATTTCCGAGGCTGGCCGGCCATTTTTCAAACGATGGTTGGTCAAAGATCGACGGGCTTACCTTCCTGGTTGAGCCGGCGCTCAGGTGTCTCGACGGTAGACAGTGATTGGCGCTGCGCGAATTCGCACCACCTTTTATACTCTACTTTATATGGGTAATAATAAAAAACTGGTTCTCGTACTACACCTGCCAATAAGTCCTCTTTTCCGCGCTTGTTAGATCCCTTCGAAGAAGAGATAGATCCTGATTTGGATTATCCTCGTTTCTGGTAGTGGCGATTTAGTAGTTGAGGTATCTTCGCGAGAGCAGTGTGGTGCCGTGCGGAATTTGTCCACCCCCCCACCCACCTTACAATATGATGTTTTGAGACTAAAGGATAAACTTTCGTCCCAGAGGGTTACGGGCGTTTATAGAGTTTCTAAGTCTGTTGGTCCTGCTAAGGTTCCTACGAGTACGCTCATCGTTACCTTTGAGCGTCAGCATCTGCCCCAGTTTGTTCGTGCTGGTTATCTTCGTGTCCCATTGTCCCGTTATGTCGAGCTCCCCAGACGTTGTTTTAATTGCCACCAGTTTGACCATATGAGCAGCAATTGTAGGCAGGCTTGTCGCTGTGTGGCCTGTGGGTTGGCGCATCATGGCTCCTCTTGTGGGAATCATGAATGTTGCGCCAATTGTGGAGGTTCCCATAGCGCGGCTTCGCGTTCTTGTCCCGTATTCCTTTTTGAGAAGGAGGTCCTGGCTCTTCGGGACTTCTGTGAAGCCCATCTTAGGGTTAAGGGGCAGCTCGCCCCTCTAGCCGTCTCTTCTCCGACGTTTTCCGGGAGGCAGTGTCCCGCTGTCCTCCTCCCGGTCGTCCCACTCCTTCTTTATCTTCTCGCGGTCACTCTGTTGCTTCTTCTCATCTGCCTTTGGTCCCTCCTCGCGGTTCCTCCGTTGCGCCCTCTCCTTTGCCATTGATCTCTTTTCATGTCCCTTCCTCTTTCGCGGACCGTGAGACCGACCGAGATTAGACGCTAGAGGATATCTGGCAGTTCCTCCAGGCGTCTGCCCTTGCTGTTCCTTCCGTTCCTTTGCCTCAGCGCAAACGAAAGGGTTCCTTCCTCAACCCGTTTGGAGTCCAAGCACGCTGCCTCTGGTGAGTCTGGTTTGGCCCCCCGAGTCGGTTGTTAAGGCGTCCTCCATTTTGATGTATTCTCCTCCCCGGTCTTTGCTGGCCTCCCCCGTTGGCATCACTGATGTCATTGTCCGGGCAGAAGTTCACCCGGTTCCGTCTTCCTTGTCTCCTACCCAGGTTCCTTCTTCCTTGCCCCTTCCTTGTATATCTTCTACCTCAGTTTCGTCTCCCTTGCCTCCTACCCCTGTTCCTTCATCTCCTTCTGACCCTGTTCCGTCTTCACCCTCTGACCCTGCACCTTCCTCTCCATATGATTCAATTCCCTCCTTACCCTCTGACCCTGTTCCCTTCTCACCCTCTGTCCATGTTCCGCCTCCTGTTCCATCTTCTTCGCATCTTAGTTCTCGTCCGTCTCTGCTCGATCTTCCTTTCCCTCCGGGCCATGAGCCCTCCACGTTGGTGGGTTCGGTTTGGCTCTCAGCTGTTGCCTCCCGCCGTTCACGCTGCCAAGTCCGTGCCAGGTGCGTCCCCGGCTCATAACAATTTGTCGCTTGCCCCTTCTAGGCCTTCTAGTAGTCGGGAACCTTCGACGGTTTCCGTCACTAGAATCTCGACGTTGGTCTCGAGACGACAGTACATAATGTCTGCCATCCTACAGTGGATTTGTCAAGGGGTTCTCCCCAAGTGGGAGGAACTCCAGCTCTTGCTTTCTAGCGTTCGGCCCTTGGTGGTCTGTTTGCAAGAAAATAAGCTTGGGACTCGCCCCTTCCCGCTGCTTTCACACTTCGGGGTGTTGAATCCTCCCCCCCATCGGGGAGGTGTCCCATGGCGGTGCTTCTCTTTTAATTTCCTCTTCGCTATTCTCTGCACTGCTTTCCCTCCGTACTACCTTGCAGGCTGTTGCTTCGAGGGTTTTTATTCACAAGCTTTTAACTATTTGTTCTGTGTACACCCCCCGGATTTTGATTTGAGTCGGTCTGACCATTTAGAGCTCACAAGTCAGTTACCTACCGCGTTTTTATTACTTGGTGATTTTAATGCTCGCCACCCATCTTGGGGGTGATACTGCCCGTAATCTCCGGGGCGTAGTGGTTGACTCCCTCTAATTATCCGATTCCCTTTGTCTTTTAAATTCCGAGATTTCACTTCTTACCACGTTCAAACGGATTCCTTTAGTGCTGTAGACTTGTCTTTATGTTCGCCCGTTTCCTCGATTTCCGGTGGTCGATTCGGGACGACCTTTCCGGGAGTGATCACTTCCCGATCATCCTGTCTGCCGCCCTTCCTGGCCCGTGCCTTTCCCTCCCTCCTGGTTTTCTCGTTGGGGTCTGAGGCGAGCAAATTGGGTTGGGTTCCGGGAGGCTTCCTTTATTGATGCCTCCCGGGTTTCCTTTAATACCGTAGATTCAGCGGTCTCATATGTACTTTGCTACTTGTATTTTAGTGGCTGCTGAGCGCTTTGTCTCGCCGAGGTGCCTTGTTGCGGGGCGTTCCACCGTCCCATGGTGGTCGAAGGATTGCGCGTCGGTTATTTCTGCCTATCAGTTGGCCCATTCCCGTTATAGGCGGAACCCGACCGTCTCGAATAGGGTCGATCGGAATCGGGCTCGTGCCATCCGCCAAAGGACCCTCCGTTGTGCCCGCCGTGAGTCTTGGTGCAGGTACATATCCTCCATTTCTTCGTCCACGACGCTGACTTGGGTTTGGAAGCGGGTTACTAAGATCCGTGGTTGCGACGCTGGTCATGCCATCCCCACTCTGGACATCAGAGGCTCGCTTGTGTCCGATGGTCGGTTGGTCAGCGAAGCTCTGGCTGACCATTTTGCTTCGGTGAGTAGCGCTGGTAGCTATCCTCGACGGTTTCTCGATCATAAGGTCGCCATAGAGTCTCGCCTTTTAGATTTTACCACGTGCGCCACCTACTCTTATAATGCTCTCTTTTCCGTCTATGAGATGCGGGATGCTTTGTCTCACTGTGGCTTCACCTCTCCCGGTGAGGATTGCATCCACTACGACTTTCTCCATCGTCTCCATCCCCACTCAGAGATATTTTTGGTTGACCTCTACATCTTGCTTTGGGTCAAAGGAAACTATCCGTCCTCCTGGCGTGTGGGGGTTGTTCTACCCTTTCTCAAGCCCGGCAGGTACGGTTTGAACCCCAGTCACTATCGCCCGATTGCTCTTACGAGCTGCCTCAGAAGTTATTCGAGAAGATGGTTCAAGTTCGCCTCACTTGGTTTCTGGAGTCCAACTCGCTCCTCTCTCCATTTCAGTGCGGTTTTCGCAGCGGCCCTAGTACTCATGACCACCTCATTCGTTTGGAAGACTCCCTTTTACGGGCTTTTTTTTCTCTCCAGGCATCAGGTGTTAGTGGTGTTCTTCGACATTCAGAAGGCCTACGATACCACCTGGGGATATGGTGTTTTACGTCAGTTATATGATTGGTGTATGAGGGGCTTTTTACCGGTTTTTATTCAAGAATTTTTATCGTCCCGTAATTTGAAGATCCGTATTGGGGATGCTTTCTCAGGCTTGCGGATTCAAGAGGAGGGTGTTCCCCAAGGGTGTGTTTTAAGTGTGACATGTTTCGCCGTTGCCATTAATAGTCTGGTGTACACTCTTCCGGAGGGGGTTTTGGCTTCCCTCTTCGTGGATGACTTGGCATTGCTTTTTTCATATCCTCGCTTGCCTTCTGCTGCCCGTCGATTACAGCTGGCAATTGATGCCGTGTCAGGTCATGCTTTCTCAAAGGGTTTCCGTTTTTCGGTCACCAAAACGAAGGCCATGCATTTTTATAGAGGTCGTGGTGTCCTTGGTCCCCTTCCCTCTTCTCAGATGGCACAGCGACTGAATATGTCCCCGTTTTTAAGTTCTTGGGTTAAACGCTTGATAGCAAGCTCAATTGGGTGCTCCATTTGCGTCGCTTGAGGGCGTTCTGTTCGAAGGCTATGGATTTGCTTAGGGTTTTATCCCACACCACTTGGGGTGGTGATAGGCGCAACTTGTGGTCGCTTTATTCGGCACTGGTCCAATCCCGGCTGGACTACGGTTGCCAGGTGTACTCTTCAGCGTCTCCTTCAGCCTTGAAGATACTTGACTCTGTTCGTTCGCTTGGGGTCCGTTTTAGTAATGGAGCCTTTCGCACCTCGCCTATCCCTTGCCTCTTTGTTGAGAGTGGCGTGCTTCCTTTGCGATACCACTGGCCTGCAGGTGTGCCTACGATCCGTGTTTCGTGTTCAGCGATACCCTTCATCCCCAGTCCATGAGTGCTTTCTTGCTCCGTCCTCTTCGGCATTTTTTGATCGGCGGCTATCTCTACCCGGGCCTCTGAGGTTCCGGGTTGTGGACCATCTCGCCTCTCTGGGTGTTCCCGGGGTGTTGGCCCTCCCATTCCCGCCGGCTCCGGGTTGGATCGTTCGCCCTCTTGAGGTTTGTACTGCTTTTTGGCATTTAGAGAAAGGGTCTACTGATCCTCGTCTATTAAAGTGGCTGTTTCTTGAACATGCGTGTTCTCATACTCACTAGTGTCCCATCTATACTGACGGCTCGAAGTCGGACCTGGGTGTTGGAGCAGTGGCGGTGTCCTCTACGGAGTCTCTTCGGTCCGTCCGCCCTCATGTAGCATCCGTTTTTACCGCAGAGTTGACGGACATTCCTTTGGCTTTTAATTTGATTTTATCCATCAATTCTTCAGATTTTAGTGTTTTTAGCGATTTCCGGCCTGATTTGGAGGCGGTTCATTCTTTTACGTCTACCCACCCTTTTATCTTTTATCCTGTGCCCTCCCCTGCGGCTGGCGCATGCCATTTGTTTATTGCCCCAGCTGCCCTTGTTTTTAGAATGCGTGCTGTATGCCCGTAATTTAAGTGTGCGTATCTGTGTGTTGTACTGTTTTCTTCTAATCCTTTGCTTTTCCACATTTTTATTGAGTGTCTCCCACGCCTCTTCTGACTTTTTTCGGGCGACCTCGTTTTAACAGTGCTGCCATTAAGAATCCATTAGGATTGGGCAGCTCCCACCTTGTTTTCCCTTAAACTTAAGCTTGCGCCGCAACTGTTCCCATGGACCTATCTCCCAATGCCGCGGCGGCTTCAAGTTGCTTTCTGTCGTCTCCGAATTGGACGCACCGCCATTTGATGGAACGTTCGCCTGCGCCCTACTGTGAAGACTGCCTTGTCCCCCAGACTTTTCGGCACATTCTTGTCGAATGTCCCAGTCTGGGCGATCTTCGTGCACGTTACCTGTTCCGGTACCGGGACGAGCTGAGTTGCTATCGCTTGGCACTTGTACTCGGGACTGGTTCGTGCACACGGACCTTCGGACAATACGAATTTTGGAGGCGGCTGACTTCTTCCCCTCTATTTGACTGTGTTTGTGGGTCGCGTGTTCCTGCGCTGGTGGGAGGCGGGCCTACCCCCAAAGTTAGATCGCGCTTCCTTCTTGTTACCTTTTTGCCTTTTCCTTTCTTTTTGTCGTTTTTTTCGCCTTACCATTTTATCATTATTATTTATTCTTTACATATTGTTATTTGTTTTATAATTTAGCCTAGTATTAGGCTGTGATATGAGTACAGCGACTTTTGCCTTAGTAGGCAGTGGCCAGATGGGCTACTAAAACTTTTAAAGAATTGTAGCAATTTGCCAGAAATCATGAAATAAACACTCCCCCAAATCTTGGTAAACAAAGTTAAGAGAAAGGCCATGTCTCCTTCACCCATGTAGGAAAGCATGGCGTGCAAGATATCGTATTAGCCAGCGGAAATAAAGCGCATCGCAGCTCGTTTAACGAAGTAGGTCTTTGAAGGGATTCCACCTCTGTAAGTCATATCCGGTTGACGTTCTTTGTGCAAGATCTTTGTGCAAGATCTTCCTGAAGCGGCACATGCCGCCGACGAGTAATGAGGAGAATAGAGATCTTGTGCTACGGGTGGTGCCCCCATGCAGCCATGGACTTTTCCCTTCCAGAGAAGGACATAGCTGAGACTAGTTCGTCCAGCATTGGGGCCTCTTGCGAATGAAGAAAAGAATAAAGACTAAAAAGACTAGGGTTGCCTCTCCTTCCGGGGGAAGGGGGGGGCTGAACACGGACGGGTCCCCTGCCTTTTCGCTAGGTGACCAGTTCATGTCTAGCAAATCCAACCTTGTCGGGCAATAACAGCCCTTTTGCCCGTCGGTGACCGGAAGAATCGCTTCATTTTTTTTTGTATTGATCTGTCCCTGTGCTCCTCGGGATGCACAGTCTAATTTTGAGTGAGAGGCAGGGCCCTTGCGTGACTTTTAGAGGCGCCCTGCAACTTTCAATCAAAGTTCATAATCTGTGTATCTTTTATTCGTAACTATATGTTACTTTATTCTATCTAAAGTTCAATATTTCACATTATCCTAAAGAACATGTTTAATTTATTTAGGTCGTAAATAATGAGCCACTGTTTCTGCATTCTGAATACGTCGCAAGTGTTCTGCCAAAATTTTATCGAACTTTGCAAACAATTGCACTTCGCCTAAAAGAATTCTATTACCATGGACGTAGAGCCTATCAGAAACACTAAGAATGGTCCTGCTACTCTTTGTTAAAAACAGAGCAATTACCAAGATATATTTAACACTGCGTGGTAAGGAGCTCTCTCCCTTTTCACTAAAGCAATCGCCTGTTTGCCAAGAGTTGAGGCTGTTTTAAAGCGTACTCGTAATTCTAGCTCCTTCTTTTTCATCATGTGCTGCCTGTGATCTATTGATTTCTCATGTTCTTCTAAGGTCTTGCTTAAATATTATCAACTGCTGAATGCTCCAGACGTTAGTCTCATTTTAAGGCAAGCAAACAGCTTGCAACAGAAACAATACTAATTGAATATACAACCTACATTCGAACTATCATCTCACCATTTGGCAGCATCTTGGAATAGAAATCGGGATTGAATCTGCGGTTTTCCTTTGATTTGGGAAATTTGTATTTTCTTTACTTGAACGGCTGCAAGTTTCACAATACCAGTACGCATACCATCGAATATAGTTTCTGGCCAAGATGCAGGGTCAGTAGTGGTAATGACTGCTTCTTGTTGCACAACCATATTTTCAGCAATAGGTAAAGTTGTTGACAGCATGCATCATATATGTCCATTTCCCTCCGCTGCCTAAAATGTATTATTAACCTGCTGTGAATTTTCATCGCATCCACGCATTTGTTGTTTCTTGGCGGCTCAGTCGTTATTTGCTTGCCTGTCTTCTACAGGCAATGGTGTATTGCTATTCGATAATAGTAATGTCACTGATGTAGATGGTAGCATAAATTGATCCATAATTCAAGCCAATCGTTTGCTAGTTTCTCTAGTTTTTTGCGCTTTTGTGCACTGGATTCATGCTTTCGGAACGACATCACTTGAGATCTGAAATACAAGGTGGTCAGTAAAAATAGCATGAAATTTATTGCATAAGATTAATGCAAGATTTACAAATGATACATGTACACGCAATACTTAAGGCCTTATCAACAAGTATAAATATGTATTTTGGCCTACATGTATTTAGTTATGACAAGCATATACAGGTGATACAGATACAAGATACAAGTGTAATCTGTGGACGTAGGTATAGCTACAGAACATGCAGTGGAATCTAAATTTTAAAAAATATACTAAAACAATTTCTGCCCATTTAGCAAATTTTGGATAAGATTCATTTTAACACAATTAGGATTTTTTAATTTTCA
This sequence comes from Ceratothoa steindachneri, assembly GCA_963969495.1. NCBI lineage: Eukaryota > Metazoa > Arthropoda > Malacostraca > Isopoda > Cymothoidae > Ceratothoa > Ceratothoa steindachneri. The sequence goes on from OZ018328.1 coordinate 113,335,579, forward strand.
AAGACATAAGCGCCTTTTAATTCATAAAATGATGCTCACCGATGTCATTTTGAACTTCCGGAACTTAATAATAACCTAGTTATTAATTTTCCGAAAATATATTTTTACTTTGGGAAATTTTAATCTTTCTGCGCCATTTGCACTATTCTTTTCAAGTTTTGGCGTGCCTAGTTACCGAATAGCAGGCTTTGTTATATCTGCAGGCGATCTGTGCATGCGTCTTATGGCGATTAACCAATATCATTCTTTGTTATATTTTCTTATATTTCGGACGATTCGTGGATATCCGTGTTTTCAGTTCATATGGCGTGCGGTGGCTTTGCTAAGTCGCATTACCAACTAATACGAGAAGTTTTTGATGCCGATTGTCAGTCATAGAAATAGATAGTGCTCGCAGTGTAATCCCGCGAGATGTTACATGCCCTACATGCCGCAGTATTTGTAGATTTAGATGTGATCAGAATTTATTTTTCTGTGTTAAAATTGCAAAGGATTCGAAAGGGCGTAACCCCCCCCCCCCCTCCTCCTTCACATTTTCCGGTAATGCGTTTAAGGCCAAGTGGCTTTCTCATGCCCGCATTTGACCAAGTATGAATTTCAAGACAAATGAGGTGAGATTTTTTCCCAAATTTCTATCTGATTTTATTAGGTTAGGTGCTGGATCTTTTAAATGATTTTGAAAATGTGTTTTTCTTACGCAATTTTGTCGAAATGTAGACGACCTTAATTTCGACGTCAAGATCTTTAGACCCCACTTAACCTAGATAGGGGTCGAAAGATCTTAAAATCAAAACAAAGATCGTCTCTATTTCGACTTCGGGTTCTACCTACCCCGAACCACATGCACATGTAGGTTGTGCATACTTGCAAGTACATGTATTCATAGACACACCTAAGGAGGCCCTTGTTCCGCCACCCCGAGAATCCTGATGTCTTTCTATGCACCATGGCTTACGCACTATACCAGATCGGCGAGAGCCGTTTCTAAGTAAGAGTATGACCACTATGTTATATTATACACTATTACAATGTACTTTATAAAGTGTATTGTATCAAATTATACATATACTCTCATGTAGTTATGATATACCATACTCTACATTGCATATTATAATGCTAAACAACGCTGATTTGACTTTCAAAACGATTGTCGCTTTCCCCTAGAGAAAACTTTGGTGCGACCCCGCATATATTTATTTATTTATTATCCGGCACGACGTACAGGAAATTAAAAGCAAAGAAAAAGGACAGTGTTCAATAGAAAATAATTTGGTAATACTTCAGTTTAGGGGCGCACGATAGGGGGCTACAATCTAGGTCTTATGACATCAGACGGTAGCTTCAAAGGGGGCCAATCCCAGCGTTGTATTTGTTTTGTTATTTAGTTTTTTTCCTTTCTTCTTTATTATTTAGTAAATGCCTGCACTTCTACTTAATTATATTATTTAGTAATGCATTGATTTTTTTTATAATTTCTAATTTATTAAACTTTGTATGTTTCATTTAATTATTTTTGTGAAACTAAACCATTAATTTCACACACTGGCAACCTTAATTCAACCTTATTTCAAACATTGGCAACCCTGAAACTGAGCAGTTAAAAGAGCGCGATATCTGTGAATACGGTTGAAGGCAGAAAAATTTTCACTTAAAAAATCGACGCTGAAAACATCTCCTCTTTGATAAAGGAGGAAACGGTTGAGGTAAGGGAGGTTCAAAACACCAAGTTTTTCCTCATCAACCCTACGGGGATAATTCGTCACACAACCTTATACCGGCATCTATACGACTCAATGTCGGGCTAACCCCCCCTCCCTCGACGGAGTCGCGAAGCCGAAATGAACTGATCTGCCACTCATCTAGTCTCGCTCCAACTATGACGGTCCACTTGGATAGACATAATTGGGGACGTAAAGGAAAGCAGGTTTGAGGACTAGCCCACTGTGGAACTCTACGGAAGAGACCGCCCGGTTACGAGGCGATGCTGAAAGCTTTGGGGAAGAGTTCGCTCTAATCTCTAAGGGTAGCTTCCGGCCAAGACCACAGGGGAACATGCAACCGTCCCTGTGAAAGTTGGAAACAGCATCGATATCCAAACCCCAGATGGGGCGGCACCCCGGATGGTGGTAGTTGATTCTATCACCCCCCATCATAAAGTCCGCCACACATCACCCATCTGAGGGGCCTCCCCGGGTCCACCCACCATCATTCATTCCCCCATTTGGCAGTTCACGTTCACGTAAGCTTAGCGACGAAGTAGAGGGAGTCACCAACTACCCCAACAAATAAACCGAGAAGAGAAGGTGCCCCAAGCTGAGGAAATACCAACCACCAACATCGAAAGCGGACTGAGACAAGCAAAATCTGGACTGAAGGGCCACTCTTGTGAAGAGATGGCCCAGGACCACACGACAAGGATTCCTCTGCGGGTTGTCGACGGGCAACCCAAGCCTAGTAGAGAGTCCACTTTTGAGGCCGTGTACGGAAAACTGGGCATTGCCATGGTTAGGCTGCTGGACATTCCCTCAGGTTATATCGCTATATGTGAGAAGAAGAAGGATATAGAGGATATAACCAAAGAAAAGGCAGTAGAAGCACTGCGAGGCATTGGACTGCATCCAGCAGTTCCCCCCCCCCCGATCCTGGCCCACAGGAGCGTGGTATGTCGTCGAATCGACCCATGGATTGGGCAGCATACCGCGGAGGAGATCCGTGCAGAAATAGAGCTTCGGCAAGCCTGGACCAAGGTAGCCGAAGTTATTAAGTTTATGAACAGAAGGGACGGTGGAGAGTACACACATGTGTTCAAGGTGATCTTCTCGGAGACTACCATGGCACATAAGGCTAAAGAACAAGGACTGCTGATGTTCAATGCCAAAATCAGCGGCGAGCAGGTGGAAAAGGGAGAGTATACTCCAGTCCAGTTCTGCTTTAAATGCTATAAGATGGAGTCTCACGCCACCAAAGACTGCAAGGAGCCGCAAGAATCGTGTTCCAAATGCAGCCAGAAGGGCCACAATTGGCGCAACTGTGACAGCAACACAGTGAAGTGCATAAGCTGCGGGCAAGGTCATAGGACTATGGCCATGTCATGCCCCGCCAAAAAAGAGATCATGAGAAACAAGCAGTAAGCCAAGAGGAACGAGGAGACGCGTAGAGCGAACACGTCCTACGCCCAGGCAGCTAAGGCGGCCATCTCTGAGGTGGATGCCAAGAAAACTTACCTTAAAATCGAGAACGAGGGCTCCACCAAAATAATGACGTGCATCCTTCATGCGCACGTCATGAACTTGGCTCGCCCGGGGACATTTGCAACAGTTCTAAACCAAATGTTGGCGAAGAACGGGATGGAACAAATGTGGTTCCCGGACAACCCCCTCTCTGGGGACGTGCTGCATCTACAGATGACCCCGAAGGAACAGAAATCAGCAACTACAGCACAAACTGAAACTATCAAGAAGACGAACAAGAAAGTACGAAAGGTAGCAGCTGAGGCGACAACTCCTGCTCCCACCCAAAGCAAAACAGAATCGGCGGCAAACAATAACTCTGACATTAGCAGTTCTTCGGAATCATCAGATTCCTCAGACAATGAAACACCAAAACCCCAGGAGAAGAAGGAACAGAAGAAGAGAGTGAAGAAGATACGGGCGAATTATATTAACCTGAGAATATACGCCTGTGAACAATTCCCCTTCCCGGAGGAGATGGAAACCAGGAGTATATTCCAAGGTATAAGGTCAAAGATCTACAAATGGGAATATGACTCCGAGGTGGACCCTGAAACAGTGGAGGAGGCCCTGCTCGCACAAAATGTGATTCTACATCACAGCACATGCGAGCAAATCTTGAACGCTAAGTTTAAGAAGAAGAAGAACGGGAGGAAAAAGAACGTCACCCAGAAACACTAAGTGACAGAAGATGGAGAGAGTAAGCAACAGAATGAGGATTCTGACACTCAACGTGAATGGATGGGAGGAGAAGGCCACGGCATATGGTAACATATTCCGAGTGCATGACCCCGACATCATTCTCATTACAGAGCACGGTATTGACACAACAGCTGGTCATATTAAAATACCGTCTACAGAGTAGTCATGAAGAACCATTCCCAGGAAAGGTTCGATGGTGCTGCAATAGCTGTCAAGAGGAACATCTCCTTTAAACAACTTCCAGAACTCGATGAGTCCTTCGTGGCAATCGAGGTACACACCCTGGTAGGAGACCTAGTGATAGCTGCAGCATATCAACCCTCTCGACGAGCATATCTCCCGTTATGCAACTTCTACACACTGTTCGGGCACCGCAGAATGGCATTCTTAGGGGGAGGTCTCAATGTCAGATGCCGTGCCGCGGGCTATGGTAGCACCAACGATAGAGGCCGAAACTTGGAATTGATTATGGGAAGAAAAAACATTCAAAGGATAGGGCCGGATTTTCCGACCTATATCACTTCCAGATCAGCAACCAAGCCTGACATAATCTTAACAAGTGAAGGCTTCCTTTTCAACTACCATAGTGAGCCAGGCCCAGCAGTCCCTAGTGATCACATAGCGATTCTCACAACAGTATCTCTCGCACCAATCCAGCTCCCAGCCCCTCTCCGGAAAAATTACGCCCTGGCCAACTGGGATCGTTACAAGCAACGACTCAGTGACTATGCGCCAGCTGACCTCAGCACGGCGTCGTTAGAGGAGATTGACAGGGAATTGGAGAGGATAACAACGTCCATACTAAACGCGGACCGCGAGAGCATACCCGTAACAGGGTATAAAACACCTCCTCAGCCCAGATGGACAGAGGAGATGAGAGATACCGCTCGCGTTCACAGGGAAGTGTACGAGGAAGTACGACGGGAGGGTCCCCGCCGGGAAAGGAGCTTGCTGCTTCGACGCCTAAGCTCAGAGCTTAGAGAGGCCATCAACCTCCAACAGGAGAAAATATGGAACAACTTATAGCCAAAGTCGACAGCAAACTTAGCCCGGCTAAGTTCTGGCGCCAAGTCAGGAACTTAAAGGGACTTACACCAAGACCCAAGGCTCGGATAAAGTAGAACGGAGACTACATAGAGAACCCGGTGGTTCTCGAGGATATGTTCAGGAACTTCTGGAAAAACGTTTTCAGGATTACCCCCGAGGAAAACGATGAGTTCGACCAGGAATTCGAAGGCCAACTGATTGAACAACTAAATCAGGAAATGCATCGCACGCACCCGCTACAGCAAGTCAACTAAGACAGGGAGATGGCGGGCCATGGACGTCCCATAACATCAGAGGACGTCATGGCCACTGTAAAAGCCTTTCGACAAAAGGCACCAGGCTGGACGGGTATCACCAGAAATAACTTGGTTAACGCCCCACAGCAGATCATTCAGGGAATCGTTAACATCTACAACGCTTCCCTGAACACGGGCTACTTCCCGGAAGGTTTCAAGATTACGAAGGTGATCTTCATACCCAAGGGAGGTGAACCCCCTGATCAACTGGTAAACTACAGGCCAATCGCCCTGCTGGAGTTCGTTGCAAAAGTCTACGAGAGACTCCTAGCTGACAGGCTTCAAGAACAACTTGCCGAGCTGGGAGCCCACAACCCTCAGCAGCACGGGTTCCGCAAGGGACGAGGAACGGAAACAGCCCTCGCCCCCCTTGCGGAGAAACTCGCTTTCAGTAAAGCTGAGAGGCGGTACGTTGACGTGGTGCTGCGTGATGTAAAGAAGGCCTTCGATAAGGTTTGGCTGAGAGGATTACAGTACAAGATCCTCAACCTCCAGCTTAACCCACTCCTTGAAAGGATCCTTTGCAACTACATCTCCGATAGGAGAGCCCGAATTTCAATCGAGGGCTGCAAAGGACCCGAATTCCAACTCAAGGCAGCTGTCTCAGCCCTCTGCTGTACCTCGTGTACACTATTGACCTGCCTGCTCCAGTGAGGCACGATTCTATGTATCTGCAATACGCAGACGACATCACCCAAATCGTCCTGAGTCCATTCAGGAACTCTGGAAGTCAGGTGAGGGCGACAGCTGTCGAAATAGAGAATATCAATAGATATGAGAAGAAGTGGAAAATCAAGACCAACCGCCAGAAGTTCACTATCATTCCTATGAACCGCCGGAAAGTAGACGACGTCGTCGTCAATAACGAGATTTATCCGTACTCCAACGAGGATAAAGTCCTGGGCTTACGACTCTTCAAAAGTGGATACAAGACGCACATAAATACCAGAGTCTCCCTAGCCAAAAGAGAGCTGAGGAAACTTTACCGTTTCCGATGCCTCAGCGTGCTTAACATCAAAAAGCTGTACATGGCCTTGGTACGTTCAGCCCTGGTGTACCCGGCCGTGATCACGCAGATGGCGAGCTGTACCTCTCTCAGAATGATGCAGAGAGTACAGAATAAAGCTACGCTGCTGATCACTGGCACGCAAAGGATCGACCGTACTCGGCAATCGATTCTTCACCAAAGAATCGGACTAAAGCCGATCAACACGGAGATCCAAAGGCTAGGGAGAAAGACTTGGGACAAGGTAGATCAAGAAATACTCCCAAACATGAATCCAGACATCAACATACGTGCAAACCGTAGGCGCGCTATAGGTAGAACTGCTCTGTTCCCTAGTAGTAGAACCTGCGCGAGAGAAGTGGTACTACCTATGTTTACGTAGTAATAGTCCACTTCTCTAAAGCACTTTGATCGTAAAACTTAAAAATTGGCAACTAGCTTAACCAAATAAACAACTATAAATAACAGTTGAAAAAAGAGGCAAAGTGTCCACATTAAAGTCCCCCCCCTCCCCCCCCCTAATATAAACAAAGTCGAAATTAAAAAACTAAAACAAAATTTAATTATAAAAGAGGCGAAGTGCCCAATCCAAAACATCAAAATCAACAAAGTTTCTGAATTAAAAGAGGCAAAGTGCCCAATTCCCAATACCCTTAAAATAAGAAGATATTGTCAATCAAAATCAAACGATAAAAAGAGGCGAAGTGCCCAAACTAATCAGGTCACTGAAAACTCAACAACTTGAGAGATTTATTCAGCATTTAAGCATCCTTGAAAGGCTTGAATGCTTCGAAGGAGGTACAGAAACAACCAAATCCATAAATAGACATATATATTATAACGGAGGAAACTGGTTGTCAAAGACAGTCAGCTACTTTTTGACGGAGGAATTTTATATTTTTAAACATAATTAAGAAGAATGCTAGTGATGCCCTAACACCAGGGCAAACTAGAAAACATATTTACACCTTTATATACCTACCACACAATTTCACCACTTTAACCTAAATTGTAATTGTAATACGGTTTGTTCGACTTCAAACGACTTGTGTTAAATCATCGGGCAGTTTAATAGACTTTTCTATAGATCGTGGTCTCATTTAAAAGAAGCCGGCTCAATTATAATAGTGAAGGTGGAGTTAGGGTAAACCTGAAGATCCGCGTCACGCGCTCGCCTCCGCTGTTCCCCGGTCCTGGCCGCATAATATTTCGCCCATGTTCCAATATGTTTCACCTTTTTTGACTAATTTCGAGTTAAGGCTCGTGAAGAGGATCCCCCTGCGATGAACCTGATATTTCAATCATTTTTCTTTGGGGGGGAGGGGGCTGGGGGCGCAACCCCCAGTATATGCGATGACCCTGAGATTTCAATCAATTGGAGGGGTCTGGGGGGAGCAACCCCCAGTATATAATCGTAATTGTTTATAGAATAATGTTCTCATGTTTTTGTTTTTTTTAGCAAATCGTTTCTGCGTGTCTGAACGAAACTTAAAGCAACATGGTCCCGATAGATTTCGGCTGAAGTCTATTTCCAAAGTAACTAAATTTTCTTTTAATTTTAGGGGGCAATAGCCTAAATTAGGCAGCGCTATCGTCTTTGTTATTTTGATAAACGTGTTATCGGCGCTGCACGTTTATCGAATAATAAAGACGATAGTGTCGCCTACTTGAGGTTATTTTCGCCAAAAAATTAACATTTTTAATTACTTTTGAAATGAGGGGATTCGCCTTTTGACGTCTGACGTCATAAGGCCTCAAATTGTAGCCCAAATTTGTAGCCCAGAAACAGTCCCCCTAAAATGAAGTATTTCCAATAATTTATTTTCCAAAGAATCTTATTACCGAATTTCATTGTTTATAAAACTTTAAAATTCACGTACAATTCGATCGTATTCATACATCAAATCTAATTTTCATTTTTCAATTTATGTGAGTAATATGAACCATAGAGTATACAAAGCCTATTAAGGAAGGGACGTTCGTGGTACAATGTAATATTTTTACAAAATCTTTACAGGTACAATGTATTCTCTATTTTATTACTTAAAATTTTAAGTGAGCATTGGTTTATTCTTATTCGACATCTTAATCAAAGTAAATAGATGACTCATGTACGTACTTTGATCCTAACATGGGGCACCTCAACCGCGGAGGTCCCCTGCGACTGCAGATACTTAGCAACGGCCCTGCTGAGAGGTGGTCGATGACCTCCATATAGTGACCACTTTCCCAATCAAATCAATCATATATCGATTTATGGGCTAATACTGCCTGAGATGCTACTTTGGTAGTGTTTTTAGCAGGATAAGTTCGCTGCATTTCAGTAAATGATTAAACTCTGTGTTCAGGTCGATGGAGGAGGCCGTTGGGTTCTTTTCCGGCAACATCATCGCCGTGGGCCTAAACACCATTCTTAGAACGTCTTGCAGTTTTTCACGCTGTGCGCTTGTTTGCTAGTAGAAAGAGTGTGAGAAGGCTCTTAGAGAGTTAGTTATATGAGCCGCTCGAAGGATCACACTGTCGATAAATATCGTCGAGCAAGGTCTCGGTTCCGGAATGCTTCGAAGCAGGACCGACATGCTTCTTGGTAGGCATACATGTCTTCAGTTAACGGAAAGCGAGTCAAAAGGATTCGATGCAAGTTCTCGATAGAACAGGACTCCATGGTGGAGTCTTACGTGACCGCTTTCTCCACATTCTTTAGGCGGCAGGATGCTGCTCCGTCAGAATGTAATGCATGCTGTGATTACGCTGAAGGCCGCCGACTGGAATTTACTTGTAGAGGTGGAGAAACCTTGAATGATAGATTCAAACTTCCGCAGTAGCTTCATGCACGAAGAGTTTCCATACATCAGACGATGTCCCATATGCCATGCTTCGGTACCTAGTTGAGCGAGGTATGGTTTGTTTTGTTAATTTTGTTCAACAGGATCAAAAAGGAGGAAATCCACCAATACCACTGTGTTCGCTTTTCGCAACACAACATCCCCTTTCCCTCCAGTCTCTCTAACCTCTTGCGTATGTAATTTGATGGAGAAATTATCAAATGCTAGACTAGCCTTTTTTCTGGAGAGCTAAGGCCACCTGTCATATGCACATTCCGGCGTTTGCAAGGTCCACTCCAAATGGGATGCTCTGATCCGACTGAATAAAGTCGCCTGCGAGGCCTTCATTCCTAGACAGTACTACGCTATGGTGTTTTTGAATCAGAAGGCCTATGATACTGCATGGCGATACGGTATCATCGAAACTCTCCACACTATGAGGGCGAAATCGTCGTTTCCGCGTACCCGTGGTGGAAAGCTCTCTCTGATCGAGTGGAGCTGGGAAATTATCTTCAGTGTTAAACTCTTTGACTTGAGGATCAACATTATCACCTTAGTGTTGCCGAAAGATATTTTTGCTGTGCTCTACGTAGATAACCATTAGATATCTTTTAGTGAGGCACAGATGCCAACTTTGGAACGTCGACTCCAACAAGCATTGAATCACATGTCTTGCTATGTCGAAGCTCACAAGTTTCGATTTTCTAGGGCCCATACTAAGGAGGTGCACACGTGTCGGCATCCACAGTTCCATCCCGAATCCGAGATCGACTTGCTTTTAAACGGCGCTCGCCTAGACGTGGTGAATTTGCGCATTTTCTTTGGTCGTATTTTCGACCGACACCTCATCTGTGAGGACCATATTCGCAGCCTGAAGGTCTCTCGTACTTGCGCCATGGACATTATTCGTTCTGTGTCGTTCGAAGCTTGACTACTGATGCGAGTTTTATGTATCTGCAGCCAAGCGTGCAATGCGGAAGGTAGGCTCGATCCACGACACTGGTCTCCGCCTGGCGATCGACGGTGCGCATTGAGAAAGACTTTTGTATGCGGGGAAATGCCTGTTTTTCTGAGGCGTACACATCTAATTATGCATTTGTACCTGCTGGCTTGTCTTATCTATCAGTCGCCAACAGCCCTCCTACATCTGTGAAACTCGACGGCACATATGTTGCTGCAATAGGCCAGTCATTCACTAAGCCGTTTGGGTTTACTTATACAAACTTCTACGAGAGCTTGATGTAGCTATCGGTCCAGGTTCTGTTCTTGTTCTTCCATTGATGCCACCCTGGATCCATGACAGTATACACGCATGGTTTCACTCTGAAGAAGGGGTGAGCTTCCACGCCGTATCCCCTCTGATTGAATTTAGTCTCTCTTCACGGCCGATGTTTTTTTTATTTTTGTTATTTGTTATTTACATATTGTTATTTGTTTTTTCCTCTAGCCTAGTTGTTATAAAAAAACACCCTCCCGCGGTACTAGGGTGTAGCGATCTTTCAACCACGGGATATGGGTGGGGCAGGAGGATCAGCGATTTATACCCGGCATGATGTCTCCATTTTTCTCTTTGTTATATATACCTCCTTTCAGCAAGTAGAAATGCGGCTACGACTGGATAGGAGGTATACTATATTTTCTACGTACATTCCACCTTCAGCCGAATTCGATGCGAGAGACTTCTGCCGCGTCTTTGCAAAGGGGAGACAACTCGATCAATCCTAGGTGTCATATTCTTTCCGATTCGATCGACAAGCTGGAGATAGGGTATTGGAATTAGTATTGGAATGTCGTCGGGTCTGATTAGCCAAAGGGCTGCAGTCTTTGACGCTGTATCGGCCCTCTCATTTCCAGTGACCCCCAAGTGTGCTGGAGCCTAGCAGAAAGATTTTTCCATCCACCCCAAGCTATATACATAACTTTTATTTCTACCAGAATTGGATGCATGTCCGTCATCCGTTTTAATGATTGAAGGCTGCTGAAGGAGTCACTGAACATCATATATTCATCTGAGATTGATGCTACTTTGGGTAGTGTTTTAGAGTCGATGTAATTGTCCAATATCACCGAGAATCCTGTTCCATCTCTGAATTTCAAACCATCACTATATATGTGGATTCCTAGATGTGTTGCATCATGGGTAAGAAATTGAATTTTCCTTTCCAGGGGGAGAGTTGGTGAACGTTCCATACTCTCGACGCGTGCACTCCTCTGTTGGTATAGCTATAGATCAGGTTCCATAATACAACCTCTACGGTGGCAAAGGTGGAACACTTTCTTCTTTTTGATTGATAATTGGTATCCGTGTGAGGTTTTCAATCTTGTGATGTTGTTGCTGGAGAGTTGGAGGCGACGCTCTATCGTCGTCATTTCGGACCCTGCAAAGGAGATTGAGAAGTAGTCTACGTAGAGGTTGGTTGCAATCTCTTGGTGAAGGCTTTCTGAGATTCCGTTGATTGCTATAGCAAACAGGGGCACGCTTAATACGCTGCCCTCGGGAACGCCTTCTTCCTGTAAGATTGGGTTTCCCTTCCCAAACTTACAGTAAAGGTGCGGTTGGAGAGGAAGATTTGAATAAATTTGGGCCATTGTCCGCGCAGGCCTAGGTTATGAAAGGGTTTTCAAAACGGCGTACGCCATAACGTATCGTACGCCTAATTGAGGTCGAAGAAGACAGCCAATAAGTGTTGTATCCTGGCGAATGCATTACATACCGCGGATTCCTGCGGATGAGGTCATCCGCAGTTGAATGTAATTTTTGGAATCCACACTGTGATGGGGATATGTGGGATTCTGTTTCAAGGAACTACGTCAGGGGTACGTTCACCATTTTTTCGACGAGTTTGCACAAACAAGAATTTAAGGCGATTTGGAGACTAGTTGGGTCTTTAATTGGCTTTTGGAATACGAGAATGTGGTCTTTCTTCAAGTATCTGGGGAAGCGTTTTGCATCCACATCTTGTTGAATAGGTCTAGGAGGAAGCGTTTTACTCCTTCACCCAGGTGATGTAGCATTGCGTATGATATGTTGTACGGGCCTGAAGCCGTGTCGCCACAAATTGAAAGAGCTGTGCCGAACTCGCTTTTACTGGATTTCTCGTTCTAAGATTTGGGCTCCCTTGATGTGAAATTCGGAAGTGTGGACTTCCCCTCCAACCGAAGTTGAGCGAACTCAGATGTTGCATTTGCTCTACTTGATATTTTCAAAAAGGGTCTCGCTAGCGTGTTTGCCACATCACTTGGATTTAAGATTGTGTTTCCGTTTATGCGAAGTACGTGGGTGGGGTCTCGACTGGACTTACCTAGCAGGCATCGGATTTTGCTCCGCGTGAGGTGGATGGGAGTTCTTGAATTTATTTTGGAGACGTAAGTTCTGCAGGATCTTCGACGGGTTGGTTTAAGCAGGTAAGTATATCTTGCTCGTTTTTAGTCCCGGGCGACTCTACATCTCACTATGTCGGTCGGTCGGTCCCCGTATTACTTTTTATTTTTTGTAATAACATTATAACTCTTGGCCGATTCTAACGATATTAGAAACCCGTGTGTTGTTTTACATTTTCTTTCGAATGATATAATTGCCAAAGTCCTCCCAAGGTTAGACCGGGAATTATTTTGTTTTGGCAATAAGATCATAACTATTCGGCCAATTCTAACGAAATTTGAAACCCTTATGTTGCTTTACATTTTCATTCGAATGATATAATTGTAAAAGTCCTCCCAAGATTAGCCCGGGAATTATTTTGTTTTGGCAATGACATCATAACTATTCGGCTGATTTTAACGAAGTTTAAAACCCTCATGTTCCTTTACATTCCCTTTTGAATGATAGAATTGCCAAGGTCTTCCGAAGGTTACTCGGGGAATTATTGAAAGTTCTGAAGGTCGTAAGGTCATAAATCAAAATAAGTGAGAACACGCGAATTTTGATCAGCAGACCTTGTTTATTAAATTCCATCTTCGTTGTGGGACTCTGTCATCATTTGCACGTTTGGTAGGCTTTCAATGCGGCGGATCATTCCGAAAAGGATGAGTAGGTAATGGTCGCTTCCTTTTAGGTCGTATGATATTCTCTAGTCGAAATTCGCTGTGATGTTGAATCTGGTGCCCTCTTCCTGGTTCATTATTCCGAGTTAGTGGCACCGACACCAGATGTGCTGCTGTCGATTTCAGCTGGGGTAGTTACACAAGTATAACTCGGAAGCCTTTGATGGGGAATGTATTCCTAACATGGTTTCCTAGAGACAGATGCAGGCAGGGCTCTCGTCCGTTACCAGATGCCTTAGTTCCTCCCAGTTAACTCTGATTCCGTGAATGTTCCACTGGATTATCTTCACTATTCCTGTAGTTTTATTCGTGAAGCGAGCGGTTCGGTTATCGCAGAAGTCGTGACCATCTTCGATTTAATAAAGGCTTGTGGCCACTGTATTCTGCTGTGGGCTGGTTTGGGTGGCTTTGGTTGTTCTCTTTCCTGTGTGTTGGGTATCTGCTGTAGGGGAGTGCGTTAGCGCTCTATCTACAGAGAGGGGAATAGGTTTGTTATCCTCAATATTTAGAGGAAAACGATTGGTCTGTTTCAAATTTTCTGCTGTTGGGTGGGGGAAAACCCGTTGGTGGTCTGATCCGAGCTTTGGTGCGCTCGGAATGGGGAAGGTCGGTTCCAGGAGGATCCTGGGTGGCCTCCATTTTCATATCGTTTATCTTTTCTTTGTGTATGTCTGGGGTAGGCAATTTTGGTGCGGGGGCCGCAACAATTTGCGAAGGTCACTGTAGTTGCGGGGGAATGGTCTCTGGAAGATCCTGGGCGTCCATCCGTTCGGGATGGGGGTTGATGGGCTCAAGAAGGTGCTGTGGTTCCGTTCGTGGTTTTACCTCTCTGTTGGGGAGTTGAGCGTCGGGATGTGGGTTGCAGGAGCCTTGCAGTGGGGCAGCTGCTTTTGGGGGGGGGGCATATGGTCGGTTCTCAGCCATTACATGTCCGGGAAGGGGGAGAGCGTTTATGTGTTGGTCTACGTTGCTCTCGCCCGTTTGGAAGATTATCTTGTAGGGGTGCGAAGATGTATCAGAGAAAAATTCCTTCCAAATCGATAATATAAATAGCCCATTAAATTACCAACTCAAAACGGAATCGCCGTGGCGTTATGGCTAAAGTGCTGGCATTTGGATCCAAAGTCCCACGATCGAAACTTGTAAGTCCACAATTTTTACGAAGAAAATTCACGAAAGAAAACGGAAAATCAAGGAAAACGATTTCAAGGGCTAACTCATTAAGAATAAAAGAAATCATCAATTCATCAAGAAGCAAGAAGAAATCATCACGACAAGTTAATTGGAAGATGCATCAAGAAAGGAAGGATACTAAGATCAAGAATTAACCCAGCCAACTTAAATGAAGAAGGAATCTCCGCCAACAAGAATACCAAGAGTCAGATAAATGGAAGACAAATGTTTCAAGGGGCAACTTCAGTCAAGAAGAAATAAATAGATTCGATAAAAGATGAACAAGAATAATATTGATAAATAAATAAAGTTATAAGGAAGAGCTCCCCCCCCCCCCCATAATCTCTTGAGTAGTAGAGGTTTCCATATTAAAGGCCTGGGGTGCAGGCTCCTCGAGTGGATTGGCTGATTACGTGCTTTAATGGGGGTTTAAACGCTTTGTTGGTTTCTAGAATGGAGGCGTACGAGTTGCCTCTATTTTCAATCATGTTATGTGGCTTTTTTCTAGCCTCTCTGAAGTTGGGACGTTCCTTTTTCTAGGAGGGATACTACCTTCTCTTCAAATTTGTAAATGTTGCACTTTTTGCTCGATGTTGGATGGGGCTCTGCACAGTTTGCAACTTTTGATGTGCAAGTTTCGGTCGATTCAGGGTGTGAGGCATTTGCAGAGTTGACACAAGTGGGCGCGAAGCCCTCTTCCTTGCGACAGCAGGTTTTTATAGTGCCCATGTTTGACTGAAATAACATCTTCTAGGTCTGGGTTTAAATTCCCTTACTAAAAAAGCGACGTCATCCCAAGTATTTGTGTTTATGCAGGATATCTAGGTCAAATAAGACAAAATAGGTGTTTTTTGGTACTTTGAATTTGTTAACTCATATGTGTACTTGGGTGACAGAGTATTCACCTATTTCTTCAATTAGCTGGGATTCTGTAAGTGGAGGAATTCCACGTGGAATTTCATTTTCAGCACGGAAGTTCCATGTGCTGGAGAAGATTCTGTTAAGCTTAAATTGGTAAGCCTAACCATCCCCTTCCACAAGCGGTAGCCTCAAACCGCGTCCACCACGGTCCATCTTTACACGAGTTAGAATAGCCTCGGCAAGAAGATTCGAGGATATTCGAGAGTAGAGCTGTTTCCCACTACCCCCCCCCCCATGCGGGGAGAGCCTCAGACGTATATAGTGCTCGTTTCCCATAAGACAGAAACAGAGTTGAGAAGTCTCGCCCGGAACCAAGAAGATTCCCCTAGTTCCAAGTCAGGTGCTAACAACAAAGCAAAGTGACAGCTGAACTATTTGTGTATTGGAATTAGCCCTAGCCAGTGAGGTAATTCCATTTAACAATAGCGACCAAGGGATTTTTCCGACTTCTCTCATCAACTCCTGTCGAAGCCCTCCTCGTTCGCCCCTCGTTTTCGGGTGGCCAAAATACTTTTCCCTGGACTGGACGTTACCCCCCCCCCCATCCTTTTGGAGAACCGTCATCACTTTAAGCTCCCGCTCAAAAGTTTTGAGCGCCCTCGCCTCACGTGCACAAGACATCCGTGAAGCCTTACCCCGTCGTCTCACCCGGAATCTTCCGTAAGCCAACCCCTCTTCCCCTTCAGTAACCCATTTGAGTTCATTCCCCCCCCCCTCAATTTGAATAGTCTCCTCCTGTAATACCATAAATTTTAACTTCATAGTCTAATTCATAACTACAATCCCCCCCCCCCCCCCCCTTCGTTCATCTGATGTAATTTTGCCCAATAATTCTCTGATGTAATTTTGCCCATCAATTCTCTCATTATTTTTATGTAAATAAAATTATATTTTTGGCCATTCCTCCTTAAGTAACCTTGAGCGTTACCATTGCCCATATTATACCTGACCTCGTTGCACTCTTATCTCGCCCTCCGCCCGTCGAAACTCGTGGTGTTCCGTCTCTTTGTTGGTTCGCCTTCAAGTTATTGGTCCCTCCACCATAGATATAATATGGTATTGATTTAATATAATGTCATACCACGACACTGTATATTGAGCGAAGTCTGGCTCTATTATCACCCTGTTACGTATGTTGAAGGAGGGTGTGAGGTCAATAGCATATGGTCTCGTGCTAGCTCTGTTAGCGCTAATACTTTCTCTGTCTGATCTTTTGTTTTCACTTCTACTAATATGATTTCGTCTTCTTGAGGCGAGAGAGGTGGGAATTGAGTCCTGGGAAGCTGGAATAGTCTCTGGAAGTTGCGACCCTGTTTAATGATACACGTGGGTTTTCTGGTTTTATGAGTATTAGATAAAACCTTTTGAAAGAGCGGTCTATGAGCTGACCTGGGATAAGTTGTAGAGAGAGTAGTTCAGGCAATGTCTTTGTAGATCTTTCTGAACCTGATACTTGTAGAGGATTCGAAGCTTCCTCTTGGTTCTGTATCGATTTCGGTCGTTTATGCGGTGGTGAAGTTAGGTACTTGGAGATCTTACTCGTTCCTGTGCTGATGTCTTTTCCTGTCTACCTGGTACTTGGGGAGGAGATTCTGTGGTAGATGTCCTAGTATTTGCTTTGTCCAGATCTTGCGTCTTTTTCGTTCCTCGGCTTCTGGTACTCGTGGTACTCGCCGTCGAGCTGGGAAGTAAAGTGGGTAGGGAGGGAGAAGGGGATGCTTAGATATAACCGGGCCAACTATTGCTCGTGAACGTTCCGTCTTGCTAGCTTTAATAGGCCTTTTGGGCCTCAAAACCGATAAAGGGACCAATAGCTTGATTTCCATCAACCTGTTGGAGCAGACAACAGGCCGGTTCTGAATAACACAGTCAGCGTGCGGGCGCGGGACAAGATACAAAGGGGGACGGAATTCAGCGCAAGGGTACCTGACAGTAGCCCAGGCTCACCGTGTAGGATATACCTGGTGGGCATTAACCCTTTCTTTCTCACCTTTGATTTCGGCCCACTCCCGCAAACCAAACGCCGACCGCAAAATTCCACCCCTTTCTTCTCAGCTAAAAAGGGGGGCAGGGAGGGAAATGGTTTGGTAGCAGCCACTATTCCGTAGATGTTGATGGGGGAATCAAGCCCGGAACAACCCTGAGAATCAGACCACTTGTTTACCAATAGTTAGCACAGGTCCGAACACAAGCAGAGTAGTCGAAGCTTATCGAAACAAACACTTTGAAGAGAGGAAGTGGTATAGCTTGGGAAGAAAAGACCAGGGAAGGCTAAAGGGTTTGTTAGCGCAAAAGGGAGAAGAGGTTAAGCTAGGGCCGGACGTGGCGCTAAGTCCCTTCAGCACGGCGTGCCCCTTACGGGGTTCTCGAGGAGTATGAGATCGCAATCTCGGACCCATCGTCCGTGTCTAAGTCCTTCGCGAACGCATTCTTCGCATTCTAGCGTTGGGATGCTGCTTCGCCAGCTTTCAATGCACTTCGTGCTGTCGCTGAAGGCCGCCGAGGGGTCTTTCGCAACCGCGGAGAGATTACTATATCCCGGCCAGTTTTCGCTCAATCTCTCTAAACTCCTGCGTGTGCGAGTTAATGCAAAAATTGGTAAATGTTAGACTAATAATTTGCTGGACAATGGACGCCACCTGTCTTCTGCACAGTGGAACTTCGCTAATTTCCCCCCACGTCTAGGGCTCTGCTCTGACAGAAAAATGCCGTATGCGAGGCCTTCCTATGATACCGCATAGGAAGGCCTATGATACCGCATGCGTACAGGTGGGGGGAGGGTCTCTCTCCGGCCCAATGGAGCAGAAATAGGGTGTCACCCAATTAAATGTCCTCATGGTTACATTCTTTGCCCTGAGCATCAACGCTATAACTTGCGTGCTACCGAAAGATATTCTTGCTACGCTCTCCGTAGACGACCTTTCGGTATCTTATGTTACAGCCTAAATGCCAACTCTGTAACGTTGACTCCAACAGGCGTGGAACCATATATCTTCTATGACGAAGCGCACAAGTTTCGCCTTTTCTTGGCAAATATTAAGGTGGTGCACTTCTGCCACAATTTACGGCTTCACCCCGACCTGAAACTGTTCCTAAATGGAGTTCACCTGGAAGTGGTGGATTTATACTGTTTTTCTGGTCTTGTTTTTTGTCCGCTACCTCACCTGGGAGGCTCATATTCGCAGCCTTAAGGTCCAGTGCACCTATGCCATGGACATTCCTCGTTCTGTAATGTTCAGCACTAGGGGGCTGATCGGATTAATGTTTAACTGTTTTACCGATCATTTGTTAGTTCTAAGCTTGATTATTGATGCGAGATTTATGCATTGGCAGCCTGGGATGTATTGCAGAAAGTGAACATGATCCAATAACCCTGGATCCGCCTTGCGATCGGTGCCTCCTGTACTCCTTTCCGATTGGGAAGATGCCACTCAATCTGTGCCCATACACCATTTGCATGCACGCGCGAATTCGGTGCCTCCCTCAGTCGTCAACAGCTTTCACTGTATCTGCAGCTAACCTCGACGGTGCCTATGCCGCCGAGACTAGGAAACTCCTCGCGCACTTAGTGTCGCTCTCAGGCCTTTAGCGCCTCATGTTTTTCCCAGGACACCAAATGGAAAGGACCACTTATGACTATTTGACTCCACGCCTCTGCTCCCATAGCTTCCACAGCACCAGGACTATTGCCTTCACCTTTTTGAAGTGCACCTTTTTCACCCTAGATCCGTGCTAGTGTACACAGATAGCTCAAACTCCCTGGAGGGGGTTGGCTTCCACTCCTTATCCCTTCTGTTTGAAGTTAGTGGTGCTCTACCACTCGGTGTGTCTGTCTTCACATCCGAGTTGATTCCAATACACCACTCAGTACGTGAGATAACGCGTCGTGCCGGTTCGGGGACCGGATTGTGATCTTTAGCGAATCAAAAAGCGCTCTCGAATAATTAGAATCTCTACACACCCTGGTTCGCTGTATTCATGACGCCACGTCTGTGGAGAGCCAGGTGGATGTCGAGATTATCTTCTCTTGGTTCCTTAACATGTGAGAATTGTAGGGAATGATCGCGCATATGAAGGAACCAAAAAGGACTTGGTGACCAGACCAGCGTTTTCTTTTACTCACGCCGACTACATAACAGGAATCTGACGTATTGGCAAATAAGGTGGAAGACGTCCGACGAGAACCAATGTTGCTTACGATTGCACCACAACTGTTCCCATGGACCTACCACCCAATCCCGCGACGGCTTCAGGGTTGCTTTCTGTCGTCTTCGAATTGGGCACACACCTTAGACGCACCGCTATTTGATGAAGCCTCCCCTGCGCCTTACTGTAACGACTGAATTACCTCCCTGATTGTTTGGAGCATTCTTATTAAATGTCCGTTATTTGTCCCAGTATCGTGGACGAGCGGACTCGCTACCGTTGTCCCTTGTTCTTGGGATGGGTTCGTGTGGCATAGAATTGTGGACTATCTGACTTTTGGGAGGAGACTGGCCTACTCCATTTTACTTTACTCTATTTGTTATAGGTCGCATATTCCAGTACGAGCGAAATACAAGCCGGTGGCCCGAAGCCGGAGTGAGCTTTCTTCTTACTTTTTTGCTTATTTTGTTATTTTTCTTTTTTGTTTTTGTTTCGTTTTATTGTATTTTGTTATTTTTTCTATATGTTTTTTGTTTGTTTTTTAATCTAGCCTAGCATTAGTCTGTAGCTTGATTACGCGACTTTTACCGTAGTAGGTAGTCGCCGGATGGTCTTATTTAAAAAAATCCAGGTGACTGGATTGCCCATTCCCTTAATTGATCTTTACTGATCTTACTTCACTCGTACTATGATATTAGTTTCTATCTATTTACTCAATGCTAATCCTCTCTTTACTTTTCAATATTTTCACTTTACTACACCTGTAGCCTTTTACTTACTAGTTGTAGGCTTAAACAAATTGTAATTCTATATTTATTTTTATCATTCTTTTATTACTAGGAAATTGAAATTTCGTTATAATTCCCTCTCTTAGTCTCACTCTATCCTCTCAACCATTTCTCCATTCTTTCTCGTTCCTCATCCAGGCCTCCTTTACCCTCTATTGACTGGTTTCATTTTTACTTCTCTATGTAATTTTTTCCTGCCTTCTCATATCTAACCTCTTAGTGCCTGTAATCCATCAGGTACCTTGGTTCTATACCCTTTGGAGATTGGTTATAGCACTCTGCGAAGTAACATACAGCTAAACAGTCGGGTACAGTAGGGTAGCTCTTACTCTCGCCAAGGAAAGTTCCCTTTTGTGTCTGGGCGACAGTCTTGTAAACCTCAGTAATTGTGAAACTTTAATTTAGATATTCTTATCCTTTCCGATACATGTATTTTGTACAGGGTTTTACCTATTTTAAGGCCCAGTAATTTCGCTCCGTTCCTATACTCATCTCTCTTGCCATCAACCCTAATGCTCTACATTCCTCCTGTTGATGGGTATCACTACGAACTATTTGCTATGCGTTTTTATCTTCCATTTCCTGACGTACCTTTTTTGTTCAGAATCTCTTTTGCTGTATTTGTCGCCCCCTTTCTTGCTATTCTCGTTGAGGTCGCAATAATCTAGGTGACGTCGTGCGCAAACTGCATAGATTGTTTCACAGCTAAGGGTAATGGAAAGTCATTTGTATAATCGTGTAGATGACTTGAGAGATATAGAGAGTTCTTCTGAGTGAGCCCCTCCTTTGTCTTAAAGTTGGGGCGTTCATAGCAACCTAATGTCATATAGGCCTTCCTGTCACTTATGAAGGTTCATAACAGCCTGGTCATTTTCTCCACAAGCGCCATACTTACCAGCTTATACTTGAGACCATCCTTTCATACATTGTCAAACACATGTTGCACATCACGCGCAACTAAGTGAACCATCTTGCCCTCACTCTTTGCCTTGGCTAACTTTTCCGTTATCAACGCTAGAGCGATCTACGTGCCTTTTTCTGAATCCGTACTATTGGGAGTTAAACTTAAGGTTAGTTTCAAGGTACTCCATCAGTTCACTACACACAATTCTTTACAAAATCTTGCCTATAAAATTGAGCTTACCCGGTTTCGGCACAAATATCATTTTGGCCACTTTTAGCCTGTTCGGCAAGTAGTCAATGTTCCGGCTTGCGTTGTAAATTTCCAACAACCCCTCCAATACGTTTTTCAGGAGCTGACTTATGCTCGATTTCGTCAGTCTAGATGGCTCTGAGGTTTCTGTTTGAATGCTTGAACTACAGTTCACCCATACTTATTTTACCACCGCCTCCGTTTCCTTCATTTACAGCGTTATAACTAGGGATCCTGTCTTCCGATACGTTTCATCCAGTCAGAGGTTCAGTTTCTCCATAATCCTGGTTTCTTGTTCCACGACAAAGTTGGCCTTTTCCTCTCTCATAATATCGAATACCTGGCTCCAATGGTCCCTGAATAGCTCCTATATTTCTCCTTCGTTCGTTATATACTTTAATTCTCTTTTTCATCAGTGGTGAGTTAACCTTCCTTTGTTTATTGTGTCAGAACAGTCGCGGGTTCCGCCCACTGTCTATCCTTTCAATCAAATCCTCCCAGAGTCTCTTTCCTCACTCTCATCATTACCTTTACTTCAATTTGAAGCACTCGTTCTCTTATGTATAACTCAGCAGTTGGACTTATACATCTCGTTAGTTGGTTACTGGCTCCGATCTTTCCCATAGCTGTCCTTATCTCGGGTCACAAGCTTTGAGCCGGAAGTGTTCGTAAGACCACCTTAGGTATACATTTCTCTTCTGTTACTTTTATCTTAACCTCTATTCTTTCTATTTACAGGTCAATATCCTCTATTCCTTTACATCCCAGCACTGGTACTTCCGGCCGGTACTCCCCCAACACGTCCCGAAATTTGTCCTAATCAGCCTTCGCATATTATTTTCTCTCTGAAAGCTTAACACTTGGATTAGACTAAGTGCCAGCAATACCGTAATGGAATTGTTGTTCGTCGGGAACACATTGCCCGGTCAGTCATACATGTTCCCGTGTAAATTCCTACTGGTCAAAATTATTTCTTGCCTAGTTGCTGTTTTTCGGTTACGTACGTAGGGAACTCCAGCCCAGTTCATACTACTATACCCTTGTAAATCAACAGATAGAGGTTCTTCCTAATTCTGTTATGTGAGGTATATCCTGAATGAGGTATATCCTACTACTACTACGACGACGACGACTACTACTACTACTACAATGACTACTACTACTACGACGACGACTACTGCTACGACGACGACGACGACTACTGCTACGATGACTACTACTACGCCGGCGACTACTACTACGACCACTACTATTACTACGATGATGACTACTACGACGATGACTACTACGACGACGACGACTACTATGACGACGACTATCACTACTACGACTAATACTACTACGACGGCTACTACTACTATGAGTATTACTACGACGACTACTACTTCTTCTCAGTCGTTCTCCTGCGAAGACGTGTTATCCCTTTGCTCTTACAAAACTGTGTCGTGCCTAAACCTTTCGTGAGTCATAAATTTAAATTACAATCTGTGTTTGTTACACGTTTCTTTAGTGCTCTAAATTTCAGTTTCATTCACGACATTTTAAATAATCTCTCTTTTTTATGCTTATCGTCAAATTTGATTGTACTCGTTGTGGAGCTTCGTTTAATAAGGAAATTTACGTTCCCAATATTAGAATATGTGGCTTTTGTCTTTTCAACGAGGCATTTGAGGTAAAATTAGCCAACGAAATTAGATTAGAAGTAAACTCTCGTGGGAGAGACGTTGATCGCCAGAGCTACCAAGATATATATTAGGGATGAGCTCTTGATGAAACGGGTTTAAATATAACCCCTTTATTCATTTTCCGATAATGGTTAAAATAGTTTGCCTTATTTTTCACCGTTTCTACATCTCTCATTTTCCTTCTTAAGCTTTCATTGGTTCACGTAATATTCTCCTTAGCGTTTTTCCGGGTTGTGTCACCAATTTTCATTTATTTGGGCCTTTAAATAGATTTATATATCACGTGTCATGTTATTTTCAATTATATATATATATATATATATATATATATATATATATATATATATCATTTCCTGTGGCACCCACCCACGGGAATGCATAGGGCCTCAATGAACTCACGCCACCACGCTCTATCTTGAGCTAATGCGTCAAGAACTTCCCAACAATCATATATATATATATATATATATATATATATATATATATATATATATATATATATATATATATATATATATATATCGGGTGGCTACCCAAAATGATGCATTTTTAAAAATTAATATCTCATTAACCTCCTTCCTATTGATTACAATTTTCATATACAAGATACTTTTAATCTTCCTTTTCCAATGCAAAAAAAATGGAATTTAGATACCTTTTGTATTTTTCGTGTCCTTCAAAAAAATTACAAAATGGATAAAAACGAATATCGAGATAAAATAATATCTAATTTTTCAAAATATCATACAAGAATTTTCACATTCTTACAAAACTCTAGAGGATATCTTTATTTACCTTTCCTCAGTACTTATAATGACGTTGTCAGGCGAAGATCGCATTCTCTTTAAAGCTTGTTACTGTGAAAAGGAATGGAAGATTGGAAGAGTATTGCAAGAATTTCATGGATCAATGTGGAAAAGACGCGCTGTGAAAAGACTATTTTAAAAGATTCGCGCAATGGGAAGCGCTAACAGAAAACCAGGAAGCGGTGGACCTGAAACAGCTTTAGAACAGGCAAATGTGAATTACAATAACGATAACATCTGCTCTCAAGACGATAAACCAGGAAGTCATTTATCACAAAGAACAATTTCTAAAAACATGAATAATGAAAGGAGTTCTGTACAAGGAATAATTAAGACACAAGAGCTAAAGGCGTGGTACTGTTAAGGATAAAAGAAAAATGAGATGCAGACCGTTACTTAATAACCTCTCTGTCGCTGATGTTAAAAATACTGTCTTCACGGATACAAAAGGAGATTTCACTTTAGAAACTCCGCGAAACCGCCAAAATGATGTTGTCTTCGGGCGTGGTAAAAAGTGTGACATTTCGATAAACAGATGACAATAAAAGGTCAGTCATTAATGATTTTAGGTTCATTTTTTGTCTGGCTAATAGAAAATATAAATTGGGTGAATTCAAAATGACTGACCAAAAATCTAAAATCACAAAAACGTAAAAAAAAGATAAATGACTGTAAGAATGAAGGTCGTAAATCAGAAATATACAGTGAAGTGCCAAATGTCATGGGATTGTATTATGTAAAGCTAATGGTAGGCAGCGTCATCGTGCCCTGGTGTCATAGCAATTTCGAGATGTGTATCAGTTGTGATTTGAAATATTGTGTGTTGGGGTATACACAGACTAAACTGACCATTGCAAGGGGACATGAATTATTGAAGTTCGAATATAGCCTGATTGTGTGTGACCGACGGCTGAAACAGTGAGGATATTCAACATCCCTCGATCTCGTAGTAACATGTGTACTAAGAATACCTCGTGTGGTGGGGGCATTTTCGCCAACTGTGTACATCGCAGTGGCTGACTAGAAATGTCTATGGTAACAGACAAGAAACACAGACTCCCATCACATCCACTTTCAATGCAGGAGGTACCAGACGCATATCCAGCAGGTCATTGCAGCACTCTTCACATTTCATGGGATGGGTGGTGCAGAAGGGCCACAAGGCTTCCTCTGTTAATGCCACTGCACCGGACACAGGGCCTCACGTGAACTCTTAACGTCCATAATTACACGCTGGAGGACCTGGCATCATATGGCGTGATCTGATGAGTCGCGGTTTCAGCTGTTCAAGGCTGATGGTAGGGTTCGGGGACAAGAAAGACTCCATAAGGTCATACACCCCATACTAATGTGCAGTGCCGATCTAACTTAGTAGCACGTGCTACGGGCCCCGCGCCTCAGGGGGCCCACGGGAATGTAAAAAAATTAGTAATAATTAAGTTTTTGCCCTTAGGCACAGAAGACCGAGACAAAATAATTATTCATTTTCCTGATTTTTTATATTATTTTTATAAGTATATATTATTATATATATAAGAAAAATATATAAAATTTCACTAGAGCATAAGGCATGGTATAATATGTCTGCCATTATGTTATAGTCCAGGGCTACACAACTGGCGGCCGCGGTCCAAATCCGGATCTTCTGGGTGCCACAGAAATAAACATATATGGGATAAATATTGAGATCGTGGCTCAGTGGAGTCATGTGTTGCCAGATCTACCGAAATATCATGAATTTCAGAAATAATTTATCAATCTCATGAATAATTTGTATATTGTTTGTTTTTTTTCAAATTTTTACGAAATACTTATAAAAACATACTGATATAATGTTTTTTAACTTAATTTTATCTACCCAACATATCACAAGTGCGTCTGCCGATTTTTACCTACCTACTGATTTTTCGCACAATAATCTACTGAAATTTCCTCTGCACCATCTGGCAACACTGGACTGAAAACGGTTTAATGGTTGTTGAGGCACAGCTGAATCTTAGCGTGAGTTTTATTGTTTTTGACATGTCAAATGGTAGTTTTATGCCTCTTATCAATAGTATCCGTATTCATGAATAAGCCAGGAGTGTCAAAATAAAGGCTCTGCGTTTACTTCCCCCAAAAGACACTACAAAAGCGAAAGTAAAACAAGATTTTGTCAGAAATCTTACTTTAACTGGGTTTACAAACTTACAAATTGTAAACAAGAAAGAAGTTGGCTCTGCTAGCCAAGCCAAGGCTGCCTATTTTGATTTCCTTGCAGAGCTATGTGCCCAGAGTTCCCTTCTAAGTTGCCGAGGAAGGTTTTGATGATTGGAAGAATGCTAACACTGGACTGATTCGACACGAAGAAAGTACTGTGCACAAAAAAGCTATTGTTGCCTTGCTAGCTCGAAGGAAGAATAGTGAACGTGTTGATTCTGTACTTGTCAAACAGATGGAAAATGAACAATAATGCTGTCGAAAAGTGCTTGAGTGTGTAGTAGATTTTATTTAGTTTTTAGCAGAAGGAGGTCTTCCTTTCCGTGGAAGTGATGAAACTGTTGGCTCTTCAAAGAATTGTAATTACCTTGGACTGTTGGAACTAGTGGTCAAGTTTGACCCATTTCTACTGGTATCTGAGCGCATAAATGCTCATGGGAACAAAAAAAAAGGTCATACTTCTTATCTGACCAAAGATGTGTGTGAAGAGTTTATTAGTCTGATTGGGGCCAGGATGCTTGACCAAATAATCAGGGAAATTAAAAAGTCCAAGTATTATTCAATTTCACTGGATTCAACACCAGGTTTAGAAAACATTGACCAACTTAAGGGCACTGCTCTTGAATCGAGTGACATTGAGAAGGACTTGGGTGTTACTATCACTAGCAACCTCAAGTTCTCGAAACAGTGCATCGAGGCAGAGAAGAAAGCCCAAAGGATGTTAAGCTACATAAAGCGCCAGTTTGGATACCGTAACAAGGAGATAGTACTTTGCCTGTACAACTCCCTCGTTCGGCCGCACCTGGAGTATGCCGTACAATTTTGGAGTCCTTCGTTTCGAAAGATATCGCAAGGTTGGAACGCGTATAAGCCAGGGCAACCAAACTTGTTCCCTCTATCTGACATAAAGGTTATGAGGATACCTTAAGGAAATTAAATCTGTTCTCGCTGGAAACCCGTAGACTGCGTGGTCAGCTCATCGAAGTTTTCAAAATACTTCGAGGGTTTGACAATGTTGACTACGCGGATATTTTCACACTGAGTGAGAACAGAACGCGCAATCACGGCTTCAAACTTGAACTGAAGCGTTAGAACTGCAATCTGTGTGGAAATTTTTTCACTTACAGTATCTGCGGTAAGTGGAACGCACTCCCAGTGGAAGTTGTCAACAGTGAATATGTTGACCAGTTCAAGTCAAGACTAGACAAAGTCTTGAAAAGTGGCCGTTTAGGGACGCAAAACAATTGAGCAGCCATGTGCCTGCTCGATTGCTAGTCCAAATGTACCCTCTTTGAATGGACCGTAAGGTTTCCTAGGGTACTTCCTTTCCTTGTTACTCCTTGTTACTTCCATTGTGCGATATGTGTTGCCTTGTGGATCTGAAAAAAGATTTATCAAGTTTTTAGAGATGGAAGGGCATAGCTCTGCAAAACTTGCTGACAGCTTCCTGGATTTCTCTAAAGATAGGGAAATCAACATCAATGATTGTAGAAGCCAGAATTATGACAATGCTAGTAACATGACTGGAAATTACAATGGACTACAAGCCATCATCAAAGAGAAGTGTAATTTTTAGGAGTATATTCCATGTTTTGCGCATTCCCTCAACTTGGTAGGAAAATTTACTGCAGAATGTTGTACAGAAGCCGTCAATTTCTTTGCTTTTGTTGAAAATATATCTACATTCTTTTTTGCTTCTACTTATCGATGAGGCCTCCTCGAAAAGACATTGTCAAATAGTAAATCTCCACTTCCTCTGCCCAAAATAATGTCTGATACTAGATGGGCTGCTCGAGCAGAAGCGACTTTAGCCCTCCATGAATGTGTTGGAAGACATTGCTGAGGATACTGATATCAAGCCGGAATGCAGACAGCAGGCTAAAGGACTCTTGGTAACCATGAAAACATTGGAGACAGGACTTATGGTCATACTGTGGGATCAGATTCTGAAAAGCTTTCAGAACACCAGTGTTTCATTGCAGTCATCAGATCAAGACTTGAATTCTGCTTTTGCGTTGTAAGAATCTTTGCAAAGTTATGTGGAAGCTCTTCGACCAACTTTCATAGCTATCAAAGATAAGGAAAAAATTCTTACTGATTGTCATCAATACCGCAAGGACGTTTCACTACAAAAACGAATGATTCGCAAATATGACCACTACCATGGTCCTACCTCAGATGATAACAGCATATAATTCATCCAGCATCTAAATCATTTAGAATTAGAGCTTTTATGGTTATTGTGAACAACTATTTTGGTTGCTGCTCTCCCTAAAAGGCAGATGGCATATATGAAGTTGAAAGGTGTGTTTGGGTTTCTTCGAAAGCTGCCAAAGCTTACTCCAGATGAAGTCAAGGCTGGTGCAACAAAACTCATTGACGCTTACCCCAAAGATTTGGAAAAGGAATTCGAAGAAGAATTGATCCAGTTTAGTGAACTTTTGAAAACTGACCTAGCTGATATTGTTGCTGAATCTCAACAAGACCTTTACGAACTGACATTGTATCGTCTTATAGTTGATAATTCTTTTGGGTCATGTTTCCCAAATGTTGAGATTGCGTTGAAGATTTATTTAACTCTATTGGTTAACAACTGTAGTAGTGAACGCTCCTTTTCAAAATTAAATAGAATCAAGAACGAAGTAAGAGCCAGTATTGGTCAAACAAGATTGAACCATCTTTCTCTCTCTAATGAGTAATGAGCACGAGTTACTGAGGGAAATTAACACGACAAGGATAATTGAGGAGTTTGTTTCTGTTGCTAAGTCTCGTAAGTGCTTCATGTGAGCCACGTAACTAGTTGGGGTGCACTCAGTTCAGCAAATGGTTCCAAGATACTCCAAGGCAGCACAAATAGTCTACTGGCTAATCAACTGGTATGCACGGTAGGTGTTCTTTAAAAAGGAATAAAAAGTGTACAAAATAAAACCCTCTTTTTTCAGTTGAGTCCTCCCAGCCATACTAGCAGTTCTTTTAAATTACTCAGATAATTTTTTTCCTCTCTGCAAAGGAAAATGCGGTGGTGGGGTGAGGTGATATATATATATATATATATATATATATATATATATATATATACAGACTTAAATATATACATAAAAAGTTAAAACATGCAATAAAATTGTGAAACATGAATATTAAATTTGAGACGAATTGATTACATTAGAAATACGGAGGAAAAAACAACAAACAAAGCCAACGAGGAAATTTCTAAAAAATAGGAAGGAAAATAATTGACAGTGGATTTTATTCTTGCAAACCCACCCACCCCCAATGTGAAATTTAGCAAATTAGCCTGCTTTTTAATGAGTCACTATATTTAATGGGACAGATAATGAGTTATTATTTAGACTGGGTTGAAGTTTTGTAATATAAATTGACTCTAGCAGGTAAAGGTCCGAGATGTTTCTTACCGCATTAAGTATCGTGAAGTTCTCGAGTGTAGCCACATTGTGACAGATGGTTTCGAATTGGGGATGGATCAGGTTTTGAAAGGTGTAGTCCAGTTCTTTCGGATCTACCCACCTGCTGCATGAAGCGGGAGTAAAGCGTACGCCTTGTTGCCCCCACATATGATACAGTGCTACTGCCCATCAATTCACGTCAAAAGTTTACCGAAAACCCACATTTTCAAACCTTGGTTTAAGTTTTTTTTAGTTTCTGTGATTTTAAATTCAAAATTAATGCCATTCTTATTCTCCTCCATATAACATATAACTTGTCTTCAACTTTTTCAGCCCTACATTTAGAATTCGAATTCTTAACAAAATCCTTTGCCTCAAATGGCTACCCTAAATCACTATTTCTGAGACAAATTAGTCTGTTTCTCAATAAAAAATACTCGACTCTGCCTCCACTACAAACTGTCAATAAATTAAAGGTCTTCTTTCCCTTACCATACTTTGGTTACCAATCCGAAAACTTAAAAAAAGAGTTGCTAAAACTGTTAAATTCAGCCTATCCTCAATTATTACCATCTATTGTTCTCATTAATGACTTGAGACTGGAATCATTATTTAGGTTCAAAGATCAACCACCCACCAATATGAAATCTAAATTATATACGTTTTTCGTTGTACGTGCAGTAGCACTGTATCATATGTGGGGGCAACAAGGCGTACGCTTTACTCCCGCTTCATGCAGCCTATGGGTAGACCTGAAAGAACTGGACTACACTTTTCAAAACCTGATCCATCCCCAATTCGAAACCATCTGTCACAATGTGGCTACACTCGAGAACTTCACGATACTTAATGCGGTAAGAAACATCTCGGACCTTTACCTGCTAGATTCAATTTATATTACAAAACTTCAACCCAGTCTAAATAATAACTCATTATCTGTCCCATTAAATATAGTGACTCATTAAAAAGCAGGCTAATTTGCTAAATTTCACATTGGGGGTGGGTGGGTTTGCAAGAATAAAATCCACTGTCAATTATTTTCCTTCCTATTTTTTTAGAAATTTCCTCGTTGGCTTTGTTTGTTGTTTTTTCCTCCGTATTTCTAATGTAATCAATTCGTCTCAAATTTAATATTCGTGTTTCACAATTTTATTGCATGTCAACTTTTTATGTATATATTTAAATTTGTATTTTGTATTCTTTCTTTAGCACTGATGATGGGATTAGTTATAATCCATTAGGTCCAATTAACCTAGAATTGGTTTAAGGATCATTCTGGAGAGTTCCAACAATAGTGTCGCCACTACGTTTACCCAACATGAACCCAATTGAGTATTTTAGGACATAGTGACCAGGTCTATTCCGACAAAAAATCCGGCAAATATCCAGAGGTCTTCAGTCTACTTGCGTAATCAATGCCTCGTCGAGTTTCTTCACTTCACCAGGATAAACGATATTTTGACACTTCAATGTATATTTTACTTTCACTTTAAATGGCGTAAATTGTAATCATAAATTTTATATAAAGAACTCTGAAAGATGCCAACCTCTTTGAGCGTAATTGCACGTAAAATAAGAACAGCACCATAGACCGCTATTCCAGCGAGCAGCGCAGAACACATTGCCAAATTTATATTTTATACACACTTGCTGGTGACAATTTTATGAGGCGCTAAAACAATATAAAATTTATTTATATGGAAAATAACCTTCTATAATGGGAATCTCTCGTTTTCCAGTAAATTTACTGAGGGGTTAGTGCTGTCGATCGAGCTGTTCCTCATCACCCTCCTTCTCATTATGCTGAGTCGGCAGGTAAGATGAACTTTTGCATGTTGATTATATTTCTACAAATGGATAGTAAGAATACTACGCAGTGGTGTGAAATGCTAACTGTAGAGGGATAGGTCACGAAATGTGACCGCATCCTTGCTTGTGTTGAGCGAAGACGACGCTCAGAGGAAAACCGCTATATTATATCAGGTTGGAACGAAAGAAATGTCCGCTTTTAGGGTATATATTAAAAATGAAAAAAAATTGACTATGAAAATATTTAATCATAAACATAACCTCCATTTCTTTCTGGAACCTCATTCCATCTGTAAACAAACATAAATGCCACGCTTGTAAAATTCCTTAGGCTTTGATGCAAGATATGAATCCAACTCGTATTCAACCTCTTGTCTTGATGTCAACCAAGACCATCCAAATGGTCCTACAATCACCTAAATCAGTGATAATCAGAAGGAACAAGGTCAGGAGAATATGGAAGATGAAGCAATATTTCCCAACGGAGCTCCTCTAATAGATATTTGGTCATTCGAGCTTTGTGAAAACGGGCAATATCGTGATGAAGGATGACATCCCTTCTGTTGAATAGGAAGGTCGCCTTTGGCCCAAAGCGGCTTTCAAAAGACAATGCTGAATGCAGTAGAGATTAGCATTAATTGTTTTATTATTTTCTAACAGTTCTTGATAGAAAATTCCTTCAATATTTCATCATACTCGTAACATGATCTTTGGATGAGAGTCCTCCCGTCGGTTCTTGAGAAATTCTGTTTCATCGACTGATCTTCGAACGACGGTGTTTAACGTTTTGATAAAAGGTCCACTTCTCATCACCAGTAACAAGGATCCACTTCTCATCACCAGTAACAAGCCTGTCCAAAAATGGTACCTGAAGTTATCGTGAAAGCAATGACTCACAGAATACAACACGCTGTTGCAGAGCAGATTTCCCAATCACTGAAACCTTGAAATCCTTTTTAGTTGGAGTAGGATAGCTTTTTTATGTTAAATTCTTCTGAGTTCTCTAGAAGCTATAGCAGGGTTTGCAGTGACGACAGCTTCCAACTCTTCGGAATAGATTTCTTTTAGGACGACCTTCTTTTGATCCGTCTTTATACTGAAATCCCAACTTCGTAAATAGGAAAACCACCTCCTACAACTTCTTTCATTTAGTGCATCATCCTCATAAATGTTCTGAATGGATTTTGCCGCTGTACTTGCATTGACACCTTTATGAAACTCAGAGTAAAACATATCCAATGGATCTTTAGATAGGACGAACATAGGGGTGAATATCGAAGAAGATTATTAATAATATTTTTATACTCTGAAAGAAAAGGTATAAATTACTCATTGTAGCATTCCTAAACGACAACAAGAGACACTACTTTGATGAATGTTTTCTAAAACTTTATTCTAGAAAATCGGACATTACTTTCGTTCCAACCTAATATACCAATCCGCTGAATTTACTAAGTGACCTATAATTGTGGTTTCCATCGTCTGTCGGGGAGGAGGATGGGCCTCGGTCGTTACAGACAAGAATGGGTTATTGATGAGACAGACAGCTCTTTTGTCTATGACATCTAATAATTTCGTGGAAGGTTAAATATGTGAACAGTATTTAATACAATGGAGTATTGTCCTTAGAAATTTCATAAAGTGAGAAGGGAAAAATCTTTTAAATCTGAAAAGGATCCCAATTTCCTTGAAGAATCTTTGGCTATTGTTGCTATGTGTTTCTTCCGTAATAGATCTGAAGTGACTGTTACACCTAAGACTTTTATTAAGGACTGGGGTTGTGAGATTAAGTTGATATTCAGGTGTTGAATTTTTAAATGCAATGGATATATACTGTGTTTTATGTCATTAAATTTAACCAGATTAAGGGATGGCCACTGTGGCATTTCCTTAAAATCGGATAATTGATGAGAGGAATGCTGAAGGCGGAACTGCTCAATGTCGACAGAGGAAGGAATGTATGGAGTGTGAGAGTCAAAGTGTACAGTTCAGTCATTAGTATAGGAATGAATGGAGTGACAAGTTTGAAATTAGGAGATTGTAGTTATAGGGAAGCACACCAAAGAATGTTGTGGTTTGGCAATGCTGGAATGAGCTGTCAGGCCCAGCTGAGAAAAGAGAAACCACGCCTGTTCGCTGGTAGTTGGCGAACATATCTTGAGGCTGGCTAGATGGTCCTTATTTGCTCCAAGGTTGATTAAGGTGTTGGGAAGCAGTGATGAGTGAGGTTTACCGGCGCCAGTCAGTTAAGTTATTGTCTGGAAAAGGTGGTTTGTTTACGTTGACACTGTCGATCGTCTTCCACGCTGCAACTCGAGTAAGAAAGACTGTTTCTCCTTTGTATTACTACTTTCTATAATCTGGCAACAGAGATCATCAAGGAAAAGAACCTCGCCTTATAGTAGTAAGAAAAGAGCCCTGTGGGACACTAGAGTTGATGTGCAAATCTGCTGAAATAGATCCATCTATAGCAGGTAAGATAGGTCTATTAGAAAGAAAACTATATTGTAGTTTAGGAAGTAGGGATTTGTGTCAAACTGTGTCGAAGGCTTTAGAAATATCCAGGGTAATAGTAAAATATTCCTCTTAATCCTAAAGAGAGGATAAACACTGAAAAATAAAGTATGACAGGATATCATCAGGGGCGCGAGCCTTATGAAACTTGTGCTGTTGAGCAGAAAGGAGGGTACATTGCTCGAGATGCTTAAGAAAGTGAACATTGAGGATAAACTCGGAAAATTTGGAGATAGTTGAGATGAGAGCAATTGGAAGATTTTGGGAGTATCAGAGCGGTTATCCATCTTCGGGAATGGCCGGACCAGCGCATGCTTTCACACAGAAGGAAAATATTTAAAAGAGAGACAGCGATGAAAGTGATCGGCTAAAATGAGTGCAAGATCAGAGGCGCACTCTTTCAGCTTACGATACATTACAGCATCTGCACCGTGAGCTTTCTGAGTGATTAACGAACATATTCTTATTGACAATATTATTTGAAATGAAGGATTTAGGCATGGATTCGAGAGAGGCAGTGTGGTAGGCACATCAGTATTGGGATCGTCCAGAATTGATTTTACAGAAAATATGGAGCAAAATATGTTTGCCAGGGGAAGCAACAGAAATTTATCCATCAGCTCATTTTATTTTCAAAATATTGTGTTTAGTAGAACGTAGAGTACACTTTGCATGATTCATTAGGGAGATAAAGTTAGAATAACCATGGCAGAGTAGCGACACATGCTTTGTGAGCTATGTTCATCACTGTGAGGTTATCGGAGCAGGCCTCGCCCAACCATGTCTGTGAAGCTGAAGAGGCGGAAGAAAGTAAAAATGGGATCTATGCTTCCAGACTAGTAATGATGACCTCTGTGAGCTCATTAGCACAGAAATATACATCTCGCTAGAAGAAGCTGCAATCATCCAATAGAAAGTGTCGGTAGATAGTTCTAAGCTTTCTCCAGTCAGCAGAATGATAATGCTAGAGGTGGTGAGAGGGTTTAATAGTGATGGGCAGAGTTTTCGTAGTACATGCCACATAAATAACATATGATTACAGGATTCCAAAGGAGCAGAAATATATCCATTAGAGAAGATATCATAAAGAAATAGATACTTTGTGGAGCATGTGTGTGTAGGTTTGGAACATGTTGGGTATTGGATGAGCTGTTCCAGATCGTTAAGAATAAAGAACGTCTTGGATAGTTCTCCTCGGGGATCACTAAGAGTATATTTTAACCTTTTTTGTGGTGGACAAGAACAGATGACTGACAATAAGCACACACTCCTCCTTTGAAGTGAAAGTGAGGGTAAGGTTGTAGGAAGAGACAGAAAGAGGGCCATTCGGGGTAGCGCTGGAAAATTGGGTTTCAGTAAGAAAAAGAATGTTAGAGGGAAGTACTGTTCAACATTTGCGAAGTTAGAATAAAGAGCACGAATATTCGAAAATTCGATAGCGAACAAATAAGTTTGCTCATCAGAAGAGCCCTGATGATGGGTAAAACCATTACTTCTAATCATACGGTCCACCCTCCAAGTGAAGGCAGAGTCTGTCTCATATCTGGAGATTCTTGGTTCCTCATTATGCCTGGGCTGAAAACTTCACGACATTTATTGTCGTGACATGGGAGGAAGCAAAGAAAAAGGTGTGATGGGTTGTTGGAAATGCAT
The DNA here is from genome assembly GCA_963969495.1 of Ceratothoa steindachneri. Lineage (NCBI taxonomy): Eukaryota > Metazoa > Arthropoda > Malacostraca > Isopoda > Cymothoidae > Ceratothoa > Ceratothoa steindachneri. The sequence continues at coordinate 113,370,980 of OZ018328.1, forward strand.
GTAAAGTATAAGAAGCGTATGCTAGATATACCTGAAGCATACTTGGTGTTTGTGTAGGTAGAAAAAAGAACCGTAACTGTCAGAAGTTAGAGAAAAACAAATTCGGTTATTTAACTGAATTTGTTAGTCAACCTACCAAATAGGTTAGTCAACTTACTCTTATGAGAATTCTGAAAGTACACCAGGCTCAGCTCTTCAAATTTTTTTGTTTAATCTTTGTGTTATCCAGGGAACAAACTTTTCCCCAACTAACATCACGCGGGATGCCTTGAATGCAAAAATACCTCTAAGAAATAATACATGAAAGCTTACCCTAAAATTAAATATTTATTAATGTAGTTTAAACAAACTTGTTGAATTATAATACAATTTAACGCGTTTTCACTATTGAATTTATATGATAATAACTATGTTTGACTCATATTTAAAACAGAACTTCATATATGTGAATAATTAATCGATGAGAGGGAAGCGCTCGATGTTGTTTTAAAATTATGGTGAATTTAGATGCAAAATTTCTCAGCTTTAAACAAGTCTCCTCGTTCAGTTTCTTTCCTCTTTCAAAGTTGAAACCGGCTTCAAACATGTATGACGTAGAAAAAACATGTGAGAATGGTAGAGTATTTCCAAATAGTTGGGATCTCTCTTTTAAATGTTCTCATTTAACTTGGAATATGTTTTAAATAAAATCTTTAAATAAAATCAGCAAAATAATCAGATGATTTTAACAATTTTGTAAATCTTTGCATAAAAAGGAATGAAAGTTGGTCATAATTTATGTTGTTGAATTATATAATTTTGCACGTGTGTGAAAACAATAGCTCCTCGGCAACCATCTTACCCCCCTATGCAAAAGTAACTGCTTCAATTCTTCGCCATTTGATTCGCATAGTCTGGCAAACGAGCTTGAATTCAAGAGATGAACTTTAATCTTATTGATCGCATTTACAGGATCATTTAATGCGTTATGTAGTAACTAACAATTTAATACTTACTGCGTTGTAGTTCGTCACTTAAACATTCAACCACAAGGTGTTGTCGATACATGACACAATGATGGATAGTACATATATATGTCATTTCACTTAAATTTCCAAATAAAATATCATGTTGTTGTTTGTTTTCAATTAGTTTTGAGATTTCCATGCAACGAAATCAAGTATAGCCATTTGAATCAATTTTGAGATATTTAGCAAACAAAGATTTAGCCAAAAATCACCTTTTTTGTTGACTTAAATATCTTAAACAGGCAATAAAAATATTTTAAATCCCCACCCCCGCAAAAAATGACGTTCAACGAAAAAATCTTTTTGGAGACCAGTTTCGAGTGCAAATCCACCATTAAATGAAAAATGGTAGAATCGACACTTATCAGGGAAATACCCAACTTTAACTACTCCAAAGGAAATCTCTGCCCCATTCGCCTCCTCCAAAACCTCCTTCTTCAGCAGATAACCCCAAAATTAAACTTCTCTGACCCACCTGGGTACCTAGGTAGAGTCCCCTCTCCCACAAAAGGGACCACTGGAGCTACACACAAAAAAAACAAGCTTACTATAAACAACGTTGGAGAAGAAAAGAGAAAAAGGTTTATAACCCCCCCCCCTTATCTTCACCTCAGGGGGAGGTTAAAAAAAAGTTAAGTTCTACTGCAAGAACATCGGCCAAAAGACAGGCCTAGTGGTCCTTAATCCTCAATCGAAATAAATATGGCCACGATGCTGCAGTGAAACATTCGTGGTCTAACAGCAAACTGGGAGGATCTTGCCACCCTGGTGGCAGACTCCTCCCCAGCAGATATCTGCCTGCAAGAGATCATGATGCAGGGAAATTGCCCCTGCCCCACGGGATGTGAGGTGCTGCAAACCTCTACTTCCGGTGGCGGAGGACATCGCGCCGGAAGTTGTTTATACCGCTATCGTGTTGGCCCCTTCCAAAAAATAAAAGTACAATCCCCCTCCCCCTGCAGGCTGTGGTAGGACGCATCCACCTAGGTGCAGACTACACAGTCTGCTCCATTTATCTACCACCAAGTGACTACATTGTACCCCAGAACCTAGCAAACCTTGTGGAGCAGCTCCCTCTCCGATTTTTACGACTCGGAGACTTCATTTGTCGTCATTTGTTGTGGGGGGATTCATTCTGCAATAGTAGGAGTGACTTTTCATCACCTTTATTGATGGGCATGACTTAGCTGTCCTAAACACTGGTGATCTCACCCAATTTCATACTCAAACGGATACATTCACTGCCATAGACCTTTACTTCTAAAGCTCAAGTATAGCAGCGGATTTCACGTGGATGGTGGACGAAGATCTACGGGGAAGTGACCACTATCCTATGGAGATACCACGCTCTTCAGCCTTCGGCTAAAGAGCGTGGTATCTCCTCCCATTACTTTTCTCCCTAAGTGCTTTATTCCCCGTGCAGATTAGCTGAAGTTTGTGGAATCCTGCAACTTTGACAGCCGCACAAAAGACTTTGGCATTGTCGATGCAGTCGTGGAATGCATCACATTCCGCCTCCACCTTGCAGCATCAGTGAACATCCCCCGAACATCTGGGAATTTCTCACGACGTCCGGTTGTCTGGTGGAACCAGGACTGTGCGGCTTCCAGAAGGGTCTCTCGGCTAGCCGAGAAGAGCTACAGATCTCAGCCTAACTCGCAAGTCTGTAAGATTGCCTTACACAGAGCTAGGGCTCACTAGCGCTGGACAATGAAGTCAGCTCGAGGTTCCTCCGCGCAATTCTATGTGAGCTCTATCTCGCCATCCACGCCAATGTCAAAGATATGGCAACGAGTCCGTAAAATAGAGGTGAAGTACGTTCATCCATCATGTCCCATTCTGTCGCTGAATGGAAACACTGTGGCTTCACCTGCCGATGGGGCAGAGGCCTTTGGCATCTTTTCCGCTTCAGTAGCCCAGTGCGACCCTACTTCCCCTTCTGCTATACGACGACTCCGAGAGGAACGAAAGGACATTGACTTTGCATCCAGAGGTGGAGGTTCGTCCAATGTTCTCTTTATCATACGTGAATTAAGACAGGCCTTGAAAATCTGTAAGGACAGCTTCCTGCGGCCCGACAACATCCCATATGCTTTGCTTCGACATTTTCCGCAAGGGAGGCGGTCCTTTTTGCTAGCCCTCTATAACCGAATCTGGATGGAGGGAGCATTCCCGAGCAGCTGGAGCGTTGCGCTGGTGATTCGGTCACGAAGCCAGTAAAAGATCACTCGCAGCCTACCAACTTCCGTACAATCTCACTCACACCGTACATGTGCAAGGTGCTTGAATAAATGGTCAATGTTGAACTGATATGGATCCTGGAACGCGAAAGTTTCTTCGCAAACTGCCAGTTCGGGTTCCGCAAGCTTCGTTCCACGTCAGACGCTCGTCAATCGATAGGGCGCTTAGATCGCAGCAACATCACGTAAAGTTTTTTTTTGACCTGGAGAAAGCTTATAACATTGTCTGGAGACATGACATTCTCCAAACGCTCCACAGAGCTGGTTTAAAGGAGAGATTGCCGTATTTATTAAAAGCCCTCATGGCCAATAGGATTGTCCGGGTTTGGACCGGACGGGTCCTCTCCTCCCCCTACGAACTCAAAGATGGAGTTCCACAAGGCAGTGTCTTGAGCGTAACTCTATTTGCTGTTGCGATCAATGACATAGTGGATGTGCTCCCAAATGGAGTGATCAGCACCTTATTTGTGCACGACCTGTCACTATCATTTGCAGCCTCACGGATGTCAGCGGCCGAAAGACAGGTCCAGCTTGCCATAGAGAAAGTCTGTGAGTGGGCTACCCTTAGAGTTTTCCGCTTCTCGCAGAAAAAAAATCATCACAGTATGTTTATGCAGAATCCAGGGCATACATCCCGACCCCGATCTGTATTTTTATGACAAGCGGATCTCGTGTAGGGATGAGGCTCGGTTTGGGGTGTTGGTCTTTGATGCCAGACTAACCTGGTCTCCTCACTTCCGTTCCCTGAAAGTTGATTGCCTTAGGGCAATGACCCTTCTAAAATTACTACAAATACATCCTGGGGTGCAGATCGCTACATCATGTTGAGGCTGAACAACGCAATAATATTGCCAAAATTAGAATGTGGTTGCGAGCTGTACTACTCTGCTACCCATGCCCGACTAAAGGCGCTAAATTCCATCCACCATCGAGAAGTGCACTTGGCAACTCGGTCATTCAATTCGTCCCCCATATCTAGCCTTCTAGTGAATGGAGGTGCAATTCACTTAGACCTACGCCTGAATTCAGCACTGATCAGGTGCTTGTGCCGCCTACAGAGACTGTCTGATTCTCTGGCTAGCCGAACAGTGTGGTCTGATGCCAATGCCACCCAGCACCCTAATAGAGGCTCCACTCCAGAGGCATTTGGTGCAAGACCGGCAACAACTTACCTCATAATACCAGCATGTGATCTCCAACCTGCAATGTGCCATACCATACTTCAGGCATATAAAGAAGAGTGGTCTGCCACGCCGTCTGTATGTGGTGGTTACACGTCTCCGGGTGGCCCACACCAAAATTACTCATTGGCACTTTATGGAGAGGGGTCCACCCCCTTATTGCGATGATTGTTTGGTGCTCCTCACAATGTTCCACATGATGGTGGAGTGTCCCAGCCTGGGAGATATCTGCAACACCCATCTTGTGTGGCACCGGGGGGCAGATGGTGCCTACTCTCCATGCTTGGCCAGGCTGGTTGAGTGGATCGGGATGTCATCATATTTTTGAAAGAGGCTGGCCTCCTCGAACATATATAATTCAAAAATATTTTATTCCAAATATATATTCTATTTTAAAACAATGTGAATACTCTAAAATAAATTCTAATATATATTCCATATATTTTATCCTCATCCATTTACTGATCATCTTTCACCAATTTATCTCCATCATTCTTCATGCATCCATCAAAGCACTATACAGTAATTATCTTAAAACAACTTCATCAGGCATAATTCAACTATTCAGTCTCATTCACCCACTTACCTCCACCATCTCTCACTCTCTCACATTCATCCATTCATAAATCATTACTTATCCATTCATAGCTTTGCGCTACATCTGTAAATACTCATTGTTTTAAATTTATATTTTTTTAACAATTATTGAATTATAATTGTAAATTTTCAACCATTTTAGAACTTTGACCATCCGTCATCTATCCATCGCTAATTTAATGCCTATAATAAATGCACAACCTACATAAAAAGGTTTAGCTGGTGTCAATAACCTAGTAGCTGTGCCACTTAAAACCAACCAACCAACCAATCATTCAATCTTAGCCAATCAGAAGCATTCTGTGAGGCATCTCATAGAAGACCACTAAACAATATATGGGATAGACTTATAGCAAAATCAAGATAGTGATACGATAGAAGAAATATTTAGAATCCATTAAAAAGTGGTGTTGTCAATCAATACTGAATAGAATGCGGACTTTAACTCAGAAATCGACGAATTTATCAAAGAAAGTTTGGGTAACAACAGAAAAGTTTCCCCAACGGTAGTTGTTGAACAATACACGGAAGAAGTAATTGGACTAGTAGTTACAGAAACAAAGGTATCAGCAAGATTTCCCTAACCAAGGCACACGTCAATATAATAAACTCTATCAGGAACATCTACAATGCTTACCTAAGCACAGGATACTTTCCAAACCACTACAAACTTGCAAAGATGACCTCCGTCCCGAAACCAGGCAAAACACTCAATCTCCTTATCAGCTACAGACCTATATCTCTTCTGAACTTCATAGGAAAAGTTTTCCAAAAGATCTTGAACAGATCTTTAACAACGAATATAAGTTCGGATTTCGTAAAGGAAGAGACACCACAATGACACTCGACAGCGTCACTGAGAAGACACCTAAGGCTAAAGCAGATAACAAATAGATATGGTTTGGAGAGATGTCGTAAAGGCCTTTGATAAATTCTGGATCAAAGTTATGCAACATAAGATCTTAGATCTCCAGCTAAAGAACAACTTGAAGAGAATTCTTGGTTACTCTCTCGGAGATAGAATGGTTTACGTAGTAATCAAAGAATCGAAGAGAACGAATTTGAATTGGAAGCTGGACTACCCAGTGTGGCTGCCTCAGTTCCATCCTGTACTACTCACATTGCAAGAGTGAATGGGACACACAAAAAACCTAAAATATTAGCATTTTGGTGTTTAAAGAAATCTTAGAATGGGTTCGCACGTTGAACCGAAACATTTGACGGAAGGGAATCCAAATGAGTAATCTGAGAAGAGCACTGCTCTTGTTCAAATAACCGGGAGGTTTTTGTCTTCCTTAAACTGGTAGGATATGGGCAAGCGCGCAAACTACAGTTAGTTCTACATAACTACGAAATCAAAACGAGCGCTTAAAAGATACAGCCCGAATCACTTTCAAGAAATGAGAAGAGCTCGTGCACGATTTTAGCAGAGGCTAAAATCTTCTCTCTCCTGAATTTCAATGACCAGCCCAAAATATAATTAATTAAATTGAAAATAGAAAATCCCGTCAACGTAAAACCTTAATATCTCCTAACGTTAACCTTATTAAAAAAAAACAATTATATAATGGATTTGTTTGGTTTCTGTTAAGATTAAAATATGACTAAAAAAATTACTATGAATTAATATCAAGAATTGAACCCATTAAGTCGGAATAAATATATTAAGAAAACTTGTTAAATCTTATTAAATTGCTTGTGTGTAATAATATAACAATTGTGGGATTCAACACTAATGTAAAATATTGTAAAATAAATTAATGTAAGTAGAGGGAAAAATATAATATTATAAGAACTCATTAAATGTAGAAAAAATAATTATTTGTATACTGTAAAATACAGGCAATATGTGCGGGCCAGTTATGTAAAAGGGAAATAGGAAGGTGCCTCAAGATGAATACCTTGCAAGTTCTCGCCGAATAAAGAATACTGATTTCTTAACTTTTGATGAAATCTATGATCAACTTTACTCAGCCTAAGAGGCAAGAAAGAAGAAAACTCTTTACACTTTTGTAGGCAGTGCTGCCTCACGTACAAGGCACGTGCAGGATGAATCAAACGGGTAGCCACCCAGGTGGACAAGGAAACTTTTTCGGCTATTCCCAAGAGTGGTACCAAAACTCGGTTACAAATCACCCTTGATAACCAAACTACTCACAAAAGACCTATCCAGCTTACCACCATACTGCGTCTACACAACAGACTTACCCCTGCCCCCCCCCCCTTCATCAAGAATACCTGAATATTTTAACATGCAATTTGCCGAGGACATAACCTAACTGGTCGTCAGTCAGTACTGAAATTAAAACTTTCAGGCAGGAATGTCAGCCCTTGAAAACGACAACATAAAACGATTCGAAATAGACTGGGAAATCGGAACAGAGAAAAAAACTTCTTAGACAAAAGGTAGCTGATATCTAAATCAAAGACAAACTCTGCCAAAATCACTCCGAAAGCAAATTACTGGAACTAAACCTTGACTTGCTACAAAAACATATAACCGAAAGAATAAAAATAATAACACTAGATCTAAACCTCATATACACATTAAGATGCTTAAGTCTAAAAAAATAACTTATACACTGGATAGAAGGCACTTATTTACCCTCTCACCCGACTAAAATGTGCGCTTAAAACAAAGAAATGGAAGCTTGAGAAAACACACAATAAAGATATCTGCATAATTGTCAACACAAGAAGAAGAGACCACAAAAGATAGAGCCCTTTAGTATTGCAAAATATTAATTTGTAGCTAATTAAGCTGTTTCGTTTGTCTATATTTACAAACTATATTTTGTTTTGTATTTTTTCTTTTGTTGAATATTCTAATTAACTTGAAATATCCTATTGACTATTCCTAATTAAATATCCTAACGTATCTTATGATAGTTTAAATATTTGATAATATATAATGTATTAAAAATAATAGTAAAGACACGTAGCACCCCATCCACATGTCTTTATTATTATTATTATTATTATTATTATTAATTAATTATATATTATCAAATATTTAAACTATCATAAGAGGCGTTAGGATATTTAATTAGGAATAGCCAATAGGATATTTCAAGTTAATTAGAATATTCTACAAAAATAAAAATACAAAATATAGTTTGTAAATATAGAGGCAGCCTCAAATTAATATTTGGTAATACTAAAATATAAAAGACTTAGTACTAATTGCAGATATATAAAAGTAACTTTTTATAACCAACACAAATAATAAACAGAACATGATTAAATGCATTTATCTACTAGTTAAATCACTTTCAATCCTTATAATAATTAAAAATCTAATAATATACACTAATGAATTTATGCGATAATATACATGACATTATTTGCCATAGGATACCCAAGCCAAGTATTGTAAAAACAATATTTTTGATCGCTAATATGACACATTAGATGACGTTTGTAAAGGTGTAATTGTAAAAATACGACTTGGGGCGGGAAGTTAAATGCCGTTACTTCTCAATTTATTGCTAAAAATATTTTCGACTACCAAATGACCTTTTTGCTCTTGGCGACCTCCCTATAAACTCATATCGACCCTCTATGGTCGCTAGTGACCATTTTGGGTACTCCATGTCCAATCCAACAAAGATATATCTATGCAGTAGGAAAAAAGTATGAGGGTGAGAATGACAAGCTCATAAAAATATAAAAAAGTATAGGAATAACAAAAAAAAAATAAATTCAAGGACTAATAGCAAATTTATTCTCCCTAAATACTGTAGCTTAGAGGAAATATTTGCACTCTATAAATATTTCTAATTATTTGATCTAAGATTTATTTCCTTGGGAATTCTCTTCGTCGTCATCGCCCTCTCCAGATGGAGGCAGCGTCTCGTTTACTGTATTTGTGGAGGCAAGAAGTAGAAGACCAGAGAACTCGGGCAGAAGAGATTCGACAAAGGAACGAGGCTTTGGTGTACAATATCCTGCCCCCTCATGTGGCAACTCACTTCATGGGGATGAGGAGGAAAAAGCATGAAGAGCTTTACTCCCAGGCCTATGACGAAGTGGGAGTTCTCTTCGCGTCAATGCCAAATTTCGGGGGTGAGAGAGAAAATGCCTTAGTGTGGTGGCGGATGGGGTGCATCCTGACATAGGCTAAACATGTTGCTAGATATATAATTTGAGTAGTATTGTAGCGAAAAAATTATTGTCAATTATTTTTTTAGAAATTTACTTTTATTATTTGTGATGCCCCTTATATTTTTTCCTGAGTTATTCTGGTGAAATTGTATTGTTTAGTTATTTCGGCTTTGACTAAATTTAAAGAAATTGATTGCAAGATTTTATAAAAGGTCTCTGTTTTTAAATTTGAAAATGAGGTGCAGAGTTTTTAACCCTTAACCTTCTTTAGTGCCATAAATTTTCCAGACCAAGTAAGCTCTTTATCTGCCCCCTTGAACGCTTTCTACGCCAGCGTCCTCTCCTGCCCCATACCAAATATTTCGCCCAATCCTGCGGTGTCACGCCAATCCCTGCCCCACCTTTACATCTCTCCAATTTCGTCGGTCCATTCTCCGTTTGTGGAGCAGTTAGCCGATATCTCCTCGGCTGCAATGTCCTCATCTATCGCGACTTTCAGTTCTTCCAAGGCTACTCGCTCACACTCACATCCATTTGGTCATCGTAACGGCCTCTCAAGTTCCCCCTCCCGCAAAATACTTCACCCAGATCAAACTTTCTCTTTTGGTCTACTCAGAGGGGATCCCATTTCTGTGCAACCTTGGTGCGGATTGTATGCCATCGTGGTTCCAACAACTTTAGTTTGTCCCCTCCCTCCCCCAATGCCTGCAGCTTTACATTCTATACCTTCTCCACTTGATTTAGAAGTATCAACTGTTCAGGCCCATTTAAACAAGTTTCGCTCATATCTTTGTCCCTCGGAAGGCATATCCCCCGCCTTTTGACTAAACAAAAACCTGACCTTTTCAATTCTCCACTTTTTCTTTCGTCTCTTCCACAGTATTCCATTGGAACTAATGCTACCTAGTGCATAATTGGGGCTCACTAAATTTGTTAATACTTATGACTGTCATTTTCTGGCATCAGGCAAAATCTTATTGTTTAGATATCTCGTCCTTTTCACCCCATGTACGAATTCAATAGTAGGGAATAGGGATCTTGTCTCGAAATATTGTCGTTCAATCTTTCTCGAGCGCAGTTTCATGTTCTTTAGGGATGAGCTGTTCTTTTTATTTTAAATCTCTGGTTTACTAACAAATCTTGACCCTTCGACAGGCACTTTCACTTATGTTAACCTTTTTTTTTACGATTCCGCACTAGTGGGGAATATTTCAGGATCGACGCTTTCGCAGTTGTCTCTGTCCACCTTTCTATCTGTCCCTTCATCTGTTCGGCGCACGCGTTCTCATACCACTCTCTTTTCTCCTTCTTCTCTTTTTATTTATCAATGAAAAAGTGCTTGGTGGTAGCCTTTCTTTTATTTAAGAAAATAAACAAATTGGGCTGATTTTGTCAATTATTTTATTTCAGATTTTTATTCCGAGGAATCGGTGAATAAACAAGGCCTGGAATGTTATCGCTTTCTTAATGAAGTCATTTCCGATTTTGATGGGGTAAGACGTTTGAATTATTTTTACATTACACCTTGTTAATATCAATAAGTCCCAGGTGTTTTGACATTTTTTATTCATTTTTATCAATAAGCATGGTCTAATTTTAGGTTTACTTCCAACGGCAGCTCTAACTGTTAAATGTATTATTATTTCTATTTCTTAGTTTTATTTTATAAGATTGGGTGTCCCAGGGATTTTTTGGCTCCCTGAGAAGTTCTTTCTACTACTTTGTTACATTTGCTGAAAAAAATTCAACTGGAATTGGAAATTTATAAATGCTGTATGCAAATTATAATACAACAAGACCTGAACCACAAACAATTGGAACGTCAACAGGTTGAAGCATTCTTTCGTTGATAAATCGGGATAAATATTGACTTTATAAGGGGTTGATACACCAGCTTTACCATCAAAATATTACTCCTAGAACACTACTAATTTTTTTAATTTTGTTTAGGCTAAAAAAAACTAGAAAAAAACGGGCGCGCTCTTATTAATAATTACCCTTTTTAAGGGAAATGCCATGCTCTATCTTACCTTTTTTTAGTTTAAAACAATCTGAGCGTGAGATCCATATGGGGTTTAAGGCTATGTTTAAAATATCTCCTCCATCTCAACTACGATGATATATACAAATTTTGCAATTGAATGTATATATTTTTTCATGAAAATAGAAGTAGGACAGCTTTAGATAACTTTTTATTGACTCTTTTCAAAAGAATATGGTGGAGATTGACTCGATTTTGTTAAATAAATACATACTGATAGTTTAATTAATTTTCATGCAGCATAAAACAAAACTGCTGATGTATTTATTATTAAGTTTAATGCATTCGTTATCTTATAGTTGGGTTTATCTAGAAAAAGAAGTACCGGGCGGGGCAGAATAAATAACCAAAAAACCTTTTGGATTGGAATTTTTTTTTAGCGATAATTCAATTGGAATTTGTAACACCCAATTAACTAGGTTTAAGCTAAACTGGCAATCTTGCTAGCTTAATTCAGTTTGTCACAGCCATTGGTTATTAACGCATCTTAATTCGGTCAATGTTGAAAACCTATTTTTAACTGTTTAACATTGGAATAAACTCTTTATTGTATCTGCCGCTCTAGGGCCTTTCGTATCTCTCGTGTTAGCGCTGTGAAATCGCTTGAGGGCTTTTTATGGCCCATGACTTTAAATGACTATATACTTGTTTTTCCAATGATTTTTTAATTTGTGATACATACCCTCACATCAGTGTTTTTTCAGCCATTTAAAATACTGAGAAGCATTAAGCATGTCTTTATTTATAAGCGGTAGGAGATTTATGAATGCGAATCTCTTCACCCTGTTTTGACTAATCTCATTTGTTATACACCAAAAATACTGGGCATAGATTCAGTATTCGAGACGAAGGGCATTAAAAAAAAAGAAGTCTACGAGAATTGCCCTCATCATGAGATGGATAATATTGGAAACCTCTAAACAATTGCTTGAAAGTTACTACTTCCTGAGTTGTGTAGAAACGTATAAATATTTTTAATATTCTTTATATATCTACTATATATATATGCTATTAATTAATTATATACATTTTTACCTTTATTGCAGTAATATTGCGTGTTGGGTAATTTTAAATAAGAGGGCGCCGCATTTTAGGCAGGTTAATCCTAAATACTTCTTCGTATCGTTATAATAGTATCCTAAGAGTAATATTTCGATGGTGGAGAGACTCTATTTCACCCTTTCATTTACAAAGCCTCAAACCAGATTCAGCAACAGATACAGATGTAGGGTGCGCTAAGGCCTTTGCAACGGCAGCGCAATGACGTTAATTCCTATTTAGGGTTAGGGCAGGTTTCGAGCTATTTCGATCCTTCTTTTTCTAGTTTTCCATAATTCTTCTATATATATGTATATTGTTTATTTTTCTACTTCTTCTTCGCTTGTTGGGTTGAACAAGAGCACTTTTCGCAATGTGTTGTCTCCTATAGTAGTATACTTTCTACGTATGTCTATTAGTCCCTCACAATTTAGTAAGAAGTGTCGTAGTGTCTCTTGCTCTCCTCGGTTGCAGAGGTCACATTTTTCCTCCTCTCGTGTAAACCTCTTCCTCCAATTCAGCTGCAGTGAGTTGCTTCTGCATCTAAATATTAGCTTAGACTTAAATGAGTTGTCATATATATTTTCCTCCTTGATTGCCTTCTTATTCATAAAATATGTACTCAGTGTTTATTTTCCCTCCATACCTAGCTTCCATCTCTCTTCTCCCCATTTCCTTACTCTCTCCTTTATATTTTATTCCTTCAACTGATTCAGTTCTTCCATACTTCTCGTGTTAAGTTCTTTCATATATCCTCTTATTGTACTTAGCCATTGAGTTCCTTTATTATTTTTTTTCATCTCCTCCAATATTTCTTTTACTAAATCACTGTTTCCTTCCATCACATGTTTTGTATAGTTTAATATTATATTTATATCTCTTTCTTCCCTTGAGGCGCTTCCTACTTCTCCTCTTGATGCCTCCACTGCAGCGTAATGTGGAGCACCCAGCACATGTCCCCATACTTTATTTTCTATTTTTTGTAGTTTTTCCAGTTCAGTTTTGTTCCATTCCACCACTGCCCCTCCTGTGAGTATGCTTGGTAGCACTACACTCTTCCAATATGTTTTTCCTATTAGGATCTTGTTGCACGATCTCTCCATCATAGAAAATGCCATGTTTGACATTTTCCTTCCATTTTCAATTTTATTTTCTTTATATTTCTTCATATATTTTCTATTTCCTGTAATTATACTTCCTAGATATCTAATTTCTTTGTTGGCTTGGGTTCTTTCTTATTTATAATCACGCATTGGCTCTTCTGTTTGTTGATGTTTAGGTCACACACTGCAGATTCCTCCATGACTAGGCTTATCATCTGTGCCATCTCTTTCCTACTATTTTATAATATGAGTCCATCGTCTACAAAAAAACTGCACTGGGATATAGAATTTACTGCTTCTAAAACTCATATGTCTCTCATTTATCTTTCTAATAATGCTGTGTATAAGTAACACAAAGAGCAGTGGGAAACCTGTGCAACCTTAACGTATTCCACTGCTTACCTCTACTTCTCCAACTTTTCTCGGTCCCACATACAGCTCAGTCGTGTCTTATGTATACAGCGTTACTATGATGTCTATAATCATGGGATTGCATTCGTAATTTTTCAATATTTTTATCACTGCTTTCCTGTCTACCGAGTCAAAGGCTTTCTCGAAGTCTATGGCTATCACAATAAGCTCCTGTTTTCTCCATTTACTATCTTATATACAGTATTTTAAGATTAAACCCTGACTGTGGAACATTTACTTCTCCTAATGATTTGATGTGTTCCCAAGTTTTTTTCTTTTATCAGATTAATTGTCAATTTGTAGTTGGTGTCAGTTAAGGCTATTGGTCTATGCTCTTTTGCTTTGGGATTACCTGTTTTCGAAACCTTCCAGTTAGTCGGTACAGCATTTGTTGTTATCACCTTATTTAGACGTTTTGTCAGTGTTTGTAGGCATATCCGATTTTCATTAAACCATTTCATTATTTCCCCTTTTATCTCATCTGGACCTGGTTTTTTCCTACTTTATATTTTTACGCAAAACACTTTCTAATTCCTTTTCTCTCCATCAATCGCACCCCATTGTTTCTCCTTGCTGGTATATTACACTACCCTCTAAGCTATCCATATGCTCCATTTATGTTCTTGGGAACTATTGTGTTCGGTCGTCTACCTCGTACTACTTAATTCTTAGTTTACCTTTTTCGTCTGGTTCCAAATTTCCTTTTAATGCATCCTAGTGCTCTCTTAGGATTTCTGGTATTAGGGTTGTTTCATTGTTCTTCCATACACTATTCTAGGATCTCTTATTCACCTCCTTATGTCAGTGGTGTACTCCTCTTTAATCTTATCGTTCCATTCTTGATTAATCTCATTTGGGTGCTTCCTGTATACTGTGTCCCAGAATTCTAGTATTTTCCAAGTACTAATTCCCAATCTATCTTATTTCCTTCCTCATCATAAATTCCAGTCCACATTTTCTTTCCAGAGTTCTTTGTTTCTTTAAATTCTCTAGTATTCTTTTCCTCGTGTTTAGTCATCTCCTCTTTTATTTTATGTTGTACTTTTTTCTTCTGTTTGTTGTAGAGACCCTTATAATGTTCTTTGTCATTCCTTGTGCGAGCATTCCTTTTCAGCCTGTTATATCGCTTCCTTAGCTCGATTCCTTCACGTATCTCTCTATTCATCCATGCTGGTTCTTCTGCAGTCTTCTCTTCGTCGAGGGATATTACTCTCTGTTTATTCTTTTTTCTTAAGGGTTCCTTTAGCATTATTCTTAATTAGTCTTTCTAGTTCTTTCATATCTATTTGTTCTCCTTTGTCATTTAATTCTTCTATATCTTCTTGCATTTTCTTCAAGGATTGTTCTTTTAATATTTCGAAATCTGTTTTATAGTACTCCATGATTTCAGTTTTCTTTCCTTTTTTATATATCCTAAATATTGCCTTAAGTAGACAATAATCAGACAAATCAAATGTCTCCTTTTCTTCATCTATAAACATAGTATCAAAATATTTATAGATAGCTTCATTTACTAAAATAAAATCAATTGCACTTCCTGTATCTCCTTGCCTTCTTGTAATTTCCCTTTCACACTTCATATCACCGTTTAATAGTATCATATTCCATTTTTCCATAATGTCAATAACTTCTCTTCCATTATAAGTTAAAGGTTGTGGTCTAATAACTCCCAGGTGGCCATTGAAATCTCTTAGTAACATCACCATCTGCTCGTCTTGGACTTTACATAGTTCATCTCAGATTTTTTTTCCATTATTTTCTCGTTTCGTGCTCTATCAGGAACATTTATTAGATAAGCAGCAATGTTATCACAATATTCTTATTTTGATTTCTACTTTCATAATGTCACTGTTTTCACATTCCTTTTGGAGAATATCACATCCTTCACTTTGTTTCATAATCACTGACAAACCTCCTCCCTTTTTATAACTCATATCCCTCATTTTTTCAACAGCCTTAATTCTAGGGGGTGGGGTGCTCTTGAAGGTCGTCCCTAATTATGGGTGAACCTTGAAGGTAACCGATGAGGACAACCCAAGAGCCTTGGAAGGGGGACGCTGGTTGACAGTAATGGCGATAGATTACCGAGTTATCGCGTAATCTTTTGGCAAGGGCTTCGGTTGATACAGATGCCTTGGTTGGTTTGCGTTGCCCTTCCTTATTTTCCACGAGAGTTATTTTGTTGATTGCTATGGCGTGCCCTAAGCCGAGGAGTGGTCTTATTCTAGCGACGGGGTTAAATAACCCGAAGGATGAGGATAGACCACACCAGGGTAGAACACCGGTATTTCGGGAGTTATGTAATCGCAATGAATTGCGATTAACGAGGGGAATGCGCAACGGCTGTTTTCCCGATTAATAAGGCCTTGAAACAGGAAGATTGAGGAACGTCAGGATATTGAAGTCACCAAAGCAAAATAGAATTATTATTAAAATACATCTTATTGCACTTTACAAAAGTTCTTTAATTAAGTTTTAAGTTCTAAGTTATGACATAAATTAAGTTCGAGGTCAAGTGCGGGCAAGGTCTAAAGGAGGCTGAACGAATAGAGCCTTTAAGAGTTACACCTTAATGTCCGCGTTATGTACACGGCTGTATACAAAGATGAATTACATGAATCCGAGAGATCGGACTGAACGATATGTAACGCGATATATTGCTATATAAAACAGTAATCTAATTATTTTCTTTGTTCTGGCTTCACACAGTTATATATTCAATTTAAGCCACGCTCTACAAGTTCCTCGTCCAACTAAGCCACCCCTCCCTCTTATGTACCGGCCTGTTGATTTGTCGGTATTAACATAACTCAACTTTTGATTGGCTACTGTCGAACATATTGATAAGGAAGGAATTCCGACTATTGGGTAAAATTCTCTGTGGGCGGTGGCATGTTGCCATGGAGACAGCTTCCTAATCTGGTTTCTATTTGTTTAATAGTGATAGCTATCGGGTTTATTCTGGATTCTGCCTTGATTATAATGTTTGTCTAAGATTGCCTCGATCAACTCTAACAGAGATAACTGTACTCTGTTTACTACCATGTGACATCTTCGTAAACAGTGCTACCTTCTCTCTCTCTCTCTCTCTCTCTCTCTCTCTCTCTCTCTCTCTCTCTCTCTCTCTCTCTCTCTCTCTCTCTCTCTCTCTCTCTCTCTCTCTCTCTCTGTACTTTATGTGTGTAGCGACTCTCGCGTGTGTCCTATTTTGGACGTACACGCCGGTCCCTACAATTCCTTTCGATAATTCTATCTTTTTATACTTTTGCTGTGTTTCAACCTGACATAGTATAGAGCACACATTTCCCTTCTCTGTCAATAAGTATTCCACTTCAACTCTCTTTTCTTTCGTTAAGCCTTGTATATTAATCAATTTTATTTTTATTTCTCCTCTTTTATAACTTCTTTCTAAAAGTTTCTACGCACAAGTTGCCCGTTTTTTATTTACCACCTAGACATCCCGTTTACTCTTTTCACTTTAAGTTCTTCTCTTAACATTTTATCTTGCCCTCGCTCTTTTTTTGTCTTATCTGAGGCTATCATCACGTTTTCAGCCTCTTGCTCTCTGCATTCTTTAGGTTCTTTTCTCTCCTCAGTATATCGAACTTTTCCGTAGCATTTCTTAGTTTCACTAATCGTGTTTTAGGTTTTGGCAGTCCGTTCCTATCATCATTATTTTCATTTCTCATTCCTAATCTTATTACAATTTTAGATTTCTGCACTACCTACTCCCACTCCTATATCAAATATTTCATTACATCTCTCCTTGTCATTTTCTTTCGTCTTTACCTTTTGCTTTACTGGATTCCTGCACTACTGTAGGTGTTTAGGTGATTATTACGTCAATACACTAGACAGCTCAGGTCACAATAAACCTATATTTTGTTATTCAAGGGGAATGAAGTTAATTGCTACGCGAAGTCTAAATTTCTGCCGACGAATTTCGTTAAGCCTAAATCTCGGCGACGTCGTGGGAATACGTATTAAAAACACAGAGTTAAGGAAAATATATATATTATGGAATACACAGTTATTATTGAAAAGTAAAATTATACAGTGACAGTTTAATTGGATTGAATTTTACGCATGTGAATTAAATTTGCATGAGTTAATGAGAATGGATTTACAATTGATAAATATGAAGTATTAAGAAGATTATAAATTGGGAAATTGATTGACAATTAGTAATTGATATAGATATTAAATAGTAATTGGCTAATAGATAATTGATAAATAGTAATTTGTAAATAGAGTAGTTTGGTAAATAGATTGGTAATTTATAAAAAACAATTGGTAATTTGGTAATTTGATTGGTAATTATTAATTGGTTAATGGATTATTAAATAGATTATTAAATAGATTATTAGTGTGATAAATAGATTATAAATTAAATTGGATATGATAAATAGATTACAAATTGGTAAATGTTAAATGGTGGTAATTATTAATTGATTAAATAGATTATTAAATAGATTATATTGGATAAATAGATTATTAAATAGATCATTGGTGTGATAAATAGATTATAACGGAGTTGGGAGGGTCTGTAAATGATAAAAGAATCACGCATTAATTCGAGATTCTTTTGGGACATATTTAGCTAAAAATTACAATTCCAATATTACAGACCTGATTCACCGAGACGCGGACAGCAATGCGATGAACCTCATGGGTTTGATTTAAAGACGCTTGGGAGATTGGGCTTACCAATCACACAAATCATGGTTACCAACCCGTTTGGAATATATATATATATATATATATATATATATATATATATATATATATATATGTGTGTGAATCCATTAAACCACGCGTTTAACTATTCCTCATTTATTCTTTGAATTCCCAATTAATTTTCTATTTCTTTCATAGTCTCCGTTCGAGCTTGCGAAAGTGTTCCTTAAAAGCTATTCTATTCAGAGAATTGTTTGTTTGTTCTCTGCGTAGCATAGTGTACTAATGGCATACTTTTAACTGTGATGAAAGCGGTGCTTGCTGCCTCAATGTGCCTGGTTCGAATCGCTTCCCTGCACGGATTTTTTCGAAAAAAGGTAATAAAAATATTACTGCAAGGAAAAAAAAATTCAGTTTTCTCTTTGAATGTGGTTTAATGGATTTATTTTCATCATTCTCTCACGCTACTTTGATATATATATATATATATATATATATATATATATATATATATATATATATATATATATATATATATATATATATATATATATATATATATATATATATATATATATATATATATATATATATATATATATATATATATATATATATATATATATATATATATATATATATATATATATATAGGCAATAAAAAAGGTAAAAGGTAATAAAAATATTACTTTATATATATATCAAAGTAGCGTGAGAGAATGATGAAAATGAATCCATTAAACCACATTGAAAGAGAAAACTGAATTTTTTTTTCCTTGCAGTAATATTTTTATTACCTTTTTTCGAAAAAATCCGTGCAGGGAAGCGATTCGAACCAGGCACATTGAGGCAGCAAGCACCGCTTTCATCACAGTTAAAAGTATGCCATTAGTACACTATTCTACGCAGAGAACCAACAAACAATTCTCTGAATAGAATAGCTTTTAAGGAATTTTAAGGAATTAAGCGCGAATGAGCAAATGAGACAAGAAACCGAAGTTTTTTTAAAAGGCAAAGAGACGGACATTAGAAGAATCCAGAATCAAAGGGAGCCGAGGGCGGCACTGTCCCGCCCTCTGTTCCCTTTGATTCTGGATTCTTCTAATGTCCCTCTCTCTTGCCTTTAAAAAACTCCGGTTTCTTGTCTCATTTGCTCATTCGCGTCCAATTCTTATTTTCTCTTGTACTATATGTATTTATAGTCAGCTACACCAGGTTTCTGCCTCTTTCTTTATGTCTTCAAATTTTAATAAAAATGGCATAGCCTGTGGTGGTTGTATTATCACCCGCAGATCCTGTAGTTGCTTTCTTTTTATATATATATATATATATATATATATATATATATATATATATATATATATATATATATATATATATATATATATATATATATATATATATATATATATATATATAATGAAAATTAATGCAATATCGCAAGAAAAGATGAGGAATTGAACCACATTCTCCGAAGACAATTTAATTTAGAACAGTTTCGGTGTATCTCACACCCTTTTTCAACTGACACTGGATATAAAATATTTGAAAAGTGCGTACATACATAACACGGGGACAGGTCGTGAAAGATTCCCTCTTTTTTCCTCAAATCCCCTACTTGTGGCTAATCAGGAAGGGGGGACGAGTTAGGCCTAAACATATTGAAGGGCTGACATTTCACTATTTTGTTTTAAAGGCAAAGAGACGGACATTAGAAGGATCCAGAATCAAAGGGAGCAGAGGGCGGCACTGTCCCGCCCACAAGTAGAGGATTGGGGGAAAAAGAGGGGATCTTTCACGACCTGACCCCGTGTTATGTATGTACGCACTTTTCCAATATTTTCTATCCAGTGTCAGTTGAAAAAGGGTGTAAGATACACCGAAACTGTTCTGAATTAAATTGTCTTCGGAGAATGTGGTTTAATTCCTCATATATATATATCTATATATATATATATATATATATATATATATATATATATATATATATATATATATATATATATATATATATATATATACAGTTAGAAGTAAATATTTACACTTGCAGGGGTATAGACTGCTACATGACAAATAGTACAAGGTTATTAAGTATATTCTTTTTGTCTTCGTCCTTCCTGACAACTTCTAGTACCTTTTATTACTTTAATCATGCTTTTCCCTAACTTTACTCCTTTTTCAATATTCTGTATTTTCCTTTCTACCACAAGTAGTCTCTCTTGTAGCTCTTCACTTTTTGTCTTTAGGGCCATATTCTCTTCTCTTAATTTATTCACCAATTCCTTCATATCTCTTTGTTGTCCTTTACACATTCTGAAATTCCATGTAATTATATCTCTGAGCTCTTTAATCTCTTGGTAATCCTTTTAACTTACTTTCTCGCAGCCCACAGTGAAACCAACGATCACATAGTTCACACATCAGCAGACCGTATTGATTCTCTTTTACCCCCATATTGCATTCCCCACACCTTTCATTCTCTCCATTGTGCACACACCTTCTTTCTCTCTGCTATCCCCTGAACCAACACTATGTCGTCTCCCTCCATTGTTTACGAACGTGGCCTTACAGCTCCTACATAACTCTTAGGCATTTACTCTCCCTTCAAATCCACACCTCTTGCATTTCTTCTTCCTTGCTGCCATTTATCTATCATTATACATGGATCATTTTGTATATATTTATATTCTGTTTACAATTTCACTATCGAAAAACACCTTCCCCTGCCCTAAAACCTCTTACCTTACCTCAAAAAATCCTTCTATGACACTATCTTGAGGTTTCAGGAAACTGCTTAAGTTACGCTCACGCGTTAGTTTCTAATGTTTATATTAGTTCATTTTTGTTTTTCGAATAATGATGTAGAAGTTTAGAGGTAGTAGATTATTTTAAAATGTTTATCAACGCGATCTGTTGGCCATTTTTTTCGCTTTATTTTTTTAAAATTATCAGAACTAAGCATGTTTAGTAACCTGCTACCCCTAATCTTTTACATCGCCGCGCAGAACACAAAAAAATTCAGTTTCTTTCATAAACTAAAAAATCCAGAGGTGAGCACTAAATATATTTAAAGTATCTACAGTGACGATTTGACCAAATATCTACAATAAGACATAAGAGCTGCTGTCTAGTTTATTCTTTAGTAGAGCTCTTGTCACTTTCTCTTCTTCAATAAGATTTCGGCCTAGCGTCCTCCTTGGAATGACAACTGAAGAATTTAGACAGGCGGGAGTGGAATGTGTGATGATTGTGAATGAAATTGATTTTCACAGTGAAATAAGAATATATGGTATGCATATAAAATTATATATATATATATATATATATATATATATATATATATATATATATATATATATATATATATATATATATATATATATATATAATGTAGCTATATGAATATCTTATAGCTATATAGGACTGGTACATTAATTCATAAATATATTATTAGTCCTTCTTATTCAAAATTGCATAGTAAAATATCGAATTTCAGTATTGTTAGGAATATATACATTATCAACCAATATTTACTACATTTTTGACGGGCGAGCTTGCTAGTTTTGACATAATGATTACAAGTGTTGTTACTACAACGAAATACATCGTTATAGGAATTCATCTAATAACTATATATAATCGATCAATAATTGTACTAATTATTTCTGAAAATTTTTATTCAATAATATCTTCAAGTAGATTATAGCGCGCTTTAAGAATATATGTATGTGTATTCTCATGAAATTATTGCAATATATTAACATCTGTTGTTTGTTTGTCTTCTTTTATTTAACTTCGTTATATAGCCTACGTAGTGACCATTGATCCGAACACTTCAGTATTTGGTCGTTATAAGAGCTGTACTAATAATACTATAATTGTAAACAACATTTGTAACTCAGAACTCACCTTTAATTAATCTCACAAAAGCTGGTTGTTCCATGGTTGATAGGGGATAATCACTTTGTATGATAAAATCTGCAATCAGTTTATCAACAACAGATTATTTGACCTTCTTAGTATTCGCAGCAAAACACTCCGGTGATGTCTTTACTTTAACACCGCTTCATGAAGGGCCATCGTCTAATACTGAACATTTTCTTTTTGAATCTTTTCTTTGAGCTGTCACGTAGTTATCCGCTTTTTGCACCACAGCAGGATGCTTTCTCTCTTGATAAATGTACATGATCAGATAATTGAAGGACATTTGTTTCACTTTGCCATAATTCATGTTAAATTCAATCAGCATATACTATAAAATAAAGGTATTGCGAAAGGAAGCTACCTACAAATTTGCCATTTCTAAAAAATAGTGAAACTTGTCAATTCAATTAAGTATCATATAATTAGCTTTAATAAATCCTTACCTTCAAATGAATGCGTAGATTGGAAGTAGCATTGCTCGCCGTAGAGATTTCACCATCAGATGATGTACATACACACTTCACTTTTTTTTCGGTTAGATGATTTCACTCTAGAATATATACCATCTAGTAAAGGATGACTATAATTATATGATTCTTTATCTTCCTCGTCTTTATTATTGTCTAATCTCTCCATTTTACACTTTTTCGAAAAAGCTGAAGTTGCGATACAGCAGTTGAAATAACGCTGAGCGCTTTCACTATACAACCGAACAACTGTGACCATCTGTTAACTGAATTTGAACTAACGCGAGCAATCTCCCCTCTCCGTCTCACGCAGTCAACCGTTTGTGTCATACAAGTTGCGACAAGCTAGAACATGCATTACATGTTCTTAACAGCTATATAAACATATTATCAGTAAATTATTTGCAAAAAGTATTTAAATACATGATTTCAAATGTATTTACGAATACAATTTTAAATACATAAAGGTATTTAAATACTGCCCGCCTCTGAATAAATCATACCTATCCAAAAATACAACAGAAAAAATGCTTACTTTATTGGAGCTGTGTAGAGATCCGCAGCACCTGGTAGAAATCCATGGAAACGCTCCTTACATCATTATAATTGTAACTTCACCCCCACACGTTGGATAAGCCAGATCCTTTTGTATAGGTTTAGGCTAAAAAAAAGTAGTTAATAAATTTTTATTTATTCTCAAAATGATTAGATTGTGAAGGTCGAAACAACAGCTTTGACACATGGTTTCCATAATGAAAGTGACATTGTGTTGGAAACTTGGAATGAAAAACTGACCACAAATCACAAACAAATCGTGAAACGCACTATCGGGCATACCTTTGTACACCACATATATCATTTCAAAATGGCGTCGTGGAAGAATTCTTCCGTTGCCGAATCGGGTTAAAATATTATCTTTTTGTGATTTTATATAGGGTGATAGACCCTCTCTGCGATCGAAATATTAGTCCAAGTATTGCAGGATTTAGTAGCGTACTACTCTTGGAAAATAATCACATTCAAATAGGTATTGCAGTCTTTAATGATATAGCATCGTCGTTGTCTCCGAAAATAGTTTATTTTTCCCGAAAAAATGTGCGTATAAACGTTTGCTAACTCGGAAGTAAGCCATTTGCGGCAAGAATGAAGATCATATTCTTGATGAGAACAAATCAACTTCATGCATTAAGTTAATATGTTAGAATAATATGGCTTAACAGCGAAACAAATTTCTTATTTTCCGTTTTATGTATTTTATCTTGAATTTTATCTTTATCGAATTAATTTACTTTTCTTAATTTTCCTTTATCTTTAAGTTGGCCCTTCAAACATTGTCTTCCATTTGACTTGGATATTTTTGTTGGCTGGGTTAGTTCTTGATCTTCGATTTCTTTCTTGATATATCTTTATTTTCTTCCAATTATCTTGAGATGATTTCTTCTTTATTCTTGATGATTCATTTTTGATTAGTTGATGATTCCTTCTTGCTTCTTAATGTGTATGTCCTTGAAGTAGTTTTCTTCCGTTTTCCTTTCTTGAGGCGATCCATTTTATCTTGAGTCTTCTTGAGTTGGCCCTTCAGCGTTTTCCTTGACTTCCGTTTTCTTCGTAAAAGGGTTTTTGGACTATTGAGTTTCAAACTCGGTACCGATAGATTTAAAAGCCGATGCTTTTG
This sequence comes from Ceratothoa steindachneri, assembly GCA_963969495.1. NCBI lineage: Eukaryota > Metazoa > Arthropoda > Malacostraca > Isopoda > Cymothoidae > Ceratothoa > Ceratothoa steindachneri. The sequence goes on from OZ018328.1 coordinate 113,395,445, forward strand.
CTATTACGCCACGCCTGATACATCTTCGCACCCCTACATAGGTCCTTTTCTAGAACGCGGAGCGAATTTGAGGATTGGGGAGAGACTAGTCTTGGATTTCTTAATCAAGGAGTAATAGTTCTCCCTCCCCTGCCTCCGAGTCTGCAGGATGAGTGGAGCTAATTTAGTGGCATTAAGGAGAGCGAACGAAGTCTTGCCTTTAATCAATGAGTAATGGCATCTCCTTCTCGGATCTCCCAAGTTCTCAGCAGCACCTTTTCTTAATCTCTAGTAGGAGAGCAGGTGCAGTTGTAACGAAGATCATAAGATTGTTCGGCCTTTTGAGGGTCACCAGTTATAGTGGGGAGGGGACATTCTTTATTTGCAGTTTATATGTATTTATCTAGAATTTTATCTTATCTATTTACTTTCTGAATTTCCTTTTATCTTTAAGTTGGCCCTTCAAACATTGTCTTCCATTTATCTTGACTTAATATTCTTGTTGGCTGGGTTAGTTCTTGATGCTTCTTCATTTTTATTGCCTTTATTTTGAGTTGATGATTTCTTGATCCTTCTTGATTCTTGATGATTTGATGAGTTAGTCCTTGAAGTCGTTTTCTTTCTCGAGGCGATCCATTTATCTTGAGTCTTCTTGATTCTAGTTGAGTTAGTCCTTGAAGCGTTTTCCTTGATTTCAGTTTTCTTCTTGTTATTTCTTCATAAGAGGTTGCGGACTTTTTGAGTTTCGAACTCGGTACCGATAGATTTAAACGCCGATGCTCTTAGCTATTACGCCACGGCTTAGTCCGTGCTGATTTGGAAGGAATTTTTTCCCTGATACATCTTCGCACCCCTACATACTCACGTGCGCGCAGTCGTGAAGATAAATATTAAACATGTAGTACCCTTGGTGATATGTTTATTTGAAAACAAAATTTTGTTTAGAGGCAGTCAAGGTTGCTACAACTGCTACTAAGTACCAGATTTGGTTCTTTTAAGGGGTGTCTAAAACAGCAAAAGTACCAAATGACTACAAAAAGAACCAAAGCAAGACAATTTTATAATGTATTCATTTAATTAAATTATTGATAAGTATGATGAGGGACTCGTTATTTAAAATATAAACGATTCTATTGCACTAATTTAAGACAATTTCTTGAGAATTCTTGTATTATCCCTCGTAAAATTTACGTTCGGTTCTTTCTGGTACGTACCTTTTAACCAAATTTTGGTTGTTTTAGAATTTGCTTGTTGCAACACTGGAGTCAGTGGCAATCGGCGGCTTTCGGAGAATCCTTTCGTGAATGCTTAGCTTAGTAAATACTATTTGGCATTGTTCATTTGCCTTTCATAACATAACGTAACATAATTTCACGGATGACAAAAGCCACAAGGGCCTATCAAAAGTCATCCTAATCCATCAAATCCCCCCACATAATGCATCCATAGGATTTTGTCAGATCATGCATCTACAATATACAATTTAAACAATCCATAGGATTATGTCCGACCATAACATAATTACACGGATGACAAAAGCCACAAGGGCCTATCAAAGGTCATCCGCCTCCGTCAAAACCCACCCACAAAAAGCACCATCACCAGGGGAAGACAAAATCAAAGGGTAAATATGTAGATTATCGGCGCGAACGATGGGACGTACTATTTCATCCGTGTTCCAAAATGTTTCACGTTTTTGGAGTACATTTAAGTTGACGGCTCGTGTGGGGGTAAACACAATTGGGGGACTACACTACGATGATCCTGAGTTTCATTAAATTGGGGGGGGTCTGGGGGGCATAACCCCCCAGTATATAATCCTAATTGTTTATAGAATAATAATTCGAAAAGGACTCCGCGCATGAATATTCCGACACGAATGAACGATAATATTTACACACAATTTTTTTTTCCGGCCTGGCCGCTAATCTACATGTTTACCAATCAAAGTCCCCCACAATATAATATAACGGATGACAAAAGCCACAAGGGCTCATCATAGGTCATCCGAGTCAAGCGGCCTCTTTTTCAAGGCACTTAAACTCCCAGGAAAACTACATCCAGAAACAAGGGTATCACCAATCAAGGCTTGTCAAAAACTAAATCATGCAGCTATAGATATATATAAACAATATTAATATATACAAAACTTAGGAACCATCACAACCTTCCCTTCCCATAAACTCATCCAACCTACTCTTAAATACATTTAGATTTGGACTACCTACTACCCTCTGCGGCAATTTGTTCCAGAAGTCTACCACTCTATTGGTGAAAAAATATTTTCTTAAATCCAACCTACACCCTTGCTTTTTAATTTTCAAGTGGTGACCTCTAGTCCGATTTCCATCATCTAACTCAAAAAACTTGCTAACATCCAATTTATCTATCCCGGAAAATTTTTTAAAGAGCTCAATCATATCCCCTCTCACACACCTCTTTTCGAACGAGAACATATTTAATACCCTCAGTCTATCTATATATTCAAGGTGCCTCAGGGAAGGAATAATCTTTGTTGCCCTCCGTTGCACTGACTCAAGAAGGTTAATATCGTGTCTAAAATGTGGGGACCATGCCTGTATACAGTACTCTAGATGTGGCCTAACATAAGAGTTATAGAGTTTAAGAATAACCTCCTTACTTTTGTAACTGACATTTCTCTTAATGAAACCCAGCGCTCTATTTGCCCTATTTCTTGCTTCAATACACTGCTTAGAAAACCTTAATGACTTATCTATTACTACTCCTAGATCTTTCTCATCCTCTACTGAGCTCAGCCAATGCCCATCCATTTCATAGTTAAATTCTCTATTATCTTTTCCCATGTTAATAACTTTGCACTTATCAAGGTTGAAAGTCATTTGCCACTTATGTGCCCAGGATAACAATTTATTTAAGTCCCCCTGCACTTTAAAATTATCATTAATATCTTTAACTACAGCTGCTAATTTGGTATCATCGGCAAAAATTGACACTTTATTATTAACTGCCTCCCCAAGATCGTTTATATAGATGACAAATAATAATGGACCGAGAACTGATCCCTGAGGAACCCCACTGATAACATCCCTCCACTCTGACTTTACACCATTTAGCACTACCCTTTGCTTCCTGTCTTTCAGCCACTCAGCTATCCAATTTGAAACACCCCCACATATCCCAATCATTTTTAATTTATGAACTAGTCTCCTGTGTGATACCTTATCAAATGCTTTACTAAAATCTAAGTAAATTATATCTACATTCTCTCCCTTATCTACTTGATCTGTTACAAACTCCAGAAAGTCTAGTAAGTTAGTCAAACATGATCTACCTGATCTAAACCCATGCTGAGCATCGCTGATTAACCCCTCCCTCTCTAGATGTTGGCGAATCCCTTTTTTAACTATTTTCTCAAGAATTTAACAGACTACAGGAGTTAGGCTAACCGGTCTAAAGTTATTTGGATCCTCTTTACTACCCTTCTTGAAAATGGGGACTACATTCGCTCTCTTCCAATCATCGGGTATTTCTCCATATTCCAATGACCTAGTATATAACTTGTCCAGAGCTATTGAGATACTTTCTACCCCTTCTTTAAGTATCCTAGAATGAATATTATCAGGGCTGGAGGCCTTGGTAGTATCTAAATCAGCTATTAGTCCTTTTATCATCCTCCGATCCACACAAATGTTTGTAAACACCTCTTTTCCTGACCTATGAGTACTATACATAGGACTATTTAGTTTCTCTTTTGTAAATACTGATGCAAAATGACCATTTAGTACCTCAACTATTTCCTCATCAGTTTCTCTCACAAACCCTTCATATTTGATAGGTCCTATTTTAACTCTGCCAGACTTGTTATTAATTTTATAGTAACTAAAGAACTTTCTAGGATCTTTGTTGCTATCCTGAGCTAATTTAATTTCTGACACCCTTTTGTTCTACTTTATAATCTTATTTAACTCATTCCTAGCCATTCTATAATCACTTAAATTTTGAATATTATTTTCTACCTGTAATTTTTTATATGCCCTTTTCTTCTCTGAAATTTTTCTAGCTATCTCCTGATTCCACCATAATGGTTTCCTACTTTTGTTCCTAATGGCCTTCATTGGGATACATTGTTCTTGGACTACATTTATTATATGCTTGAAAGTATCCCACATCCCATAAGCATTTTTACCTCTGAATTCTATATCCCAGTCTACCAAATTTAGCAAGCTTCGAAGTTTTACATAATCTCCCTTATGAAAATTTGGAACTTTTTCAGCATTCTCAGTTATTTTACCCTTCTCAATTCCCAAGTTAAAACGAACTATCTGATGGTCACTATTTCCCAATGCTTCCCCAACAGTCAATTCTTGAACTAAATGATCACTGTTAGAAAGTACTAAATCTAATATATTGTCCCCCCTCGTTGGCTCATTAACAAATTGATTCAAAAAATTATCCTCAAAGCATTCTATGAACCTGCCACTTGTTCTATCCCTACCTATCATATTTTCCCAGTCCACAGAGTTTAAGTTGAAGTCCCCAATAATAACTGCATCTGTTTCACATCCCTTACTTATTTCCCTTATCATTAGTTCATCTATATCATCAGTCTGCCCAGGTGGCCTGTAAAAAGCTCCCAAGTGCACCATTCTATTTTTACTGAACCTAATATATATAATATAATATATATAATTTAAAGCCTCCATATGAGTCTGTCAAAAAGAAAATCAAAGTCGCCTAAAATATACAATAAAGAGAAACTGCATCCACAGGAATGAGTCAAGAAACATATCCCCATACCAAAAAGTAAGAAGTTAACCATACATCTCCATATAATCATATTGTTCAGATTTGGGAATGTTCATTTGCCTTTCGTATTGTTCAGACTCAGATTTTTCTATTGCTTCAAGAACTTTTCTTTCTCGTATCGTTCTGTAATTTACCCGCCATACAAGCACAATCTGTCATGGGGGCCCCTTTCTCACTTCTAGAATCGAAGATCAAATCGCTGCCTATATGCAGGCAGACTGCTCTGCACTTGCCCAGCAGAGACCAACTCGGAGTCAGAGGGACTAGGAAAAATGTAAAAAACAGATGATGCCTTGGGGACAAGAATATCTGCAAAGTTTGCAGTCTTTGACATTCAAGAAGCCATTTGGGAAGCTCTCTTCAGATGAAGGCATGGCACTCTGAGGAGACCCTCATATCTAGTGTGCTTCCTACCCCTTGCAGCAAGCATGCAAGGCAGCGGGTTAGCCTCACTCTGGTGATGGGCCAGCCCATATTATTTTAAGACAAAACAAAAGAGCCAGTATAATTTCAAGGCAACAAGGGCTGGATGGTGCAACATTGCTGCAATATATATATAATATATATATATATAAATAAGTATTACATTTCAAAAATTATGGCAAGAATGGCAGCCAATTGTCAATTTACATAGTCAAATAAAATGTTAGAACATTATTCTATAAATAAATATGATTATCACACCCCCCTATACCCCCCCAATTGATTGAAACTCAGGATCATCGTAGGGAGGTCTCCCTTAGCCTATGTAAACGTCAGAACATTATCAAAATTTAATGAAACTCAGGATCATCGTAGTGCGGTCCACGCATCGTGTTTATCCCCCACGAGCCGCCCCTATAAATGTACTCCAAAAACGTGAAACATTTTGGAACACAGACGAAATAGTACATCTTATTGGCCGGGCCACTCGTCTACATATTTACCGTTTGCACCACTGATCGTAATTATTCTATAAATAAATATGATTATCACACCCCCTCCCCCAATTGATTGAAACTCAGGATCATCATAGGGGGGTTCCCCTGCAGTGCTAAACCCCTCAGGAGCAGTCCCCTTGAATTTACTCCAAAAAGGTGAAACATATTGGAACACGGATGAAATAGTTTGCGTCCCATCATTCACGCCACTGATCGTAATGTTTACCCCAAATAATCTGTGGTAAATGTTGCGAGTATTATCGGATGCGATTCTAGCTTATTTTTTGGGCTACTTTTCAGTGTTTTTCTGCTATTGCACTGGCCACTCACAGATCTGTATTTAGTTTTGTCAATGACCAATCAGAAAGCTGTATTTGTTTCAAGGCTTTTTGTGCTTTTTATATTGATCAAAACTAGGTTTTTCTTTTATTTTAGATGTTTTTTTCCCCTTATTTCTTTTCTATATATCCTATCTACCCTATGCCTGACATTATTTAGTCTTTTTAATTACTTGTTACTTAATTTTCCATTGTTTAATGGTCGATTAAACCATATTTCGGTGTTGTTAATGAACCTCGCCTCTTAATTCTGACGAAAAAATGACTTTTTCATTTTTTTGCTTCCGTATTGATTTCTCTTCTTTGATTTTTTAAAAAGGTTTTTTATGACCTTCATTTTGATTATTGTTCCAAAAGGATGCATTAACATAACATAACATAACATAATTTCACGGATGACAAAAGCCACAAGGGCCTATCAAAAGTCATCCATATCCATCAAATCCCACCCACATAATGCATCCATAGGATTTTGTCAGATCATGCATCTACAATATACAATTTAACAATCCATAGGAATGTCCAACCATGCATCTACAATATACAATTTATAGCCTCCATAGGAGTCTGTCAAAAACAAAATCAAAGTCCCTCAAAATATACAATAAAAAGAAACCATCCACAGGAATGAGTCAAGAAACATGCCCCCATACCAAAAAGAAAGAAGTTAACCCTCTATCCCCATATAATCATCCAATCTGTGCTTGAAAACATTCAAGTTTGGGCTGTCTACAGTCTCAGGTGGCAAACTATTCCAATAATCCACCACTCTGTTAGTGAAAAAATATTTTCTAACATCCAGTCTGCACCTCTGTTTTTTAATCTTTAAGTGGTGGCCTCTAGTTCTATTACTACCTTCTAACTCAAATAACTTGCTGAAATCCAATTTATCCATCCCAGAAAAGATTTTAAAAAGCTCAATCATATCACCCCTCACACACCTTCTTTCAAATAAAAACATATTTAATACCCACAGTCTATCTTCATATTCAAGGTGCTTCAGGGATGGTATTATTTTTGTTGCCCTCCTTTGTACTGACTCTAATAAGTTTATATCATGTCTAAAATGTGGTGACCATGCCTGTATACAGTACTCTAAATGTGGCCTGACATAAGAGTTGTATAGTTTAAGGATGACCTCCTTACTCTTGTAGCTAACATTTCTTTTAATGTACCCTAGCACCCTATTTGCTCTATTTTTTGCCTCAATACACTGCTTTGAGAATTTCAGTGACCTATCTATTACTACTCCTAAGTCCTCATCTTTACATAATTACACGGATGACAAAAGCCACAAGGGCCTATCAAAGGTCATCCGCCTCCGTCAAAACCCACCCACAAAAAGCACCATCACCAGGGGAAGACAAAATCAAAGTCCCCCACAATATAATATAACGGATGACAAAAGCCACAAGGGCTCATCATAGGTCATCCGAGTCAAGCGGCCTCTTTTTCAAGGCACCCAAACTCCCAGGAAAACTACATCCAGAGGATTGCATCCAGAAACAAGGGTATCACCAATCAAGGCTTGTCAAGAACTAAATCATGCAGCTATAGATATATACAAACAATATTAATATATACAAAACTTAGGAACCATCACAACCTTCCCTTCCCATAAACTCATCCAACCTACTCTTAAATACATTTAGATTTGGACTACCTACTACCCTCTGCGGCAATTTGTTCCAGAAGTCTACCACTCTATTGGTGAAAAAATATTTTCTTAAATCCAACCTACACCCTTGCTTTTTAATTTTCAAGTGGTGACCTCTAGTCCGATTTCCATCATCTAACTCAAAAAACTTGCTAACATCCAATTTATCTATCCCGGAAAATTTTTTAAAGAGCTCAATCATATCCCCTCTCACACACCTCCTTTCGAACGAGAACATATTTAATACCCTCAGTCTATCTTCATATTCAAGGTGCCTCAGGGAAGGAATAATCTTTGTTGCCCTCCGTTGCACTGACTCAAGAAGGTTAATATCGTGTCTAAAATGTGGGGACCATGCCTGTATACAGTACTCTAGATGTGGCCTAACATAAGAGTTATAGAGTTTAAGAATAACCTCCTTACTTTTGTAACTGACATTTCTCTTAATAAAACCCAGCACTCTATTTGCCCTATTTCTTGCTTCAATACACTGCTTAGAAAACCTTAATGACTTATCTATTACTACTCCTAGATCTTTCTCATCCTCTACTGAGCTCAGCCAATGCCCATCCATTTCATAGTTAAATTCTCTATTATCTTTTCCCATGTTAATAACTTTGCACTTATCAAGGTTGAAAGTCATTTGCCACTTATGTGCCCAGGATAACAATTTATTTAAGTCCCCCTGCACTTTAAAATTATCATCAATATCTTTAACTACAGCTGCTAATTTGGTATCATCCGCAAAAATTGACACTTTATTATTAACTGCCTCCCCAAGATCGTTTATATAGATGACAAATAATAATGGACCGAGAACTGATCCCTGAGGAACCCCACTGATAACATCCCTCCACTCTGACTTTACACCATTTAGCACTACCCTTTGCTTCCTGTCTTTCAGCCACTCAGCTATCCAATTTGAAACACCCCCACATATCCCAATCATTTTTAATTTATGAACTAGTCTCCTGTGTGGTACCTTATCAAATGCTTTACTAAAATCTAAGTAAATTATATCTACATTCTCTCCCTTATCTACTTGATCTGTTACAAACTCCAGAAAGTCTAGTAAGTTAGTCAAACATGATCTACCTGATCTAAACCCATGCTGAGCATCGCTGATTAACCCCTCCCTCTCTAGATGTTGGCAAATCCCTTTTTTAACTATTTTCTCAAGAATTTTACAGACTACAGGAGTTAGGCTAACCGGTCTAAAATTATTTGGATCCTCTTTACTACCCTTCTTGAAAATGGGAACTACATTCGCTCTCTTCCAATCATCGGGTATTTCTCCATATTCCAATGACCTAGTATATAACTTGTCCAGAGCTATTGAGATACTTTCTACCCCTTCTTTAAGTATCCTAGAATGAATATTATCAGGGCCGGAGGCCTTGGTAGTATCTAAATCACCTATTAGTCCTTTTATCATCCTCCGATCCACACAAATGTTAGTAAACACCTCTTTTCCTGACCTATGAGTACTATACATAGGACTATTTAGTTTCTCTTTTGTAAATACTGATGCAAAATGACCATTTAGTACCTCAACTATTTCCTCATCAGTTTCTCTCACAAACCCTTCATATTTGATAGGTCCTATTTTAACTCTGCCAGACTTGTTATTAGTTTTATAGTAACTAAAGAACTTTCTAGGATCTTTGTTGCTATCCTGAGCTAATTTAATTTCTGACACCCTTTTGTTCTTCTTTATAATCTTATTTAACTCATTCCTAGCCATTCTATAATCACTTAAATTTTGAATATTATTTTCTACCTGTAATTTTTTATATGCCCTTTTCTTCTCTGAAATTTTTCTAGCTATCTCCTGATTCCACCATAATGGTTTCCTACTTTTGTTCCTAATGGCCTTCATTGGGATACATTGTTCTTGGACTACATTTATTATATGCTTGAAAGTATCCCACATCCCATAAGCATTTTTACCTCTGAATTCTATATCCCAGTCTACCAAATTTAGCAAGCTTCGAAGTTTTACATAATCTCCCTTATGAAAATTTGGAACTTTTTCAGCATTCTCAGTTATTTTACCCTTCTCAATTCCCAAGTTAAAACGAACTATCTGATGGTCACTATTTCCCAATGCTTCCCCAACAGTCAATTCTTGAACTAAATGATCACTGTTAGAAAGTACTAAATCTAATATATTGTCCCCCCTCGTTGGCTCATTAACAAATTGATTCAAAAAATTATCCTCAAAGCATTCTATGAACCTGCCACTTGTTCTATCCCTACTTATCATATTTTCCCAGTCCACAGAGTTTAAGTTGAAGTCCCCAATAATAACTGCATCTGTTTCACATCCCTTACTTATTTCCCTTATCATTAGTTCATCTATATCATCATTCTGCCCAGGTGGCCTGTAAAAAGCTCCCAAATGCACCATTCTATTTTTACTGAACCTAATATCTATCCAAAGTGACTCAACTCCATCCTGCTTTATTGAAGTATTTAAACTTGAAACAATGTTGTTTTTTATATAGATAATTATTCCTCCACCAATCCTACCTGTCCTTTGACTAAATGTACATATTATAGCCCTGTAAATCAAATTCACTTATAGTGTCACTAAATTCTATTTCATTAACCCATGATTCAGTAACGCATAATATATCTATATCCTCATTGCTAATATAACTAAATAGCTCATCCTTCTTGTTTCTAAGACTACGAGCATTTGTATAGAAACAATTTAACCCCCCTATCCCTGAAGCACCTCTTGAAACTTGAATGACCTCACCTCTATCGCAAATTGAATTAAGCCAATACCCATCCATCTCATAGCTAAATTCTCTATTATCTCTCCCCATGTTAATAACTTTGCATTTATTAAGGTTAAAAGTCATCTGCCACTTCTGAGCCCAAGCTAACAACTTATTTAACATAACATAACATAACATAATTACACGGATGACAAAAGCCACAAGGGCCTATCAAAGGTCATCCACCTCCGTCAAAACCCACCCACAAAAAGCACCATCACCAGGGGAAGACAAAATCAAAGTCCCCCACAATATAATATAACAGATGACAAGAGCCTCAAGGGCTCATCATAGGTCATCCAAGTCAAACGGCCTCTAAAGTGCAAGTCACCTTGCACTTTAAAGCTACCCTCAACCTCTTTGACTACAGCTGTCAATTTAGTGTCATCAGCAAAAATTGACACTTTGCTATTTACACCTTGCCCAAGATCATTTACATAGATTATAAATAATAAAGGGCCTAAAACTGATCCCTGAGGTACGCCACTAATAACATTCCTCCACTCTGACCTCACTCCATTCATTACAACTCTCTGTTTCCTACTTTTCAGCCATTCAGTTATCCAATTTAAAACCTTCCTACATATCCCATGCAGCTTTAATTTATGAAAGAGTCTTCTATGTGGAACCTTATCAAAAGCTTTGCTGAAATCTAAGTAGATCACATCAACTTTCTCACCCCTATCTAATTCTTTAGTTACATAATCCATAAAATCCAGTAAATTAGTTAAACACGATCTACCTTTTCTAAAACCATGCTGAGCATCATTAATTAACCTGCTACTCTCTAGATGATCAGAAATTCCCTTCTTAACCATCTTAAGAATTTTACAGACTATAGAAGTTAAGCTTACTGGTCTAAAGTTATTTGGATCCTCTTTGCTTCCCTTTTTAAAAATTGGCACTACATTTGCTAATTTCCAATCATTTGATATTTCTCCAGACTCTAGTGATCTAATAAATATCTTCTCAAGAGCTACTGCAATACTTTCTACACCTTCTTTGAGTATCCTAGAATGAATGTTGTCAGGGCCAGATGCCTTGCTAGTATTTAACTGCATTATAAGCCCTTTAATTTCTTCTCTGTCTATATTAATAGAATTTATCACTACTTCCCTTGACCTAGAATTATCATCAATTAATCTAACTGGTTTCTCTTCTGTGAATACTGAAGCAAAATGATCATTAAGGACTTCTACTATTTCCTCATCAGATTCTTTCAAAACCTCTTCATATTTAATAGGCCCTATTTTATCACTGTTAGATTTATTATTGATTCTATAATAGCTAAAGAAATTTTTAGGATCTTTATTATTATTTTTAGCTAAATTAATTTCTGTTGTCCTTTTGTGTTCTTAATAATCTTATTTAGTTCATTTCTGGTTGACCTATAATGGTTTAAATTATCTAAACTACTCTCACTGTGTAATCTCTGGTATGCCCTTTTTTTCTCAGAAACTTTATTAGCTATTTCTTGATTCCACCATGATGGTTTCCTACGTTTCTTCCTAATAGACTTCATCGGAATACACTGTTCCTGAACCATGTTTAATATAGTCTTAAAAATATCCCACATCTCATAAGTATTCTTTCCATGGAATTCTATATCCCACCTAATCTGATTTAGCATGCTGCGTAATTTATCGTAATCTCCCCTATAAAAATTTTGAATTTTTGTGGAGTTTGTTGTTGTTCTACCCTTAACTATTTGCAAATTAAACCGAACCATCTGATGATCACTGTTTCCCAATGATTCCCCTACATTCAATCCTTGAACTAAGTGATCATCATTTGAAAGAATTAGATCTCATATATTGGCACCCCTTGTTGGCTTATTAACAAATTGGGTCAAAAAGTTATCCTCAAAACACTTCATAAACTTACAACTTGCTCTATCTCTTCCTATCATATTTTCCCAGTCTACACAAGTTAAATTAAAGTCACCAAGAATAACTGTATCTTCTTTGCATCCCTTACTTATTTCCCTAATCATTAACTCATCGATGCAATCAGTCTGTCCTGGTGGTCTATAAAAAGCTCCCAAGTGTATTTTCCTATTTTTACCAACCTTAATATCTATCCATAATGATTCACCTTCTCCTTGCTTTATAGAGTTATTTAGATTTGAAGAAATGCCATTTCTGATATAAATAATCAACCCAACACCAGTCCTATCTCTCCTTTGACTAATGTACATAGTATAACCTTCTAGTTCAAATTCACGGACATTATCATTAAATATATTTTCATTAATCCATGATTCAACTATACATATTATATCTATATCTTCATGAATGATATAACTAAATAATTCATCCCTCTTATTTCTAAGACTACAAGCATTTGTGTAAAGACAACTCAGCCCACCTATCACTGAAGCACCTGAGGGCCTATCTCCTCTGTATCTCCTTTGTCTCCTTCCCCGACCCTGTACTCTGTATTTCCCTTACCACTATCACTACTTAAGTAATTTAACCCTAAAGCACTTCCATTAGCCTGCCTACCTTCTACAAATCTGTGTTTGCTTCCTTTCCCTGCCTCACTTTGAGCCATTAAATTTCCCTGACCACTATCAAAACCTAGTTTCCCGCCTCTACAGACCTAACAACACTATCTAATTTCCGCCACAAAACCTCAACCCCATCTCGGCTCAGATGGAGTTCATCCATCGCATACCCCTTATTCCCATAAAACCCACTCCAAACATCTACAAACACCAATCTTGACTCCTCGCACAAACCTTTCACATATTCATTCAACCCCATTGCACGAGACAACCATTCCATCCCCACATTCATTCTCGGAAGCACACCTGAAACAACGCCCTTTACTCTACTTTCACACATCCTTTCAATCAGCCTTTTATACTGCTGTCGTAACTCACAAGTACCCACCTTCTTTACATCGTTTACTCTGACTTGTGTAATCACAACTGCTTCCCTCTCACACCTAGACACCAACCTATCATACCTCTCACACACATCATTTACACCAGCATCCGGCAGACAAACTCTCACTCCCTTCCATTTACTTTCACTCAACTTCCTATCTAAATACCTAATCTGAGAGTCATCCATCACAATCACCTCAGTCATTCTCCTATTCTCTCTAGGCCTAGTATTACCCTCCCTCCTGCTCTCACTCACTCAACCTCCTATTCTACTTTCAGGCACAGACACACCAGACAAATCTCTTTCAAATTCTTCCTCTCTCAGGGCATCAAATCTGTTAGTTAGCCTAACAGGTTCCATGTCCCTCTCATTTACACACCTAACCTGTCCTAACTTATCTATTCTGTTCACTTTCACCCACCACTCATCATCACTTACTTCACTTACTGCTTTCTCTCCAGTCCCTGTTCTAGGTCTAACTTCCTCCCTCCTGGTCCCAATCTGACTCTTCAAACGTACACTTGCATCTCTTCTCACTTCAGACACTAAATCGTTCAGTCTCAAGCATTCCACACGCAATCGACTCACCTCCTCAGTCAAAGCACATACACGGCACTCAGACACATTCAGTCTCCTCTCTCAACCGCAGACATCGCACACTACATACACACCACTTTCAAAAGGCATACTCTCTACATCCAAACAGTCAGCCATACTTAAACAAGAACAATAGTAGAAACAAAAACTTACGAACAACAAGAATTTGACCCAAATTTGTGCGTGCAAGTTTAAAACCTGCTAATCAAGATGGCCACCGAAGTAAACAAAAGTCACTTTCTCACAAAACAAAATAACCACAATTTAACTTTGTTATATTAACCAAATATACAATCTAATAACTTAATATTTATGTTTACTATGTCACACACCAAAGTATAGCAAATAATCAAAATATTCCGAGAGCTCTACGAAACACATGCTACCTGTTCGAAGCTCAGTCGAAGACTGACAGATACTTACAGATACATACAGAAGACTTCATGGAAGAGGCTTACGCCTGTGACTCCAGATCTATATTATCAACTTGTGGCAGCGGGTGGTGGATTAGCTTTGCCTTGTAATTGTATTTCAATTCTTGATTAAACCAAAATTGATCAAGTCTGACCTCAAACTGGTTGACTGATGCTGCTTCAATCACCCACTCAGGCAACTGATTCCTTATATCCAGCCGTGACCTTGTCTTAAAAAGCTTCAGTGAATTTCCCCTGCTGATGTTTTCTTCTTGAAGTTTCAATATGTCTTGACTACATTCCCCATCATATTTTCCAGTGAGTATCTTGTAGGTCTCTATTAAGTCTCCCCGTGCTCTTCTGTATGCCTGTGTTGGTAGGTTCAGCTTCCTTAGTCTCTCTTCATAATTAAGTCCTTTAAGTTCCGGCACCATCCTTGTAGCCCTTCGTTGCATGTTCTCCACCATCTCAATGTCTTTAAACAGGTGAGGACTCCATACCTGATTAGCATACTCTACATGTGATCTTATCAGCGCTACAAACAAAGCTTTAAATATCGTTGCATCCAATGTAACAAAGGTCCTTCTGATTATTCCCACTAATTTGTTGGCTTTATTTACTTTCTCTACCAGGTGATCTACACAACTCAACTTATCATTGATTATTACTCCCACATCCTTCTCAGAAGTAATCTTTTTCAGCTGCTTCTCCATTTGGTAGCCTTGATCTTCAATAGTCGTTCTTCCTATTCTCATATAACTACACTTATCCGGATGAAAACTCAACAACAATCTTCACTCCATGAGTATACCTCCTGCACATCCTGCTGCAGCTTTTGACAATCCTCTTGATCTTTTATGCATCTAAATATCTTTGTGTCATTTGCATACAGGTATACTTTGCTGTCATTTACTATATTATCGGGTAAGTCATTGATAAACAAACAAATGTCACTCGCTTCCATCTTGACATTTCCCCCTTCACCACCACTCTTTTTTGTCTTTATGTTAGGAATGCTGCAATCCACTCTTGGTACTCCTTTCCAATTCCATAACTACTAATTTTACTGAATAGTCTTCTATGTGCAACTCTATCGAAAGCCTTCATAAAATCACAATATATTACATCCACTGCATGTCCATCATCAATAATTTCAGTCCATCTGTCCAGAATCTTTATGAGCTGTAGCACCATTGATCGTCCTGAGATAAAGCCATATTGCTTGTCAGTAAATAAACTATTGGTTCTCATGTGTGCCATTATCTCCTCCCTTATCATTGTCTCAAATATCTTACAGATTATACTTGTTAAACTGACTGGCCTATAATTCTCTGGATCACACTTGGAACCCTTTTTAAATATAGGAGTAATATGAGCAATTAGCCAATCTTGAGGGAGTTCCGTATGTTTAAAGGAGTACTGATAAAGTATTTCTAAAGGCACTACTAATTGTTCCATAGCTTCTTTTATAATCCTAGAGTGGATTCCGTCAGGTCCTGGGGATTTATGTCTCTTTAGATTTTTAATGATCTTCTTAATTTTTTCCTTATCAATTTCCAGGTGATTCAGTGTTGGTACATTTTTCATCACACAGTATGGTACCTCATCTTCTGGCTCCATGACAAACACCTTCGAAAATTGCTTTGCTAAAACTTGAACTTTTTCCAGATCACTTTCAGTTTTTCCATCTTCAGCAGTGCCCCTTTATAAGTCAGGAATCCTTGGTTTTCTTTTTGTCTTAGTTTGCATATATTTCCAAAATATTTTAGGATTATCCTTCACATTTTTTGCAATCTCCCTTTCTTTTAGCTTCACAGCATTTCAGGTTTCTTTTCTAATTTGATTATTCAGTTTTCTGTACTCCTTCTCAGTCTAAATACTTGTTCTTAGTAAATACATTCAGATTACTCTTCAAGGATTTCATTCTCAACCACAACCTCTGTTTCTTCTTAGACCATAATTTCTTATTCATTGGTAGATTGCTATTCGTCCTTTTCCGGGATTGATTTAAATTCCCCATCTTTCTTGTGGGTACGCTCTTATCTATTGCAACATACAATTTTGACTTGAATTTATTCTACATTTCCTCAATATTGGTAGCCTTGGATAGGTATTTCACCCAGTCAATATTAATATTAAGTTCCCTTCTCAGCAACTCATAATCTGCTTTTTCATACAAATACATAGTTTTTCTATCATGAGCCACGATCTCCTCCATATTACATGTAACTTGTATCACAGCATGATCACTTCTCCCCAGTGGATTTCCAATCATGACCTCTTCAACTATTGATTCTTCATTTGTGAAAAATAAATCTAGTGTATTACCCACATTTTCACCCCTTATTCTGGTAATTTCCTCCACATGCTGGGTCAAAAAGCAATCACGCACCTTTTCCACAAACTTTGTTCCAAAATCATTCATTCCAGTGTTAGTAGTGCAATTTTTCCAATTTATTTGTGGCAAATTAAAGTCTCCCATCAAAATCTTAAATGTAGCCTTCATCTCAGTTACCTCTTGCAATAAATCCAGCAACAGTTGGTCATTTTCCTCCCGGCTGTTTGGACTCCGATATACTAGAGTTAGGTTAAGTTTCTCTCCTTGAAGCATAATTTCCAGACAGCAATACTCACAGAAACATGAAACCAAATTCCCCCTGTTATACTTAATGCCACTTTTCACGTATATCAAGAGACCTCCACCTTCATTACCCAAAACATTACTTTCTTCTATTTCATACCCCTCAATATTGTATTCTTTAAGTTCTCTTGGATATCTAAAGTGCTTAGGTTTAACTTCAGAGAGGGCAATAATGCTTGGCTTATCACTTAATGTATCAAGTAACGACCTTAATTCTAAAAACTTATCAAAAGTATATACATCCACATTTGTAAATATAATGCTAAACTTTCTATTTACCTTGATGAACCTTCGGTTAAATCATAGGCCACTAAAATTTTTCAAGTTTTCATCCTTGCCCAATTCTTTTATTTTTCTGAATATATCATTTCTCACTTCTGAGTCAGTGAGTGCAGCCAGTATTGGGCGATCTCGGCCTTCTATCTTTTTCCCAAGCCTTATCACTCTTCATCATATTATCCTCATGAACCTCACATGTATTCAGAATTTTCTTAACAATCTGTCTGTCATAATTAATTCTTTCCTGGAACATGTTTGAATTGCTTTCAGGGACATTGTACACCACAATGTTGTTTTCTCTATTCTTCTTATCATTTAGTTCTTCCAAAACTGTAGTCATATACATTACCTCCCGTTTTTTCTGAGATGCCTGATATCCTCCAATTGCCCCATGTACTACATTTACTTCATCAATACTTGATTCCTTTATTTCAAGTATATTGATTTCAGCTCTCTCCATCCGTGAACTCAATTCTTGTACAGTCTTCCTGTCCCCATTCATATGTTCATTAGTATCCACTGCTCTAGCCTCCAGTACTGCTACTCTAGCAGTACATCTTGTTTCTCAATTAAGTCTGCTTGTATCTTCTCCAGTTTCTCAATATGAGATTTTTATTTTGCACATCCTTTCTTACAGGAGAGACAGTCCCATGTAAACTGGGATCCTGCCTCTTCTTCCACCATAAATTTATAAACTTCCTCAGGTATCCTTTCACATTTGGCATGATACCAAGTTACACAGATATCACATAAGAGTGCCATATCATTATCTCTTACCAGTCCACTGCATCTCCCACAGCAATCACCTGCATTTTCTGTTCCCTTTGAAGACGCTTCTGTTGTTGTTCTACTTGCTTTTCGTCTTCCTCCACCAGAGTCCATCTGTTTACTCGCCATATTTCGCTAGATCACCAATATAAATGCAAATTTAAAGTATAACTTGGTGTCTAAAGATGATACTGTATAGCAGCAAACAACCTCAAAGGCATGAACATGCATTTTTTTTAGCCATTCGTCAAAATGGCATTTTCTTGTATAGTGTGTTCTTAAATTTTCACTATTTAGGTGCTGTTTTGGTAACTGACAACGATAAATGTGTTGTGTTTCTCGAGGCCCATGGGCTATTAAAATCTACATGCGAGTGTCCTAATTATAAGGCAGAGCTTAGAATGGACAAAAATTCAGTCTTTTTAATTACTTGTTACTTAATTTTCCATTGTTTAATGCTCAATTAAACCATATTT
This sequence comes from Ceratothoa steindachneri, assembly GCA_963969495.1. Lineage (NCBI taxonomy): Eukaryota > Metazoa > Arthropoda > Malacostraca > Isopoda > Cymothoidae > Ceratothoa > Ceratothoa steindachneri. Next base: position 113,413,978 of record OZ018328.1, read on the forward strand.
CGGCATTGTTAATGAAGCCTCACTTGTTAATTCTGACTAAAAAATTACTTTCTTTTGTTTGCTTCCGTATTGATTTTTTAAAAAGAGATTCCACGAGTTCTGGCTCACCGCCGGTAAACTCTACCCACCCGTCTGACGTAAGTATTACCAATTATTTTGAGTGTCAGCTTGTTTTGGGGGATGGCTTGTCGCCGTCCCCCAAAACAGGATGAAAAGTGTCAAAGCATTTTCAAACAGAAGACATGCTTCTACCCCTTTGTATTTTCCCGCTGTATTGGATCAAATATCGCAACTTTGTTCCATGTAATCTGAGAAAGGGATGTTGTTGTCTTTCACTTTTTCCAGTACCATTTTTGCAATTGCAATATCGTTTCCAGTTTTGTTACTGCAATCAATAAACTTAAAAAATTGCTCCTCGATAACATATGCAAAATCATCTTTCATAAGATATCGTAGTATATAGACAGTTTGCTCAACATGAGAGGTGTCTAGTATTGCAGCTACCATAATTAACATAATATAACTTAATTTCACGGATGACAAAAGCCACAAGGGCCTATCAAAGGTCATCTGCATCCATCAAAACCCACCCACATAGGACTATATCAGATCATGCATCTACAATATACAATTTAAACAATCCATAAGATTGTGTCAGATCACGCGACCACAATATACAATTTAAACCAGCCACACAAGCAGATCAAAAACAAAAAGCACCATCGCCAAGGGAAGACAAAATCAAAGTCCCCCACAATATAATATAACAGATGACAAAAGCCACAAGAGCCCATCATAGGTCATCCAAGTCAAACGACCTCTTTTTTAAGGCACCCAAACTCCCAAGAAAACTACATCAAGAGGATTGTGTCCAGAAACAAGGGTATCACCAATCAAGGCTTGTCAAGAACTAAATCATGCAGCTATAGATATATACAAACAATATTAATGTATACAAAACTTAGGAACCATCACAATCTTCCCTCTCCATAAACTCATCCAACCTACTCTTAAATACATTTAAATTTGGACTACCTACTACCCTCCGCGGCAATTTGTTCCAGAAGTCCACCACTATATTGGTGAAAAAATATTTTCTTAAATCCAACCTTCACCCTTGCTTTTTAATTTTCAAGTGGTGACCTCTAGTCCGATTTCCATCATCTAACTCAAAAAACTTGCTAAAAATTTTAAACAGCTCAATCATATCCCCTCTCACACACCTCCTTTCGAACGAGAACATATTTAATACTCTGTCTATCTATATATTGAAGGTACCTCAGGGAAGGAATAATCTTTGTTGCCCTCCGTTGCACTGACTCGAGAAGTTAATATCGTGTCTAAAATGTGGGGACCATGCCTGTATACAGTACTCTAGATGTGGCCTAACATAAGAGTTATAGAGCTTAAGAATAATCTCCTTACTTTTGTAACTGACATTTCTCTTAATGAAACCCAGCACTCTATTTGCCCTATTTCTGGCTTCAATACACTGCTTAGAAAACGTTAATGACTTATCTATTACTACTCCTAGATCTTTCTCTTGGACTACATTTATTATATGCTTGAAAGTATCCCACATCCCATAAGCATTTTTACCTCTGAATTCTACATCCCAGTCTACCAAATTTAGCAAGCTTTGAAGTTTTACATAATCTCCCTTATGAAAATTTGGAACTTTTACAGAATTCTCAGTTATTTTACCCTTCCCAATTCCCAAGTTAAAACGAACTATCTGATGGTCACTATTTCCCAATGCTTCCCCAACAGTCAATTCTTGAACTAAATGATCACTGTTAGAAAGTACTAAATCTAATATATTGTCTCCCCTCGTTGGCTCATTAACAAATTGATTAAAAAAATTATCCTCAAAGCATTCTATGAACCTTCCACTTGTTCTATCCCTACCTATCATATTTTGCCAGTCCACAGAGTTTAAGTTGAAGTCCCCAATAATAACTGCATCTGTTTCACATCCCTTACTTATTTCCCTTATCATTAGTTCATCTATATCATCAGTCTGCCCAGGTGGTCTGTAAAAAGCTCCCAAATGCACCAGTCTATTTTTACTGAACCTAATATCTATCCAAAGTGACTCAACTCCATCCTGCTTTATTGAAGTATTTAAACTTGAAACAATGTTGTTTTTTATATAGATAATTATTCCTCCACCAATCCTACCTGTCCTTTGACTAATATACATATTATAACCCTGTAAATCATATTCACTTATATATAGTGTCACTTAATTCTATTTCATTAACCCATGATTCAGTAACACATAATATATCTATATCCTCATTGCTAATATAACTAAATAGCTCATCCTTCTTGTTTCTAAGACTACAAGCATTTGTATAGAAACAATTAAACCCCCCTATCCCTGAAGCACCTCTTCCAACCTGAATGACTTCACCTCTATCGCCTTATTTTGTTCCGTAATATCAGGTATTCTTGTTCTACTCCACAGATTATACCTATAACAATCATATATCTAATACATAATTTATATATAGTAGAGTTTATTTTATTTTAATATAAAAGAAAAAAAATCATAAAATATTTTGATTTGTAGAAAACAGATGGGAATGATCCCCCCTCCAAATCACTAAAATTATGTCATCATTTCGACAGAACACTTACCGCATTGCCAATTTCGGTTATCTGCCAAATCCATTCTACTTTCAGTACTATAATGTCCTCTCATAATTCCCTGACCACTATTAGTATCTAGTTTCCCACCCGCAAAGACCTAATAACATGATCATACTCCTCCCACAACACATCTACCCACCTCCTACTCAAATGCAGTCTATCCATCGCATACATTTCTTTCATTCCAACAAACCTATCCCACACATCCACAAACATGACACCTTCCATCTCACACATCCTCCTCACATAATCATTCAGCCCAATCGCACAAAACATCCATTCTACCCCAACATCCATTCTTGGAAGCACACCTGTCACAACACCTTTCATTCTACTTTCTTTCACCTTTTCAATCAACCTCTTGTACCTCTCACGTAACTCACATGCACCCACTTTCTTCACATCATTCAATCCTACATGTGTAATCACAACTGCATCCCTTGCACAGCCAGACACCAGCTCCTCATACCTATCAGACAGATCTCTCACTCCAGCACCCAGCAAACACACCCTCAAACCATTCAATCTACTTGCATTCAACTTCCTATCTAAATATCTAACTCACAAATCACCCATCACAAGCACTTCAGTCAGACTCCTATTCCTAACCCCCACCGACCTAACTCCATCCCCACTCCTATTCTCATTCAAACTACCAGTCACTCGACCTCCACCCCCACCCCCATCAGTCATATCACTTCCAGTTACTTCCTTTCTTAGGGCACTGAATCTATTAGTCAAGCTAATAGGTTCTGTGTCCCTCTGACTCATACACCTATTCTCCCCCTGGCTAACCACCTCAACAGAGGCAACCCTATTCTCACAATGAACAGGAGAAGCCTCCCTAGCTACACGTTTCCTAACCACTCTCCACTGTCCCCCATCCTCACTAGGCCTATTTCTAACTAATCTAAGGGGGCTAACTTCACTATCCCTAGAACTATCATATCCTACCTCCTCCACCGGCCCTCTACCTTCACCTGAAACATCTATCTGGCCTACCTCACCACCTAACCTATTCCCAGCCCTAGGCCTAACACTAAGTTCCCTCCTGAGCTCAGAAACTAACCCCTCCAGCCTACATATCCTGTCTAAATCCTGCATTCTCATCCCTCTAAATCTACAATTCATTCACGCAGCCCACATACAACACATGTATATCCCTCACCAACTACACCACAACCAATGCATACATTTCGACACTCATGCTCACTTTCATCCCTGAACTCCATCACTTATTCAAACAAAGAAAGAACTTAAGTAACAAGGAGTAACAAGGAAAGTAAGTACCCTAGGAGACCTTACGGTCCATTCAAAGAGGGTACCTTTGGACTAGCAATTGAGCGGGCACATGGCTGCTCAATTGTTTTGCGTCCCTAAACGGCCACTTTTCAAGACTTTGTCTAGTCTTGACTTGAACTGGTCAACAGATTCACTGTTGACAACTTCCACTGGAAGTGCGTTCCACTTACCGCAGATACTGTAGGTGAAAAAGTTTCCACACAGATTGCGGTTGTAACGCTTCAGTTCAAGTTTGAAGCCGTGATTGCGCGTTCTGTTCTCACTCAGTGTGAAAATATCCCGGTAGTCAACATTGTCGAACCCTCGAAGTATTTTGAAGACTTCGATGAGCTGACCACGCAGTCTACGGGTTTCCAGCGAGAACATATCTAACTCCCTTAGTCTATCCTCATAACTTTTATGTCGGATAGAGGGAATCAGCTTGGTTGCCCTGGCTTGTACGCGTTCCAATCTCGCGATGTCCTTTCGCAATGAAGGACTCCAAAATTGTACGGCAAACTCCAGGTGCGGTCGGACAAGTGAGTTGTACAGGCACAGTACAATCTCCTGGTTCCGATAACCAAACTGGCGCTTAATATAGCCTAGCATCCTTTGGGCCTTTTTCTCCGCCTCAATGCACTGTTTCGAGAACTTGAGGTCACTAGTGATTGTTACACCCAAGTCCTTCTCAGTGTCGGTGGATTCAATAGCAGTGCCCTTAAGGATATACTGGGATTGGGGGTTTCTGTGGCCGATATGCATCACTTTGCATTTGCCCACGTTAAAAGGCATTTGCCACGTGTCCGACCACTCCCCAATCTTCCCAAGATCTTCCTGCAGGCGGGCAGTATTTCCATCCTTTGCAATGTTCATACCAAGCTTGGTATCGTCGGCAAATTTGGAAATCTTCGCAACCATGCCACCGTCCATGTCGTTGACGTAGATGATGAATAGTAGTGGTCCCAGGACAGAACCTTGAGGCACCCCGCTAGTAACGGGCACCCACTCAGAAGACTGTCCATTCACCACCACCCGTTGCCGTCTGCCACTTAGCCAGTTCTCGATCCAGCCGGCTACCTTTCCGTCTATGCCAAGCGCTCGCACTTTCCGGAGAAGGCGGCGGTGTGGTACCTTATCAAAGGCTTTCTGAAAGTCTAGGTAGACCACATCCACCGCCTTGTCCCGATCGTGCTCGCTGAAAACGAAGTGGAAGAATTCTACAAGGTTCGTCAGGCATGACCGTTGCCTTCGGAAGCCGTGCTGGGAACTCCTCAGTAGCAGGTTTGACTCTAAATACGACGTCACTTTGTCCACCATGATGCTTTCCATGAGTTTACCGACTATCGAAGTCAGACTGATAGGTCGGTAGTTCGACGGTTGGTTACGGTCTCCTTTCTTGAAGATAGGAGTCACCTCCGCCTCACGCCAGTCTCTAGGAACGCATGCGGTCCGGATTGACATGTTAAAGATAGCGCACAGATGTCGTGATACTTCATCGCACACTTCCTTCAACACTTTAGGTAGAAACCCGTCCGGTCCAGGGGACTTATTCGTCTTTAGGTCAGCGATCTTTTTCTTTATTTCTCCTTCGGTGAAGTCCATTGCCTCCAGCTTTTCCCCCGAGTAGGAATCCGTCGGCTGGGGAATGGGACCACACTCTTCAGTAAACACTGAAGAGAAGTAGTCGTTGAGGAGGTTGGCATTTTCTGCATCTGAATGCTTTAATGTCCCCTCCTCGTTCCTCAAAGGGCCAATCGTTCGACGGATTGGTTTACGGCTGTTCACATATCCAAAAAACTCCTTGGGATTCTCTTTACAGAGTCTCGCCACTCGGAGTTCCTCAGACCGCTTAGCCGCCCTTATGCTGGACTTCACTCTCCTGGCTAGCCTCCGGTAATAAGAAAAAAAAGAGCAACTTAGCTTTCGCTGATTCTGTGGTGAAAAACTGAAAAATAAATCAACAGACCGAAATGAGATTTAAGGTACAACACAAGTCCAAATCAGTCGCTAAGCAAAGAGAAACAAATTCATTTTGACTCTGCTGAGAGATCTGAGAAATAGTATACCTGTAGTCTCCCTCCTTTCTGCTGCAATTCCTTCACCTTTAGCACATGTTATTTCAGAACAGGATCCCACCGAGACAACAGTTCTACCAAGCCCCCCATTTTTAATTTCTTTCATTTCTCCCCCAGAAAAAGAACAATGTCTATGATCCACCTCAAAAAATTGTTCCATCTTACTGCTTAAGATTCAATGGAAGTTTCCATGAGATTTTCAATGCAGTTGTCTGATTTCAATCATCTTTCAAAATCACGCGAGGCCAAATAACACTCCCTATGGGCATTGCATCTCTTGTGTTCAGGAATTCTGTTAGCTAGTGTTCTCCATTTTCGGCTTGCAATGTATCCGTGTGATGTTGCTAGAGGCAAATGCGATTTTGAAGTTTCGGTTTCTTTTTGAAAAAGACGGCACGGAAAACAATAGAGAGCCTGCTGTGATGGACTCCAATCCAGAAAATCTCATCTTGATCTTTCACCATTTTGATTTTGTACTGAGAATATACGCTTAGGAAATGCTTTTCGATTACTGCCACATGGAAATGAAGTTTGGCAATTGAAATAACACATTCTGACACATTCTTCAACTCTCTCCACAGTTAATTTCTCATGAACACCAATATCATCACCCACATCTGGCATACAGCCTGTCATTGTATTTGCAGCCGGAAGCACAGCATGGATTTGTCCATTTTCTGAATACCGTACCAGCAGGTGCCACTTCAGGTTCTTTGACCATCTTCAGTTATCTGACTTATGTTTATTTAAACTTAGAAGCATTTCAGCAATCTGTTCCTCAGAAAATGAGATTGTATTAACAACTTGTTACAATTAACGATTTAATAACAACCAGTATACACTCACCCTTATTTTGTTCCGTAATATCAGGTATTCTTGCTCTACTCCTCAGATTATACCTATAACAATCATATATCTAATACATAATTTATATATATTAAGAGTTTATTTTATTTTAATATAAAAGAAAAAAAATCATAAAATATTTAGATTTGTAGAAAACAGATGGGAATGATCCCCCCTCCAAATCACTAAAATTATGTCATCATTTCGACAGAACACTTACCGCATTGCCAATTTTTGCAGTGACAATCACTCGCCTTATTCGGGCGGAAGACCAGGTAAGCTGGGCCTCTCTCCTCCCCCTGTTTTGGGAAAGTGTGATTGAAATAGAAGGCAAAGCGAATGATGATGAACATCCCTAGAATGCCACTGAGGTGCAGAGGGAGTTCTAATATATGGATAACAACAGGAACAAGAGAGAAGAGGAAGGAGGATCTGGGAGAAGAAACATAGGAGACAGAGGTGGGGAAGATGCCAAGTTAAGGTGACGAACTACGATAATAGATTGCAATGTGGATGTGTGGGTGTGTCTCAGGAGTTCTATAGAGCAATACAGAAATTGTAAGATGAGCTATGGTACTGTCCACCATTTAAGACCAAGATTAGGAAATTGGTTGAGAAAGTGAAAGAATTAGGAATGAGGAGCTGCAAAGAGAGATGGAATGAGCCTTGAAGGAACTGAAAAGAAAGAATGAGGATATGCACAGGAAAATGGAAGGAAATGAAAGAGGATGTGATAAAAAAAAGACGGTGGAAGAGGTGAAGGAATAAATAGTTAAAAAAAATGATAGGGGAAGAGGATAAAAAAACAAGAGCAACAAATCTGGTGATGTACAGTGTTGTTGAATCAGAAGGGAGAAATGAACTTGAGAGAGACAAGGACAACCAGGAATTTTGTAAGGCAATCATAAGAGACGGTGTTGGTATAGAGATACATCTAAACATAGTGGATATTTTAAGGCTTGGGAAATAAATTGGCCAACTGGGGAGTGAGGATAGACCAAAACCCATGTTGGTTAAGCTGGAGAATACTAAAATAAAATGGGAGATTCTGAAAAATGCAAAAAATTTAAAAAAGGCAACCTCTGAATTATTTAGGAGGTAACAGCACCCGACTTGAACAAGTTAGAATGAGAGCATGATATGATATTAAGGGAAGATTAAGGAGGAAGAGTGACAATGGAGAAATCAGATGGTTCATCAGGAAGGGACAGCTGTATAGGAAAAATTTATAAATAAAGAGAGGGATGGAAGAATGGAAATATGTGTGTGGGACTAATTAACTTTCATGGGTTAACAAAGCACAAAGAATGTGAACTTGAGAGAGTTATAAATAAGGAAAATTGTTTATGTTATGTTTAACTGAGACGCATCATAAATACAAGAAGGGGGATTTTACGAATTCTATTGAAGAATATTCAGTGAGGAGGGAATAGGGAGGCAAGAAAGGAGGGGGACTGATGACTCTTGTTAAAAAGTATACTCACCAAGGCACCGCTTGCTATCTAGTTGGAAATTGCGATATAATATAAACAAAGATAAATGTGTGTGGAAGCAAAATTACAATAATTTTAGTGTATATTGATGTACAGGATCATGATAGAAACATGAAAATTAGATTAAAGATGGAGAGAAGATTGGAAGAATTAAGAGATGAAAAGCTATTGGTGATGGGAGATTTCAATGGGCACCTGGGATTTATTGGAAAGCAACGGCTTGACAGAAATAGAAGATATGTAACAAAGTTTATGGAAAAGTGGAATCTGATACTGCTTAATGCTGATGAGCTATGTGGGGGAGTAATAACAAGGGAGCAAAGAAGGGAAGATAATGCCATTGATTTTGTTTTAGCAAATGACAAAATTTATCAATTTTTCAAGAGCATGCTTATTGATGAAAATAAAACCATTTTTGACCTATCAGATCATTGTTATTAAAAATCAATCTTAAATTCCAAACTAGAAATACAGTAAACATGACAGAATTTAAGATGGTGGAATTTTATAGTGTAAAAAGGAAGGCACAACAATAATATATAAGATTGTTGGAAAGACACTTAAACAAGCTATCAGAGGAAAACAAGCGAATGGAAAATGTGGAGAAAATGAAGGAATTAGCAGATAAACACCTGAAGAAGAGAATAAGGAGAGGAGTGAGACCACAAAGAATTGAACCTATTTGGTTTAATGAGGTAATAAAGCATAATATAAAGAAAAGGAGAAAGAGAAATACAGAGAATTGTATATAGCCCAGAAACAGGTTGTAAGGAAAATAGTGCAGAGGCTATAACTGAACATGAAATGAAGGTGACTAAAGAAATCAGGAACAAAAATAACTCTGGTAGAAACCTATGGGAAAATGTGAACAAGCTAAGAGGAAAGGATATAAAGTAAAGATGATGAGGATGATAAGGAACTTGGAGGGTGGTATTACATAAGAACATAAGAAAAGAAGGAGATTGCAAAAGACCATTCATGGCCTACACTTGGCAGCTCCTGTTCCAGTCAACACACAAAAGATTTCTTACCAGAGAAAAGTCATCAACATTGTCACCCTCATCATTTATTAACCTACCATACTCTAGATGGTCAGAAATCCCCTTCTTAACTATCTTCAAGGATTTTACAAATGATAGAAGTTAAGCTTACCGGCCTAAAGTTATTCGGGTCCTCTTTACTTCCCTTTTTAAAAATTGGCACTACATTTATGCATACATCTGTATTTAGGAAATACAACATCTAGTAAGCTAGCTCCCTCTATGTATTGAAGAGACAATTTGACAATGCGAGTGAAAAGTTCCTTTCAGCCGGGTAAACTTTGCACGTTTGCCATGTCAGGATAAGAAACTATAATCACCTTGTCACTGGTGACCTTTGCAAAAGGCTTTATAACAAAGATCTACAATATGGCCAAGTTCACGCAACCGAGATCTGTGGAATGCATGTAATTTTTAGTTTGCTTTTACAAAGTCTGATCTTTTAGTGCGTTTATCACTCAAAAGCACTTTTATATTGTATCAATTAAAATCCTCTGAGAACATCACATACATTAAAATTTCGTAACAAGGATCTGTGTCGGAATAATTTAACCTTTATTTTTTAACTTCGCACTAATAGAATCTAATTCACGATTACTTAATATTCGATGTTTATCTTGATGCAAAACCATTGCGCAATACACCCGGAGAGGTGAATCCTTTAACGACTGGTGCAACATTGAAACTATCGTCCGCCCGCCGAATAATCGATCTGCACTGGCATATTTTTTGTGAATTGCCGAGCCTTTATGCTGATTAACATTTTATGAGATTTTATCATCACTTGCCTTCATTTATTTTCATATTACTATAAAAGTCTCATCAACTCTCACTATTAAATTTTTTTCTAATGGTGGTGAAAAAAGTGTTAGAAGAATTACCAACAATTAAAGTGAATGTTATTTGTTTGATTAAGATAAAAGCTTGAGAAAACTAGATCAACTGGATTAAAGAAAGTTAGTGGACTTCCTAAGTTTGTGACCATTCCAGAAAATGTTGAGAGGCACTAAAATGAGTATAAGTAAAATGGTGGGTACGGTTTAGCACTTCCTGCACTTAGTATATAAATAAAAAGTGTCGCACACTTTTTTCACAATCATTTTATAAAAAAATGATTGTGATTTCAATTTACTTGTATCGTAAATTGAACGAGTTCTATGTTTTGCATTGAGGTTATCGCAAAATTTATGACTTATCTTTTGCATTCCTGAAGCAGTATAAAGATTTTTTTATCATTATACATAGCATGCAAAAAAACATAATAATTTATAAATATTTTCTGCTAATCTACGCTGATAGGCAGGCAAGGTTGGAAATCATATTGCAAAGTCAGGTGATTAGCCTTATAGTCTTGACAGTCCTAAGAGCATTATAAGTTACTATAATAGTTGAGCCTTTACCTAATGATTTGAAAATTTACCAAAGCTAGACACTGGCATCAGTCTTTTTTTTTAATAAATCAGCATCAGCCAAAATGTCCAATCGGTACATCACTAGTGGATATATTGAAAGAATGAAAGATTTTTGGACCAAGATATATCAGAAACGCCCAAGAACATTGGTGATGAGATTAGAGGCAGGTACGAAAATGAATTGTTAACAGAAACAGCATCAAAAATTATTATTAACTATGACAAAGTATCCACCAATACCTACCCGGTTTTGGAAGAATATTTTTGCATGATTGGAGGTCAAAGGAATAGAATGCTAGGAGGTGGAGTGAGATGGGAATTGTTACCAGAAGATAAAAGATACATGTGGAAGTATACCAGAAGAGTTGCAGGAGCATTTTGATGCCTTAAGAGTGAAAATTGAAGATAGAGCTATAAAGAAAATGGAGATGGTAGTGTTTACAGGAAAGGATGTAAAGCATCAACTCAAAAGATTGAAGAGTAACAAATAGCCAGGGCCAGATGGATTAAAGGGAGAGATATTTAAATGGATGGAACAAAGTGATATATGTGTCAAGATCTTGATGGAAAGTATGAACAAAATTACTCAGGAAGGAACACCACCTGAGGAGGGTTGGAAATATTCAAAAACAGTATTAATACCAAAGAACAAGAAACCAAAAGTAAAAGATTTTAGGCCAATAGCATTAACAAATGTGGGTTATAAACTATATATGAGTCTGCTTAAAGAAAAAATACTAACACACTTAGAAATAAATGGGGAAATTAATTAGATGCAGGCAGGTTTTACTAAAGGAATGAGATTGGAGGACAATGTATTTTTACTAAAATACTGCATTAATGATGCAAGAAAAAGGAAGGAAAAGCTGGTATTGATGGCTATTGAGTTTGCAAAACCATTTGACTCTATCAATAGAGGCAGATTAATACAGACCCTGAAGTACTATAAATGTGACCCACAACTAATAGAATGTATATAGCAAAATTGTATATCAGAGACAAAACCTGTTTGTGTTATTAGACAAGGGTGCACTAGATCTCCACAGTTGTTTATCATGGTAGTGAATACTATAATAAAGAAAATTTGTGACACAGGAATAGTTTTTAGAAATGATCTAATATACTAACCACTGCTCTTCTTTGCTGATGATGGGCTACTGGTAACTACCTCAGTGAAGGTAATGGAGCAGCTATTGGGAGTGGTCGAAGAGGCGGCAAGAGAATGTGGTTTGAAGATAAATAAAGAGAAGAGTTAATCTATGGTATATAATGAAATAAACAAGCCAGAGAGTATAAGGGATTTGAAAGTAGTGGATAGTATCAAATATCTTGGCATTGTTTTAAAGAACACAGGAAAGAGGAAAGAGAAAATCAGCCAATGCATGAAAATGGCAAATATGACATCAGTTATGTTTAGATCATGTAATAAATTACTAATAGCCCGGAAGACATTTTGGAAGTCAGTTGTACTACTCTGTGTGACAGCTGAATCAGCAGTGATAATGTGGAATGCAAAGAAAAAGACCAACTACAAAAATTGGATTTACATAGCATGTAAAGTTTTACTCTAAATTGACACCCTTTATATTGCATAAAGCTTTCATCAATAGAGACATCATGATCCAAAGTGTACAAAAATTTAAATTTAGTGCTAAGACTCATAAATAGGAAATATTTTATTCAATTGTACACCTCATTATTACTAAAATGCAGAAATCTTTTCAAAACTTTAAATTTTACCAAAGTCATGCAGTTCCTAACTTGTTTTTTTTTTTACAAGTTCTTGGAGCATCATCAATCCTAAAAAAACATGCATTTCATCTGTAGTCAAATTGTAACCATTTTGAACAGCATAACAAACTGTTTCTTGAACAATTATGTCAATGAGACTATCATCAAAATACAAATTAAAATAATCCAGTGCATTTCCATCAGAAGCAATATTGCTATCTGTAGTTGCATTTGCCTCAATAGGAAATCTAGGAGGACTTGTTGCATTTGCACTTACTTGTTGCCATGTTCGAGAAGAAGCTAATACATCTTCGATATTTTCTTCACATTCAAAGCTATCACTTCCTTCATCTTCTGAACTGCTCAGATTCATGTCCTTGTCATCTAACGAATATTGCTCATCGCTCATTGTTATGGGTTTGTTGAAAAAAAGTATTGAAAAATGCAAAATATTAAGATGCACAACTCTCCTCTATGGCAGCCTTTGAGACACTAATTCTTCTGATATATATCTGGCATATTCCAAATCCCGCCCATTCAGCTTAGTAGACAATTGACTCATATTCGATGCTGAAAAAATAAGGCAAGCCAATATATGTTTGTATTCAAAATGATCAACAAAATTTTGTGATTAACGTAAAAATACATTTGTGTCTAAAATGGGCTATATATAGGAAACTGTATATATCTGTTTAACTTCGTTAAGGGGTTAAATCAGTACTGATGTTTAGGACAAGAACTAATATCTTGATGCTGAATTGGAGGAGATGTACTGGTGGAGAGGTGAGATGTGAGATCTGTGCAACTGGAGAGGAAGAGACTGAACACTTTGTGAAGGAGTGCAGTGTATTGAGGGATGAGAGGAGGAGATTTGGGATGGAGGGAGTTCAAATCAGCACTCTACTGCTGTTTGAAGGGGGAGATGAAGAGGTTGAAAAATATAAGTAGTGTGTCTTGCATATGTGGAACAAAATGAAGGAAATACAGGAATTGGCAGGAGGGAGAGGATGGCAGATGGAGGGGTTGGACAGCAGGAGCAGAGGGAGCAACCAGTAAGACCACAGCCAAGCAGATAAAGTTAGAAAACTTTGCCATGTTCCGGTGCTGATGCAAAAGCAATCCTGGACAACATCATCTGACTCTACTCTAGTTCTGAGGTAAACTAACATAACATAATTTCACGGATGACAAAAGCAACAAGGGCGTATCAAAGGTCATCCACATCTGTCAAACCAACCCACAAAATGCATCCATAGGATTGTGTCAGATCATTCATCTACAATATACAATTTGAACCATCCACAGGAATGTGTCAAAAACAAAAAGCATCATTATCATTATCAAGGCTCATCAAAATCCAAATCAATCATAATATATATACAATAAAAAAATACTGCATCCACAATATAACCCCCTCCCAAGTTAACCCTCCCTCCCCATATAATCATCTAATCTGCATTTGAAAACATTCAACTAAGTTTGGACTGTCTATTGTCTCAGGTGGCAAACTATTCCAGTAATCTAACACTCTATTGGTGAAAAATATTTTCTAACATCCAACCTACACCTCTGTTTTTTAATTTTTAAACTAGAGAATATTATTTCTATTAGAAGTTACTCCCTACAATAAATATAGGAAAAAGGCTTACCTATCACTATAACATTTGATCTGTGCTCTGTATACATACAGAAACAAGGGCCCCTCTCAGCACTTAGGCCCTGGTAGGTGTGCAACATATGTCTTGGGCTTTGGGTTCTCACCTCAGAGCAGTCCAGCTGGGATTTGCTACTAAGGGAGGTGAAGCAGCTGCCCATTCAGCCTGGGAATATTTGACTAGTGATGTCCCAGGGCAGGAGGTCTTTTTGAAGGTCAACTTGAAAAATGTTTTTAATTGCATTCATAGGGATGTTTTCCTTGGGGTTGCTTATGAGCAGATGCCTTCTTTAAGCAAAATGTTAAATCAAGCTTATTCCTGGCCAACTTCACTCTTGTATGGTGGTGAGATTTTGAATTCTGCTACTGGCATACAATGGGGAGACCCACTGGGACTTGCACTATTTTCACTTGATATAATTAAGATCATTAAAAGCCTAAAATCAGAGCTTAATATCTGGTAATTGGACGATGGTTTGATTGCCGATAATGCCCCCCCCCCCCCACACACATTTTTGATGACTTTCAGTCTATCATTTCTGAATTTAACAAAATATGGCTAAAGATTAATAGCTCCAAATGTGAGTTGACTATCATAAATGATGATAATACTCATGCCATTCTTCAAAATTCAAAACAATTCTCCCCCATGTTAAGATTATGGCTTTGAATGATCTGTCTGTATTGAGCTCTCCCATCACTGGGGAAGCAATCAGACAAGATATAGACACAAAACATGAAGCCCTAAAACAAATGATATCCCACCTCCAATTATTTGATCCACATCAAGCTTTGGTCTTATTAAAATTTCATTTTCTTTACCTAAGCTACAGTACATCTTGAGATCCTCTCCCCCCTACAGGGAGAGGGTATCCTTGTAGTTTTTTGATAATGCTGTGAAAGATGTCTCTAAACTAATCAACATTTATTTTTCAAGGGATTCATGGACTCAGGCAACTCCCAATTGAGCTAGGTAGCTTAGGATTACGATTGACACAAGATATTGCTCTCCCTAGGTACATATCCTCCTTGATTTCAGTTAACCCTTTAATGCGAGCTGGGGCTCAAGTGGATAGGGTGGCTGGACCTATTAGATTCTGGAGAGGGATACTTGGGGACAATGCCTTTGAGCCTGAAAATGAGAACTGCTTGAAGCAGAAATGTTAGGATCTACCTCTTGCTCTCTCCAAACTTAATGGCCTCAAAGAGAGGGCTGATCAGGTTGTAAGAGCCCATCTGCTAGCCACAGGGCATCCTGATAGTGGCTGTGTTGTCAGCCATCCCAGTCCCATCTTTGGGAACTCAGTTGGATCAGGAAACCCTTAGAGTTCCCATGGCTTTGAGGGTGAGTGCACCAATTTGTGAGCCACATAAGTGTTTATGTGGATCTGGTGTTGATCCTCTAGGTCTGCACCTCTTTTCCTGTCAGCTGGTTGCTGGAAAGATCCCCAGTATGCCGAACCCTGAAAAGAGCGGGATTGCCAGCTGTTTTGGAGCCAGTTGGACTTGACCTAGGAGATGGTAAGCATCATGATGGGATAACAATGTTTCCTTTTAGGAATGGAAAGAGTCTGTGTTGGGATTTAATCTGTGTCAACACTTATGCAGAGCATATTATAAACAGGTCAGCTGTCTCTGCAACTTCAGCTGCAACAGTTACAGAAAATTCCAAAAGGATAAAGTATTTTGCCCTGACTGAAAGGTTTCTGTTTGAACCAATAGTCATTGAAACTAGCGGGGTCTTTGGCCCTTCAAGTGCACAGATAATTAAAGAAATAGGTTCTCTTTTCAGGGAGACTAGTGGTGACCCTAGGGAGGCTGGATGGTTCAAGCAGAGACTAAGTATTGCTGTTCAGCGGGGTAATGCAATTAGTATATTGATTGGGGTTTGAGTTGCTCATGGTGTGGGCCTGGACTTTGACCCCTGAGTTTTATTTTTATGTTTCTTTGTCTCTGTCTTTCTCTAGTCAATAAAGGTCCTTTGACACTGAGCCATTTCACCTTGTCTTTGTGAGCCAACTTCTTATTCTTATCTGTCTATTTCCAGTAAACCTGACATTGCATGTCTACAGAAGCAATTTATATGGCCAAAGTGGTGGTAGTAGTAGCACCTATGTGGCAGTGACAGAAATGCTTTCACACAGTAGTGATAATAAGCAGCATGCATTGACTCAGGGAGCATGACAGAGTGTAAGGGTGGGTCTTGAGGCCCCTCCCTTTTTTCTCATCACACATTTGACCTTGAGCATCTTATGGTTGGTTAGCTCTAAGATGATGTCTTCTATCAAATAGTCCACAAGTTCCCTTGCAAAAACCAATCCATTCACTAAGTTCATGGTCGAGTGCAGTGTCACACTCAGCGGCAAGTCATTAAGTATCTGAAGGGCACTAATCATGGCTGTCTCAGATGGATCTGACACATTTGCCAGAAGGCTCCCATCTGAGAAACGAGTCACCTTTGACTCTATACCAATCAAACTACAAGGGGCGGTCAATAAGTTTTGCAATTCGCATATAAGGAAACGAGATATGAGGAAAAGTGTTCTATTATTTTTCAATATAGCTACCCTCTACTTCAATGCACTTGCGCCACTTGTCCCTGAGGCTTCGAATTCCCGACAACCAGAAATCTCCCGACTGCTGTTCAATCCACTCCTGGACGGCGAGTTGGACATTTTCATCATCCCCAAACCTGCGCCTTGAGCAGGCGGAATAAAAAGTAGTCGCTAGGGGCCAGATCTGGACTATAGGGGGGATGGTTGAGCTCCTCGAATTTGCACTCGCACAGGGCAGCTTGTGCAACTCTGGCCTTGTGGACTTTGACCACGTTGAAGTCGATCATGGGGTGTGAGGTTTCTAGGGACCCAATGGGCAGAGACTTTGGTCATGGCCAAATTGTCGTGGATGATGTTAATAACACTTCCATATGATATTCCAAGTTGTCGCTCGATTTCTTCAACCTTCACCCATCGATTTTCGAGGATCATCCTCTCCACACAGGCCACATTGTCCTCGTTGGTCATGTCTAACGGGCGTCCTGGATTGGGGTCATCTTCAAGGGACTCATGACCATGGTGGAACTCCCTATTCCAGTGAACAATGGTTGCATAGGGAGGGGCGGTGTCGGTGTACACTGCAACCATGCGTTCATGGATCTCTTTTGCATTCTTGCCTTCCGTGGTAAAAAATTTGATCACCTTCTCCATTGTTGAAAAATTTGTGACTGACTATCTGCGATCAGCCACTGCTTCTTAAATAGACGAGGCAGGAGCGTGCGGCTGCAGGTCCTGACTTGTCATAACTTGTCCTAACACCCCCACAAACAGCCATCCCCCTTCCTCTGTTTTGCCCTACCGATTCCAAAAACTTATTGACCGCCCCTCGTAGATAATGCTCTCCTATGATGGATCATGTTACCCTTGGCCAAAATGCTGCCATCAGTGGAGCAAATAACCTGAAAGTGTTTTAAGCCAGCATGCTGAAAGTTGATGGGTTGTCTCTCAATGAGGAGCGTCAATATTATCAAGGCTCTGCTCAGCACACTTGTAACTTTGGTCTTGGTCTGGGACCACTCAACTGGGGGAACCTTGGGGCCAGACATGCTGATCTTAACCTCGTTACTTGCCAAAATGACAGTGGGTCTCTCTGTCTCTGGGCCACCCGTAAAGTGTGAGTAACCTTGTTTTTTTATTTTTTTATTTTGAGGAGAACAGGGTGGGGAATGAACCCATTTTCTCCATGCCAGAACTATGTCCATCTCAGAGGGTGCCTCCATGTAGCCATTTTCCTCCACATTCAAGGTATTTTTTGTCATGTCGTCTATGGCCAGCAAACCAACTTCCATCAGGAAAGAAAGGGGTCAGGCATGCTGACTACCTTCAAACTGTGAATATAGAACAGCAGGACTGTATGGGGCATAGACTGGCGGACCATGCTATCCCCCCCCCCCCCTACCTTAAAGCACTTGCCCTATTTAGTCACTCCCACCGGGAGCAGTCAATTTGTGGCTGCCTGCCAGCTCTCTTGGCAGTGCCCTATGATAATAAAGGAGGGACTGTCAGTGGTAGGGAGTTGCCAGAGGTTGCCTCCAGAGAAGGGGGTGAGGGCAAATCCAGTGCACCCATAGGCCTAGCAGAGGAGTAAGCCTCCTCATTGGTAGGAGAGGGTTGGAAGGGCCCCTGAGAGAGCACAG
Source organism: Ceratothoa steindachneri (assembly GCA_963969495.1). NCBI lineage: Eukaryota > Metazoa > Arthropoda > Malacostraca > Isopoda > Cymothoidae > Ceratothoa > Ceratothoa steindachneri. The sequence continues at coordinate 113,432,357 of OZ018328.1, forward strand.
GGGGAAGGGGTGGCAGCTCTATTTCAGTGGTAGAGCTTGCAGAGAGTGGCTCTAAAGATGGCAAAGGGTGAAAGGAGGGCATGTACAGTGACCCCCTGTAAACTGAGAATGCAAGAGTGCAGGAAATTGGGGATACAGACTGATGGTCCCTGCCATGCCTTGGCCTCCTAAGGGGGCAGCCTGCATGCTTTCTTGGCAGTCCTCTATGAAAGAAAAGGAGAGAAGCCCCCAAGGGCGCTTCCAGAGAAGGAGGGTGATGGGAGGTCCCCTGCACCGATAGGCCTAGAAAAGGAGTAAGCCTCCTCTCTGGTAGAAGAAATTTGGAGGGTCCCCTGAGAAAGTATAGTGGAGGTGGGGGCCTCCATTCTTTTAGTGGACCTGCCTGAAGGTGGCCCAGGCGATGGTAGACGGGAAGGTAAAGGGGGTGCATTTTTTTTAATAAACTCATCATTGGGCATGGTGACCCTATTTATATCACAGACACATGCTAATCACCCCATGCTGTAGCCCGCTCTGCGAGGGGTGAAACCCAGCTGTTGACATTTAAGATCACACCTCCCGCCCAGTGGCCAGGTGGCTCCACCTTGGGCTGAGCGTAAAATTGATATACAGTGAAAGGAGAGAGAAAGGGTATGTTAGGAAGGTGGTGGTGAGGCAGATTGTTAAAAACCCACCACCCCAAACTGGAGCTCGGTTAATGGGGCATTGTCCCCTCCCTCTCAGCCCTGATCCTGGATAGTTAGGTGACAGGAAGCTGGTCTGTGTCTAATCTGTGAAATTAGAGGCTGACCATAGAAGGTTAGGTAGAGTTTGTATGGAAAGTCAGGAAGCAGGGTAAGAAGACAGGGTGTCAGAAAAAAGAAGAGGTTAAGCTGGGGCCAGACTGGACACTGAGTCACATCAGCACGGTGGCCAGGAAAACAAATCACCATGCCCCTTATGGTGCAAATGATACGTGAAGTCTTTGAGACCAGATTTTTGGGGGATGGTCTTCCTCGTAGCTGAGTGGTTAAAGGCTCACTTTAATTGATTGAGATCCAAGCATTTGCTCACTGCCTCAGTGTGCTTGATTCAAATCTCACCCCAGTACAGATTTTTTCAAATTACGAAATAACTTCTGAAGAAAAAAAATCCATTTTCTCTTTTTTGTGGTATGCTGGATTTATTTAATCATTCTCACGCTCATGAGAGATATACATTGTATATTCCATGCATGTTTAATTCAATTTCTCCTTTGTCCTTTGAATTCTCAATTAATTTCACTTTTTTTACTGTCCCGATCAACCTTGCGAAACGTGCGTTGAAAGCTTGTCTATTTGGAAGATTATTTGGTCTTCCGTGTAGCTGACTGGTTAAAGGCTCGCTTTAATTAAGATCAAAGCGGTTGCTTGCTGCCTCAGTGTGCTTGGTTCGAATCCTACCCTAATACAAATTTTTTCAAATTAGGAAATAACTTCCAAAGAAAAAATGGTGAAACTTCAGAAAACCTATGCCATGTTTTTTTGTAGTACTAATGGGGTTTTTGAGGTATTCTAGTCATCATTTACAGCTTCGGTTAGGCGCGGAAAGGACTGATTTTTAAGATACAAGCACTCTACTTGCAGTGATACTATCTTAAAAATAACTGCTTTCTGCCTGATTATGAAGCTGTAAATGATGACTAAAATGTCTAAAAAAACCATTAGTACTCTTTGTACATACTTACTATTTTTTTACAGATTTTATGCGTTTAGTTACTGGAAGTCATTATTGAGCCTTGCTATGGCCTGTTCTCCACCCCCATAACCTCCCCATCCCCCTGCGTGCCTCAGGCACAAATAGTACAACAAAATCTTATCTAATACATGTAGTAGTATTAACAATTTGAAAGCCTAACAGGTTTGAATCCAAAGACAAAACAAATTTACTATTTAGTGCTAGGGATATTATAATCAAGCCGCACCTGTTGCAACGCTTCACTTTCAAAATGAGGATATAATTTCAACAAAAGTCTATTAAATTTAATGAGGAATTATGAGAAGTCTTATTAAAGATGAAAAATTTAAATATGAGGGGCGGTCAATAAGTTTTGCGAATCGGTAGGGCAAAACAGAGGAAGGGGGATGGCTGTTTGTGGGGGTGTTAGGACAAGTTATGGCAAGTAAGGACCTGTAGCCGCACGCTCCTGCCTCGTCTATTTAAGAAGCAGTAGCTGATCGCAGATCGTCAGTCACAAATTTTTCAAAAATGGAGAATGTTAAGCACCGCGCAGTGATCAAATTTTTTACCATAGAAGGAAAGAATGCAAAAGAGATCCATCAACGCATGGTTGCAGTGTACACCGACACCGCCCCTTCCTATGCAACCATTGCTTGCTGGAATAGGGAGTTTCGCCATGGTCGTGAGTCCCTTGAAGATGACCCCCGTCCAAGATGCCCATCAGACATGACCAACGAGGACAATGTGGCCTGTGCGGAGAGGATGATCCTCGAAAATCGACTGGTGAAGGTCAAAGAAATCGAGCAACAGCTTGGAATATCACATGGAAGTGTTATCAACATCATCCATGACAATTTGGCCATGACCAAGGTCTCTGCCCGTTGGGTCCCTAGAAACCTCATGCCCCATGATTGACTTCAGCGTCATCAGAGTCCACAACGCTAGAGTTGCACAAGCTGCCCTGCGTGAGTGCGGATTCAAGGAGCTCAACCATCTACCCTACAGTCCAGATCTGGCCCCTAGCGACCCTTTTTATTCCGCCAGCTCAAGGCTGCACTGCATCGACGCTGGTTTGACAACGATGAAGATGTCCAGCTCGCCGTCCAGGAGTGGATTGAACAGCAGTCGGGAGATTTGTGGTTGTCGGGAATTTGAAGCCTCAGGGACAAGTGGCACAAGTGCATTGAAGTTGAGGGTAGTTATATTGAAAAATAATAAAACACTTTTCCTCATATCTTGTTTCCTTATATCCGAATTGCAAAACTTATTGACCGCCCCTCGTATGCAAAAACCATATGACTCCATTAAAAACATTAGACACACAGGTTTTAAATTGAAAGCGGTACTCTGTGGGAAAATAATAGTTTACATTCAGAGAAGGCAAGGCTGACATATTTCAAATGTTAATTTTAACCCCATCAAGGTGTATCTTATAAATATGTACTTTCTGTTCCAAACTGAAACCATATATCATGACTGTAATGCCTAAAAAAGACCATTAGTACTTTTATAACACTAAAAAAAGGGCGTAGGTTTTCTGAAGTTTGACCAAATAAATTATTCCATTTTCTCTTTTTTGCCATTATGCTGGATTTATTTCAGATCATTCTCTTACACTCATGAGAGATATGCATTATATATATATATATATATATATATATATATATATATATATATATATATATATATATATATATATATATATATATATATATATATATATATATATATATATATATATATATATATATATATATATATATATATATATATATAGAATAGTACCTTGAGATACAAGTATAATTCATTCCTGGATCAAGCTCATATCTCAAATCAATTTTCCTCATTATAAATAACAGAAAAATATTTAATCTGTTCCAGCCATCTCAAAACACCCAAATCAACCCTAATTAATTGGAAAGAACATGTTTTTAATTGCTATAAACACTCATATTTTACTTTTATAGAAATATAATAAATGATATTAATAAAATAAAACCTCACCACTGGCATTAGCACACAATGCTAGTGTCAGTCTATCCTTCTTGGGTTTATAGCCCAACAACTTCTCCTCAACAGTTATGAAATTCCTACGTGGCATCTTCTTCCAAAAAAGGCCTGTCTCATCACAGTTGAAAACTTGTTGGGAAATGTAACCTTCCTTTGTAATAAGTGCAGCAAAATGTTCAATGTACTTCTCTGTAGCTTTAACATCTGAACTCACTCCTTCCCTATGCCTCACAACCGAGTCATAATATTATAATTATAATAAATTTACTGCCTAAATTAGTGAAAATGATATATAGTGTGTATCTTTGATATACACTCAATAGCATTTGCTTATTTAAAAAATATATATATATTTATAACAAAGCGCCTTAAGAGCATTTACCTTCTGTACCACATATATTCTTTTTGCTCCATTAACTATGCCAATCCTTGACTCTGTTTTAAAATAGATTGTGAGCGCATTCCACCTAGTCCAATTGGGAAAGTTGCCTGAGTTCATGAATCCCTTGAAAAATCAATATTGATTAGTTTGGAGATAGCATCTCCAACAAAGTCATCAAAAAACTCCAAAGATCCCATCTCCCTGTAGGCGGGAGAGGATATCAAGATGTACTGTAGCTTAGGTAAAGAGAATGAATTTTTTAATATGACCAAAGCTTGGTGTTGATCAATTAATTGGAGGTGGGATATCATTTGTTTTAGGGCTTCATGTTTTGTGTCTATAGCCTGTCTTGAGGTTTACTGGAGGTCTGTGTAAGTTGCTCCAAGACCTTAGATGAAAAGTCCCTATCATGTATGACCAAGTGTGTTAATTGTGGTGAGCTGCACCCCGCTTCTTCAAAGCATTGTGGTCTGCACCTCCTAGTTAAGAAAATCCTGGCTGTTCAGCCTATGGATTGTCTTTTATTTCACATCCTTGGCTACCCCCCCTCCCTCTCCTCCAGCCTTACCATTTCCCATAAGGCGAAATGACTGCACTCTTCCAATGAGAGTTAGATACAGGCGGCAACACTCCTAAAGGTGGTCATAAGGCTGTCTTCCAGGGTTCTGAAGCCAACCTACCTGCCAAAGGTTTCAAGGTGGATGAAGGAAAATCTTTGAACAGCAAGCCAAACTTTCCCTGATAAGTGCTTGAAGGCAATAGCACCTGGAGTTCTCCCTCTGGGAAGCGTATGACCACTCCCGTGAGGGTTTTCTCTTTGAAGAGGGCTCCCACATTTCTTCCAAGCTAGGCCTAGTGGGCATATACCCTCAATTGGAATTCTCAAGGACTCTGAGCCAACAGGAAGGAGCTGCAGGGAGACTCCTCTCATTCCTGTTAGCTATGTTTTTGCAGGAGACCATGCTAGGTGCATGCTTCCTGCCTACCATCCTGATGTATAAGGGTTTTGAAACCCCATCAGCATGGGCTGGGGGCTGGACAGGAGGATGTGTCATTTACACCCTACATGATTTCTGTGTTCTTATCTTTGGTTTACATACCTCATTTCAGGCAGTAGCATGGGAGATGTACCTGGATAGGAGGTATACTGTTATTTCAGCTTACATTCCACCGCCGGGCAGGCAACTTTTGTCACATAGTTGCAGGAGCCCTTTCTACTGCTCAGAGATTTGAACGGTAGTCACCCCCTCTGGGAAGACTACTCAATCGATCCCAGAGAGCTGACCTGATAGATGAGATAGAGACAGGTGTCCTAATTGTGGATGAGTTTACACATCACTGCCGAGAGCTGCTTTATTTTCCTATCTTAATGTATTCCTGGGTTTGAGGGTTGGTGGTAGTCGATCACCTACATGATAGTGGTCACTTTCTCTTTAAATATTATTTTCTCAAACGCTGCTGCCTCAGAGCCTCCTTTTCCCCCTGTGGTGCTTGGTGCAGGTACAGTGGTTGGCATTTCAGGAAATGACCAATTTCTTTGTCCCATTTGAGGAGTTTTGGTCGGTGGATGAGGCCATTGCACCAGTTCTGGTACATAAAGAGCTAAATATTCTCTTTTGAATGGCTTTTTGTTTAATTTTCTAGGTAAATTAGGGGCTGAGATATGGGTCTTTATAATTTGTGGGGATGCTGCTGCTAAAATATCCCTAAATTGGGATGTGCATAAACTACCCATGCACTAATTTTCATGCAAATTTGAGAGGGGGTGGTACTATATTTAAAATTTTTTGTCTGATTTGTCAGAGAATCAGCCATTCATTGCCCAACCTTTGAACCCCTCTGACAAATCACATTTTATCAGTCAGAGACTTGTGGGTATGCCCCTCTGCCATAGTGTCTTTTCTGGGGCCAATGATAACAGTTTAAAGGGCAAAAAAGTAGTGTGTATTTTTAATCTGTAGTATTGCTGATGGAGCAATATTCTTGCAGTTGTTGGAGAGAAGCCCATTTAATGAGATCACCAAAATAAAAACCATTGGATCGACCTACATGGCAGCTAGTGGTCTCAATCCATCAAAGAAGGTTAAGGTAAGAAGAAATATGTCATTTTCTGTTGTGTTTGTACTCCTGAATCCCTTGAATATTTGAATGAGTGATTTAATGTTTCTTAGAGAGTAGGAGGGGGGTGGGGGTATTATCCTCTGCATGGTAGATTTTCTTTCTGGCAAGTGAGCTTGATGGTTTCAGCCATGGTAAAAAGCATCAATATCCAAGAAAATGAGGATGTTATCTCTACAAATATACTGTAACCTGGGATTACTTTACCATATGGGGAACATTGACCAATTTTTAGTTTTTTGCAAAAATCATCCTAAAAGCCTAATTTCTAGGCAATTCTGGAAACTATCATTATTATATTTTTTCTTATATTACATTTTAAGGTACAATTCTAAAAGGGTTTTAAAACCAGTGGGTTACAAGCCCAACTCAATTTTTTGCTTCATTTTTATATGTTGTGTTCAAATTGCTACAGTCTGATAAGTTTTTGATATTGTAAACTAATGTTTTCACAGGATCCAGAGATAAAGTTGTTTTATGATAGTGTGGCAGTGTCAAAGTTGCTCCTAAATTATTTCAGTTAGAACAGGTGAACACCTTGGTGCTACTTTGACCACCACTCAACATCTACATATTATTTATTTATAGATATTTAACAGTAGATATTTTATATATCTAAACTTCTTTTGTTTACTTGCAGATTTAGATATAGTTGAATAAAAGTGTCAAGATGGTTAGGCAGATTTGAGAAGATATTTAGATTTATTCTTAATCTTATGAAGGATGCTTTAAAAGCAATCGAGGAAGGCATGAACATAAACAAGGCTGCAAAACACTTTGGCATTGCCAAAGAGACACTAGTGAATACATGACAAGAAAAGCATGAAAATCGAGTGTGAAGAAGACCAACAGTGTTGTGTTGACAAAGAAAAGTCTCTAGTTGAGAATATTTTGACATGCGCTGACTGGGGATTTCCAGTTGACAGAGTGGACTTGGAATTTCTTGTGAAGAGTTATCTAAACTTGAATGGCATTACAGTTCTGCAATTTAGCTTAAACTTACCAGGAGAAGGCTGCCTGGAAAGATTTTTAATACATATAAAAAGAACAGTCAATGAACAGCCAACAATATCAAACAAACAAGAGCAGTTCTTTCAAAAGTGGCATTGGAAGAGTACCATGGTCAACTTCAACATCTCTTCATGATATCCCTGCAGATAATATTTTTAACTATGATGAAACTAATTTAGCCAATGACACATTTTAAACAAAGTTCCTGTTTTGTAGAGGTGTCAATTACCCAGACTGAGTCATAAATTTCACAAAGAGCTGTGTTACACTCATGTTTTGTGCTTCAGCTGAGGGAACACTTCTTCCTCCATTTGTGGTTTATAGAAGTGATAGTCTTCACCCTCAATAGACCAGGCATGGTCCACGAGGAAAACCCTGCTGTGATGAGCCTTGTGCACTTGGGACCCAGTTTCACAACACAGTCAGTAGTTGGTTTGACATGGCCAGTTTTGAAAAGTGGTTCAGTGAATGCTTTCTGTCTCATGCACAAAGACTTCCAGAATGCAAGGCACTCATTGGTAATAACTTGAACTCTCACTTTTCCATCATAGTTCTTGTAGAAGCGGCTCACAACAATAACATTAAACTCATTTGTCTCCCACCTAATTCTACACATCTTGCTCAGCCCCTTGATTTTGCTTCTTTTTTTTTTGCTCTCAGATCTGCATTGAAACATGTTATCACTGAATTTAAAGCAAAGAACCAAACAAGAAGCATTGTTGACAAGATCTTTCCTTCCATGATTCGCCATTTTGTTCTACTTCCTTCTTTCAGTGACAAAGTTGTGCAAACATTTGCAGTGGTTTTAGGGCAACTGGGGTGTGTCCTTTAGACATCCAATCACTCCACTCTGATTGCGAGTCCCCAGCCCAAAATTCCTGCTGCCCCAACAAGGTCCGCTTGGTTGTTCAAGGAGAGGATATTGAGGAGAGAGTATTCTTTAATTTTATTTAAAACAATAAATAATGCAAACTAATAGCAAACCCTTCACAAATACAAAATACAATATGTACAGCCTACAACCTAAACCCCAAATAACTAAATATATATATATATATATACATATACTAGTCTATGGCCTCACAAATATATCTTGGCCAACAACAATCAGAAACTGTACAGATGTCAGAGTAAATATTGGGCCTTACAAATCTATAAGCTGACACAGGAAATGAATATATGTAGTAATTAAGTCAGTAAAAAAATTGGATCCAAGTGCGCTACAACCAGTATCGGGGAAGAAGGGAAAGGGAGGCGGGGCTGCACTTTGGGAAAGGGGGTTTCCCAATGGTGTCCCATCCTAAGAAACAAAGATTTGAGCTCATGAAAGTTGCAGGTTCTGTCTACTGCCTTGGGGTCTGGCAGATGATCTTTCCAACAACTGTGTTGGAGAGTGGGATCAGCAAAGGTTAGTGTGTCTGTCGCTGCCACCTCTTAAAAGCCAGATGTTGATTCAACTGGTATTCAGCACCAGAGAGCTGGAAAAGAGAAGTCATTTTCAGTCACTGATTCACTGCCACACTCAAACATCTAACACCTAACACAATCAACTACACTTACTTTCACACAAGTTACACTGACCTAGTCTCCTTCCATTTGTCTCTTCACTATTTCTTTTTATGTATCACAAAACAGTCTTATCACCAGATCTTTAATTAATATCATCATTCAAAACTTATCACTAAAAATCTATCGAGTCCCCCAGCTGGAGGGACTAACTTGTGAGGCACACACCCTGAAAAAGAAGAAAGGGATTATAGATGGGGGAGGGGAGGCGGACAACAATACACTACTACACCGCAAGCTAACTGGTCCAATGCTCTCTTAATGGCTTCACCTTCTAGAGCACCAACATTTCAGACACTATAGCACTCTTCCTACAGTAACAGCATTTTCCCTCGCAAACAAAGGAGCACAGTTGAGGTTCCATGCACAATAGAGGACAGGGGAAGAAAATTGTTCCTGGCAGTGATAACATCAACTTTTGACAGCAGCTCAAACTCAGAGGATTGAGAAGTCTCTAGTAACACGCACCAACAAGCATCCAGAACACCCGAGGTAAGCTGGTGTTTAAACAGGGCCCACTGCTCTAAAGGCAGTAAAAATTCAACTATTTTCTATAGATGCAAGAAAGATTTTTCTCCAGGTCATTTAACCGGCATAAGCTCCGAAGAACTTGAGCAAGCTTCTAAATCTCCATCTCAGTGCTCTAATTTACAAAATATTACAATTGGGCAATGTACAAACTGTTTTACTAGTCATTTCAACTTAATATTCTCTAAACATTATAACTTGTTGTGCCCTATTAGACCTAAGAAAACTAATAAAAATCAAAATATGAACTAGGTTAACCAAGATATTAGAGAGGCTCGCAGCTTAAGGCAGAAACTAGAGTTAGTGTGGTGATGAGCAAGACTCCAAAATGACAAAACTGCCTATACTGTGGCTCAAAATTGTGCTAACCGTCTACTCCACGGGACCAAAAAGGACTATGGTAAATGAACAAGAGGAGGAAGAAAGAAACACTGACAATATTCTGATTACATCATTAAATGAAGCTAATAGGCAACAAGTTTTAAAAATTATAACAGAATCTAAAAAGAAATACAATTTAGCAGATCCAGTCCCAATTAAGGATGTCATGAATGCCCCGAATCTTGGTAAATTAGTGGATATTTACACCAAAATAATAAATTTAAATATTATGAACCCAAAATTTCCAGATTCTGAAAAGACAGCCATTATTCATCCATTGTATAAAACAAAACCAAAAAATAAACAATCCATCCATTGTATAAAGGTGATGGAGATGCAAATGAGTACAAAACCTATAGGCCTGTGTGTCAGACCTCTCTTTTCTTTCCAAGTTAACTGAAAAATCAATCATAGCACAATTGAATTTTTTCTTATCGGACACCAATGCAATGCCACCTAACCAATCTGTATATAGAACAAACTATTCCACAGAAACTTTTATGTCATGAGTACTTAATCATCTTGTAATGATTTTAGATGAAGGAGGCACTGCACTGTTCATGTGCCTGCGGCATTCGATACAGGGGATTATCGAATTCTCATTAAAGATGTAAAAGAAATTGGAGTGAGCAATAGAGCTCTTGAATGGATGTCATCTTGTCTGAAAAATAAATCATATAAAATTCAAATTAATAATGAATGTCCCATCCCAAAAGCACTCAGCATTTGTGTCTCTCAGGGATCAGTCCTCAGACCGATTCTCTTTAACATCTATATAAGAAAATTGACGGAGCTATTTCAAAGCCATTGTATCACTCACCATCAATTCGCTGATGATATTCAGGGAATAAAAAATTTGGAAGTGGTAAATGTTAATATCAGGCAAGTTTTAAACTTGTGGTCGGAAGAAGAAACTGAAGATTGAAGAAGACTCAAAATCTGAAAACGTTAATCATTAAAAATTTTGAATTAAAAACAAAAAATGTAGTCAGGGGCCTTGGCATGATGCTAGATGAGAATTTTACCATGCAAAGACAAATCAACAGTCATTAAAAGTTGCAATTATCAACTGAGAAACATTTTTTATCAGAAAATTTTTGACTCCTAAATGTATGAAAATGCTAATAGGTAAGTAGGTAATTAGCAGAGTGGATTATTGCAACTCTTTATATTTGAACTTACCAAAATACTTAAAAAACTGCAGCTAATTCTCAACAAGTCAGCAATACTTATTCATGGCACAACTGTGAGAGAGGAGAGAGTGACTCTGGTATTGATAAACTTACATTAGCTTCCACTCAAGGCGAGAATAGCCTATAAGATATGTTGCATGACGCACAATATGGCTGCGGGTTCGCAACACCCTCACCAATTCTTCCCGGCACTTCAACAAAGTCTGCTTGGTGGTTCAAGGAAAGGGTATTCAGGAGAGAGTTTATTTTCTAATTTTATTTAGAAACCGTAAATAATGCCAATCCACTGCAACCCCAGTAAATAATAAAAACCCAAATAACTTAATATATATATATATATATATATATATATATATATATATATATATATATATATAGAAAGAGAGAGAGAGAGAGAGAGATAGTGAGTGAGAGAGAGAGTGAGTGTGAGAGTGTTGGCCTCACAATATTACTTTGGCCAATAACAATAACCACTTGTATATATTTATACAAAAGGCCTTACAAATGGATCTCAGCCACGCAAACGATCAGCTATATACAACAATGCACATCAAAGAAACGCCAGCCAAAGACAAAGATATCAGGAATGATGGGTGCACCCTTAACCTACTAACGGAGTGAGACGAGTCAGGGAAAACGGGAGGTGGCTCACTTTCTGCAGGATTCTGAGGGGTCCAGTAAGCGACCAGGCCAAGATCGGCACATCCGGCGCCCCCCTCCCGGGTGCAGAGCACATGACTAGACCAAAAGTGCTAGTACACAGAGCAGAGCCTCGATTACATCAGGACCCCTCATTCAGAGATTACCCGGCGTTTTCTAGCCCGCTGGCTTCAAACACTTCCTTGTATTCGCTCCCCTGATGGCACCATGTTGGCTAAGGGCAACATGTGATTGGTATAGAGCTGAAGGTGACCCATTTCTCGGACAGGAGCCTTCTGGCCAATACGTCGGATCCCTCCCAGGTGGCCAAGATTAGTGCTCTTTAGACACTTGATGGCACACCTGTGAGCGTGATGCTGCACTCTACCATTAACTTTGTGAAAGGAGTAGTTTATCTGAGGGAACTCGTGGACTACTCCATAGAGGACATCACCTTAGAGCTGGCTGACCATGGGGCTGTCAAGGTCTACCATGTGATGAGAAAACAGGGAGGGGCCTCTAGAATCACCCCTAAACTCTTTGTCACGTTCGACTGTGGCAAGCTCCCTGAGTTGGTGCATGATAGTTAGTATCGCTACTGCGTGAAGGCAATTCGTGCCACTGCCGCGGAAGTGCTATTACTGCTACCGCTTTGGCCATACTAATTGCTCCTGTCGATGTGCAAAGTTGTGGTTACCCGAAACCTGTGTAAGTTGATCCAAGGCCACACACGATAAGTCCAAATCGTGTGTGGCCAAGTGTGTCAATTCCGGAGAGCTGCACCCCGGTTTTTCAAAGCAATGTGGTCCGTATCTCCTTGAGAAGGAAATCCTTGCCATTCAGGCTCAGGATCGTCTCTCATTTCGTGAGGCTAAGGACTTGGTCCTGGCGCGCCCAGCGCTACCCAGGACATCCTATGCCTCAATGTTGAAAAAGCCACCCTCTGCTCCTGGCCCCTCCAGGCCTACGAGTATGATGGTTTCCGCGCCCATTCGGAACCTTTTTGCGGGTTCTACCCACCCCGGGCAGGCTGGTGGCAAAAAGGGTCCACACCCAGTCCAGGCTAAAACCAGGGCTCTCCTGCTCCTTCCCTCAACTTGACCGTTTCCTGTAAGGCGAAACGGTCGCGCGCCTCCACCTGGTCGTTAGACTCACAGGAGGCAACACCACTGAAGTTGGTTGCCAGGCCATCTTCTGGGGCTCCTAAAGCTGCCCCCCGAAAGGAGGAGGAGGACAGCAACAAAGGAGCTTTGGCTCCTTCGCCCACGCCCAGTGGTGGACTGGGTGGCTCAGAAATGGTGGAGCCCCCCCCCCCCGCGCCTCCGAAGCTTCAACGCCTGCCTAAGGTTTTGAGGCGGAGGGAGGAAAAGACTTGCATGGAGAGCCCAACCTCCCCCAATAAGTTCTCGAAGGTGACAGCGCATTGTCCGGCCAACAGCGCCTGTGGTTCTGCCGCAGGGAAGTGTACGGCCATTTCCTGGAGGGTCTTCTCTTCAGAGAGGGCCACAGCGTCTCCTCTGAGCTATGGCTGGAGGGCATATTCCTTCCATGGATTTGCCATGGACTTCGGGCTAACCTGGAGGAGCTGTGGAGGCTCGGCTCCTCCCATTCCCCGTTAGCTATATTTTTGCAGGAGACCATGCTGGACGCATGACCCCTGCCACCCTCCCGGGGTATAAGGCTTTTGCGACCCTACCACCACAGGATAGGGGCTGGGTGGGATGATATGCAATTTACACCCGGCATGATGTCTCCGTTCTTCTCTTCACTTTAGATACCTCTTTTCAGGCAGTAGCAGTGCAGCTGCACCTTGATAGGAAGTATACTGTTATTTCTGTGTCTATTCCACCGTCAGCCGACTACGACGCGGGGGACTTCCGCCGCGTCGTGGCACGGTTCCCGATGCCCTTTCTCTTGCCCGGAGATCTAAACGGTAAACAACCCTTTTGGGGAGACTACTCTATCATTTCCCATGGTCAAGTACTTGCTGACCTAATGGATGAGCTTGATTTGATTGAGCTAAATGTGGATGAGTTTACGCATCACTGCCCGAGAACCGCTACATTTTCCTGCCTCAATCTATATTTCCCCAGCTTAGCCTCTTCTCCTTCCTTCAATACACTTGTTTCTCCCCCGTTTCCTCGCTTTTCATACAAACTCTCCCACAACTTTCTCTGGTCAGCCTCTAATTTCACAGGGTAGATGCTGACCTTTTCAGCCAACCACCCTGGATCGGGGGCTGATGGGGGATGGGACAATGTTCCCTAACCCCTGAGCTCCAGTTCGGGATGTTTTTTTTTTAACAACCTGCTTCATCCCCACCCATACCTTCCTCACATCCTTTTTCCTTTCCTCTTCACACTCTATCAATTTTACGCCGTGTCCAAGGTGGAGCCGCCATGCCGATGGACTGCCAGGCCACCAGGCGGGAGGGGTGGTCCTAAATGGCGGCACCTGGCTCTGCCGGGCCTGTACACACCCCTTGCAGGGCGGGCTACTGCAAGGGGTGATGAACTATTGCATCCTGTTATAAATTTAGGGTCACCATGCCCAATGATGAGAAAATTAAAAATCTCCCCTTAATTCCCCCTGTGTCATCGACAGAGCCGCCCTCGGGCAGCTCCACAGAAGAAATGGAGGTCCCCCCCCCCTGTGCCTGTACAGGGCACCCTCCCTCCATATTTCTCTAACCGGAGAGGAGGCTTACTCATCTCCTTCACCTATGGGTGTAGGGGACTCCACCTCACCCCCTTCTCTGGAGGTGCTTTCGGGCACCTCCCTGTTTCCAGCGGCAGTCCCTCCTTTTCTTTCCAAGGGGACTGCCAAGAAAGCCAGCAGGCAGCCCATAACCCACCGCTTCCCATTGAAGCGGCTCGGTAGGGCAAACCCCATTAGGGGGAGAGGGAAGCGAGGCCCCTTCGGTCGCTTCCTCAAAAGACCTGCTGGCAAGAATATTGAACCTTGCCGGGGTCAAGGCCTGTGCCTCCTCACACCTGACTAGTCACAATGATACTAACAGGACCTGCGATGTCTTGGGGGGGGGGGAAGGATGGCCAACTGGAGGCCCCCACTAAGGTAGACATGGTCCTTAAGGCAACCCAGCCTCAGACGGTAGGACCTTCCATTGGGGGGAATCCGGGCTCAGCGCCAAGCGCCGAACCCGAATCCGCCCCTATGCAAGGTCCTCCTCAAACGGCTAGGGTTACCAAGGCAGTACAAGGAGGGAAGGGATCTCCTCCGACCGGTGCCCCTACGACTGCCTGGAGTTTCTCCATTTCGGAGAAGGACCTAGCTGAGGCTGGTCCATCTGGCCTGGGGGCTCCTGCCGGCAAAGGGGAGAAGCGGGTTCATTCCCGGCCCTCTCCTAAAAAGAAAAGGAACAGGAAAAAGACTAAAAAGACTCGGGGCTTCCCTCCATCCGCGGGTGCTGCGGGGATGGGTGGGTCTGCTGCTATGGTAAGCGACCAAGCTAAGATCGCCACATCCGGCACCTCTACCCTAAGACTAAAAGTGTGCAGGGTGGAGCCTTGATAACATCGGGGCCCCTCATTCAGAGGTTACCCGGCATTTTCAGGCCTGCTGGCTTTAAATGCTTCCTTCTTATTTGCTCCACTGATGGCAGCATGTTGGCCAAGGGTAACATGATCCATCAGAGGAGAGCATTAGCTAGTGTAATTGGTAGAGAGCCGGAGGTGACCCGTTTCTCAGACGGGGGCCTTCTGGCCAATGCGGCGAATCCCACCGAGGCAGCCAATATAAGTGCTCTTCGGACACTTGATGGCACCTTGGTGAGTGTGATGCAGCACTCTACCATGAACTTTGTGAAAGGAGTAGTTTATGCGAAGGAACTCATTGACTACTCCATAGAGGACATCACCTTAGAGCTGGCTAACCATAGGGCGGTCAAGGTCGAACGTGTGATGAGAAAACAGGGAGGAGCCTCGAGACCCACCCCTACACTCTTCGTCACGTTCGACTGTGACAAGCTCCTTGAGTCGGTGCATGCCGGTTGGTACCGCTACCGCGTGAAGGCATTCGTGCCACTGCTGCGGCGGTGCTATTACTGTCACAGCTTCGGCCATACGAATCGTTCATGTAGATTTTTTTTTTAAGGGGGCTATCTGGCGACTCGTTCATGTAGACGTGCGTAAATTGCTCCAAGGCCGCACATGATAAGTCTAAATCGTGTGTGGCCAAGTGTGTCAATTGCGGAGAGCGGCACCCCGCTTCTTCGAAGCAATGTGGAGCATATCTCCTTGAGAAAGAAATCCTGGCCGTTTAGGCTCAAGATCGACTCTCATTCCGTGATGCTAAGGACCTGGTCCTGGCGCGCCCGGCTCTGCCTGGGACTTCTTATGCCTCAATAGTTAGAAAGGCACCCTCTGCTATTGGTCCATCCAGGCCAACGAGCACGGTTGTTTATGCACCCATTCGGAGCCCTTCTGCGGGTTCTACTCAACCCGGGCACTCCCCTGGTAAAGCTGGCGGCAAAAAAGGTTGACACCCAGCCCCAGCTAAAACCAGGGCTCCCTTCCCCTTTCCCCAGCGTGACCGTTTCCCGTAAGGCCTCCACCGATTCGTTAGACTCACAGGAGGCAACACCCCTGAAATTGGTCGCCAGGCCATCTTCCGGGGTTACTAAAGCTGTCCCCCGAAAGGAGGACAGCAATAAAGGAGCTTCGGCTCCTTCGCCCACGTCTAGTGGTGTGTTCAGCGGCTCGGAGACGGTGGTTCCTCGAAAAGAAGGCCCTCCGCCTTCGAAGCCGCAACGCCCGCCTAAGGTTTCGAGGTGGAGGGAGGAAAAGACTCGCATGGCGAGCCCAACCTCCCAATAAGTCGACGACAGCGCCTTCAGCCCTTTGTCCGGCCAACAGCGCCCGGGGTTCTGCCTCTTGGAAGCGTACAGCCATTTCCGTGAGGGTCTTCTATTCAAAGAGGGTCCCCGCGTCTCCTCCGAGCTAGGCATGGAGGGCATATTCCTTCAATGGAATGGCTGTGGACGATGCATGATGTCTCCGTTCTTCCTTTCACTTTAAATACCTCCTTTCAGGCAGTGGCTGTGCAGCTTCACCTGGATAATAGGTATACTATCATTTCTGCGTACATTCCACCGTCAGCTGACTTCGACGAGGGGGACTTCCGCCGCATCGTGGCATGGTTGCCGAGGCCCTTTCTCTTTCTTAGAAATCTGAATGGCAGGCATCCTGCCCGAGAACCGCTTCATTTTCTTGCCTTGATCTTTTATTGTGCTCTTCGGATGCACAGCTTGACTTTGATTGGGGGGTGGTCAATGACCTCCATGGTAGTGATAACTTTCCCATTCAAATATTTTCAGGGCAACTGCCGCCTGAGAGCCCACCTCGGTGGTGCTTGGCGCCGGCGCGGTGGCCTGCATTTCCGGAAATGACTGAATTCTCTATCTCAGTCGAGGAGTTTAGGTCGATAGATGAGGCCGTTGAGTTCTCCGGCAACCTCATCGCCGCGGGCATGACTACTATTCCCAGAACGTCTGGCCGTTTTGCACGCCGACCACTCCCATGGTGGTCGGCCTAGTGTGAGAGGGCCCTCAAACAGGAGCGTTATGCCTACATGCGCTATAAGCGCCGCGGGAACGATTTCACTGTCGGTGCATTTCGTCGGGTTGGTCTAGGTTCCGGTATATTTCAGAGCGTGCCGGCCGCTCTTCGTGGCGGGCATATGTGTCTTCACTTGACGGGAAGACCCCTCTGGCAGAAGTGTGGAAGCGAGTCAAAAGGATTTGGGGCAAGTTCTCGCCGGACTTCCCCTACCCACTCCGGGAGAATGGACTGCAATCTCGGACCCCTCGACCGCATTCTCTAGCCGGGATGCTGCTCCGCCAGCATTCAATGCACGTCGTGATTTCACGGAAGTCCGCCGGCTGGACTTTACCTCCAGAGGCGGAGAATCCTTCAACGACAGGTTTACTGTGAGTGAGTTGCGCTTCTCTCTTGCTTCGTGCGCGGACACCGCCCATGGTCCGGGCGATGTCCCGTACGCCATGCTTCGACACCTGGGTGAGCGAAGCATGGCCTTTGTGTTAGATTTGTTCAACAGGATCTGGGTGGAGGGTCTCGTCGCAGATTACTGGCGAATCGCTACTGTGCTTCCCTTTCATAAACCGGGGATAGATCACTCTACTCCGGCCGGTTTCCGCCCGATCTCTCTAACCTCTTGCATGTGCAAGTTGATGGAGAAATTGGTAAATGTTAGATTAGCCTTTTTCCTGGACACCGGAGGCCATCTGTCTTCTGCACAGTGCAACTAGGACATTCAACAAATGGCGGTGCGTCCCGCGAGTGTGTCCAATTCGGAGACGACAGAAAGCAACCTGAAGCCGTCGCGGCATTGGGGGGTAGGTCCATGGGAACAGTCGCGGCGCAATGGCACGCAACTTTAAGTTCCCTTCAACCGTCTCCCATCTTCTTTGCCAAGCAGTCCCAAGAGCTGCCCGTATTCCTGGCATGTAGTCAGTGTGGAGAAGAGCGAAACGCTGGTGCGGTCGCCCGGTCCTCGCGGACTCTTTGGCACCCTCATCAGCACGTTCATTCCCCGCAATTCCTACATGTCCAGGAACACAGCAGAAGATAATCTCAACATCCACCCGGCTCGCCAAAACCGTGACGTCACGGATATCGCGAACCAGGGGATGCGGAGATTCCAATGCCCCGAGAGCACTCAGGGCGCTTTGTGAGTCGCTATAGATCACAATCCGGTCTCCGAACTGGGCACGTCGCGTAATCTCCCGTACCGAGTGGTGTATTGCCACCAGCTCAGCGTGAAGTCAGCCCCGCTGACTTCAAACAGAGGGGATACGGCGTGGAAGCCGACCCCCTCTTGGGACTTGGAGCCATCCGTATACACTGGCACGGTTCCAGCGTGACACGAGGCGTGCTCCAAAAAGGTCGAACGCAATACTCCCGGCACCGTACAAGCTTTGGGAGCAGAGGCGTGGCGACAAATAGCCAAATGTGGTACCCTCCAGGGTGGCGTCCTGGGTAGAACCAGGGGTACCACAGGCCCGAGAGGTATATCTAGCTCTCGAAAGAGTTTCCTGGCCCAAAACCCAAAGGGCTTAGGGTATGACTGGCGTCTCTCAGCGGCATAGGCACGGTCGAGATCAGCTGCGAATGCGGTGAAAGCTGTTGACGACTGAGGGAGGCGCCGGGCTCGCGCGTACAGACGAGTGATGCACTGCACGCGGCGCAGAGCGAGTGGCATCTCCTCAGCATCGACCAACAGGCTCTCAATGGAGGAAGTGCGGAAGGCACCGGTCGCAAGGCGTAGGCCGGTGTGGTGGATCGAATCCACCTTCCGCAATAAACGCTCGGCTGAGGATGCATAAAACTCGCATCCGTAGTCGAGCTTCGAACGAACAAAGGATCGATAAAAAAGGCTGCGAATATGAACCTCCCAGGTGAGGCGTCGGTCGAATACAAGACCAAGGAAACGGTGCGACTCAACCACATCCAGGCGCACCCCATTAAGAAACAAATCTGGGTCGGGGTGGAGCCGTGGATGGCGGCAGAAGTGCACCACCTTAGCCTTAGCCAAAGAAAACCGAAACCTGTGCGCTTCGGCATAGTGAGAGACGCGGTTCAATGCCTGTTGGGGTCGACGCTCCAGAGTTGGCATCTGGGCCGCGCCAAAAGAGATCGAAAGGTCGTCCACGTAGAGCGTAGCGAGAACATCTTCCGGCAGCACCGAGGTGATGCCGTTGATGCTCAGGGCAAAGAGTGTGACACTGAGGACACTTCCCTGCGGGACACCCTCTTCCTGCTCCTTTGAGCCGGAGAGAGCCTCCCCCACCCGTACGCGGAATCGACGATCTTGCAAAAATTCAGATATAAAGACTGGGAGGCGTCCCCTCGCTTCCATCGTGTGGAGAGTCTCCATGATACCGTATCGCCATGCGGTATCATAGGCCTTCTCCAGATCGAAGAACACCGTGGCGTAGTGCTGTCTACGAAGGAAAGCCTCGCAGACGGCATTTTCCAGTCGGAGAAGAGCATCCGACATGGAGTCGAACTTGCGGAAGCCGCACTGTGCGGAAGACAGATGGCCTCCGCTGTCCAGGAAAAAGGTTAATCTAACATTTACCAATTTCTACACCAACTTGCACACGCTGGAGGTTAGAGAGATTGGGCGGAAACCGGTCGGAGTAGAGTGATCTCTTCCCAGTTTGCGAAAGGCGAGCACAGTAGCGATTCGCCAGGAATCTGGGAGAAGACCCTCCACCCAGATCCTGTTGAACAAATCTAACTGAAAGGTCATGCCTCGATCACCCAGGTGTCGAAGCATGGCGTATGGGACATCGTCCGGACCATGGGCGGTGTCCGCGCACGAAGCGAGACTCACTCACAGTAAACCTGCCGTTGAAGGGTTCTCTGCCTCTGGAGGTAAAGTCCAGCCGGCGGCCTTCTGCGACATGACGACGTGCATTGAATGTTGGCGGAGCAGCATTCCGGCTAGAGAATGCGGAAAAAGCGGTCGCGAAGGATTCTGCCACGGACGCAGGGTCCGAGATTGGGGTCCCATTCTCCTGGAGAACGAGAGGAAGGGTCCTGCGAGAACTTGCCACCGAATCTTTTTGACTCAATTGCACACCTCTGCTAGAGGGGGCTTCCTGTTAAATGAAGACACGTATGACCGCCAAGAAGAGCGGCGGGCGTGCTTCGAAATATACCAGAACCTAGCCCTAGCTCGACGAAATTCACCGCAGGTGAAGTCGTTCGGGCGGCGCTTATAGCGGATGTAGGCATGACGCTCCCGCGGGAGCAGGAGGCCTGCAAAACGGCCAGAAGTTCTAGGAATAGTAGTTAGGCACACGACGATGCGGTTGCCGGAGAACAACTCAACGGCCTCATCTACCGACCTAAACTCCTCGACTGGGAAAGAGAAATCAGTTATTTCCTGAAAAGCGAACCACCTCGGCCGCTCCAAACACCACCGGGGCAGAAAATGATAGGTGAATTTGAAAGTGGTAACTATCATGAAGGCCATCGACCACCTTCCAACCAAAATCAGGCTGTGCATCCGGACATCACAGGGACAGATTGAGGCAGGAAAATGAAGCTGATATCGGGAAATGATGCGTAAAGATGTGTAAACTCATCCATATTTTCGACTCTTATTTGAGTTCATCGATCAGATCGACGAGGAAATGACCCCCCCGCGTCATGTTGAACTAGGGGTGGAATGGGATATGATTGGTTTGATTGCGGAGGGTAATGCGCTAGTAGGGATGGCTGCGGGAATCGTAAAGGGCCA
This sequence comes from Ceratothoa steindachneri, assembly GCA_963969495.1. NCBI lineage: Eukaryota > Metazoa > Arthropoda > Malacostraca > Isopoda > Cymothoidae > Ceratothoa > Ceratothoa steindachneri. The sequence goes on from OZ018328.1 coordinate 113,453,171, forward strand.
GTGTGTTTTTTTTTTCTTTTTTTATACAACTCCTACTGAAGCAGGGTGAAGCGGTCCAACCCACTAAGATAAGCAATTTTGTACCCTGCAATATTGTAAAGATACAAAGGACATCCAAGCAGACAGTCGGGAGAACCTGGTAAAAATGAAAGGGCCAAAAAAAATCCCTCATCATAGGCAACTCACTAGCTTCACACCCCGCACACTCCCTCTCTCCATCAAGGGTTGGAGTTCATCAGCATCCAGCCCAAAAAGATGCCGGATGAGAGGTGGGGTTAGTGGTGGCAGTGTTGGTGAGAATGGAAAAGGCGTGTAGAGGGAAGTGGGTATTGCAATTTTTAAAAAGATCAAGCTACCCATGTTTATGAGGTCTTTAATGGAGAGATTTTCAAATGTATGGAGGTATCGGGTTGGTTTTTGTAAGCAAGTTGCACAATCCAATTGCACACTTCAATATTTTGGACGTTTGTATCTTGTGTAGATGTTTATTAGTTATGGTTTGTGGCCAGACTGGGGAGGCGTAGTTCAGTAACATGCGGATAAACTGGCTGTATAATATGTTGTATAATAAGGGTGAGTTTGGATATGGCATTCGAGGTCAAGTTTGGCTTTAGGGTGGCATCCAATAGTGTGGGGTTACGGTTGAATGAGAGTTTAGCAGTGGAGCAGAGGTGTGGGTGGTAATTCGACTTGCAATTGTCAGGGAAAGAGGGTGACTATTTTAAGGGAGAGGTGGACATTCTGTTTAGTGTGATCCAGTTTTGTAGGTGTTGTAGGTACGTGTGTACAGAAGTAGATTGGGATGTGATGGAGTTCTCATCTGAGTAGATCTTTAGACAGACTATTTGGGTAGTGTGGAGGGGAGGGGTAGGTGATGTGTGGAAAATTGAAAAGGGTAGAGGAGAGGATGGCGCTTTGGGGGCCATATACAAGAAGGAAGGTTGTTCAAGCAATGTTTTCAAATTGATTTAAACTAAAAACATCCTTTTAAAGCGCGAAAAAAATAATTATAAGCCTCGATATTTTTAATCATGGCAAACCTAATCAGAGGTGAACCTAGTTTATGTCAGTATAAATTTGGTACTATGAAAATACTTCAGGAGATATTGTAAAATTATTAACACTTCATTTATTCCTAATTGGTATGTAGTTTTTCCTTCAAACTTTACTGAATTTGTTTTGAAGCAAGCAAATCTAACTTGTACCTACATAAAACATTGGTTGACATTGACTAGACATGAAATATAGTTGAATAAATTTTCCCCATCTGGAATATTATTCACTGATCATAGCTTAAAATATGGCTCTGTATTATAAAAAAAAAAAAACGAAAAAAACAACATAAAACTTATCTTCACTCTGTTTTAAGTTTACATTTGGTCATTACTAATTCGGGAGTTTGTTTCAAAAAGAAACAAACATTTCATATGCAGAGTAACTTTTAAGAATTTAAAATAGTTATATCAGTAATGAAAAGTTCAGAGCTTAAAAAAAAATTATGAAACAATGGGGTCATCTTGTCTTTGGGGATGGGACAACTGCACACTTTCTGGGTCTGATTCACTCCCTTTTCTGATGAGGTAGTAGGTCATTAGCTCTCCTTTCCCTTTGACAGCAATTAAACCTCGTTGCTCAAACACATAACCAAAATGATGAAGTATATTAGTTGTCTCCTGCGTTACCTGGGGTGAAAAATGAAATAGGCAGTGAAAATACAGTTTCTTGTAAGTTAGTGAACAGAAAAAGATGATTAATTGGTGGAAATGGATAAGCCCCATTGTGGAGAAAACTAGTAACAAAAGGGAGGAAAGTATTGTTAATTCTATATATACATATTTTTAATTAAGGAAGTCTCCTCTGGCGACCGTCAACAAGGGTATGGCCACAAAAGATAATATCTTTAGACTATATTAAAAAAATCTAAAGGAGAAGCAGCAAGACAACCCCAAAACACGACTACAATAAAAAAAAAAGCAAGAGTTCTGGCACTGGGAAGGAGGACCGCCTCCCTCAACGCCAGAACATGCAACCCCCTGCAAAAATATAGGCATAAACCTACATAAACCCTGAACCACGTTCATAGCTCGGTAGGAAAAGTATGAATTTCTCAGTTCTCTGTATATCAATTTTGATCAAACTTCTCCCAGCTCGTCTGCACAATATTGCAACACCAATGTTATGTTTTCCTTATGCTGTGTTGCGTCCTTCAATTTTTATCACCGACTCGTGGTTTATGGGGTGAACTACGGTAATAGCTTATGAATAAAAATAGCCCATCTAGACATATTTTGGAGAAAACGAAGGATAATTATACACATTAAGCATACCTTGCATATATATTTAAAATAAAACCATAATGATTGATGGACATTATGAATTAATTGCCCAGATAAGCGTCATTTAGACAGATGAATTCAGAAACCTTATCATGCATGGAATCTGTTAATTTCTTAATAGTAGCAGGTTGGAATGCCTTTGCAGTCCATCAGCATAAACATATTGTTTAATGATAGCTCACAAATTTCCGATTAGGTTGAGATACGGAGAAGCTGGCAGTCACACCATCAAACTGTCAACTTGTATGCCGTAAGAGCCTATTAACGCTTGGGTTGCCATGGCAGGCGGATGGAGCATTGTCATGCATGAGAACTAGTCCTTAGAAGTGATAACGGTATGTTATCTAGCCAGGAATCCAAGACTTTCAAGAGAATGCAGTAGGAAGCTGCAGTCATTTTAATCCTGATTGGGCCAACAAATCTGTGTCCAGTTATAGCTGCCCACCACTTGACGCCCGCCTCCTCCCTGCTGATGACATCGTAAACGTTGGTGATGCTCATCTCCGAAATAGAACCAACCGTCAGGTCCATCAAGGGTCGCCCTGGTCTCGTCAGTGAAGAGAACGCAACTCATGTCTAACGTCATGTACTTCCGTACCTAGTGAAGCCTCAGGGGTGTTAAAGTAGGTAGTTGCAGGGGAGCTCGCACGGAAACCATGGTCCTTAGGATACGGTTCCTGCTGGCCTTAGGTACGTGGGGACAAGTGACAGTGATTCTCACGTAATTGGCGGCCAATATTTCTTACATCACTAGCTGTCACAGATTTGGCGGTCCCACAATCGATCCGTCGGTACCTTCCTTCATGATAAAAGTCTTGTCTTTATCGCTGATGCATCTGCGACGACGTCCCATTGTTCTTAAAAAGGATAGATGCTATTAGCGTGGTTCACCCCGTAAACGACGAATCTGAAATAAGCATTGAAGGACGCAACACAGCATAAGAAAAACATAACATTAGTGTTGCCATATTGTGCAGACGAGCTGGGAGAAGTTTCATCAAAATTGATTTACAGAGAACCGAGAAATTCTTACTTTCCCTACCGACCTATGAGCGTGGTTCGGAGTGTATTGTGGATTAGCCAACCTCCTCCTAAAACTGCACTATTCCAGTCTGGTGTGTAATATCAAGTCACGGGTACAAGTGGTATCGACCACGCTCGTCCCTGGGAAGCAGTGGGCGTGAAGATATTCCAGACTGGGACATTAAACAAGAATGTGCCCGACATTGGTGGAAGAAATAGTGGTAACAATAAGGTCTATTGGGGCGCTCCAACAAGTAGTGCTGCGAATCCTATATTCTTTGCAAGGCAGGCCGAAGGAGTGACCAGATTCATGACACGAAATCAGTGTGAAGAGCGAAACGTTGGTTCACTAAATGTCCAGGAACACAGCAGAAGACAATCTGGAGAAAATTCCGTCTTATACAGCCATGGGTTTAGCGATATTGAGAAACAAGGAGTGCGGAAATTCCAATACGTGGAGAGCACTCGGGGCCCTTTGTTAGTCGTTGTAAATTATAATTTGGTTTAAGTAGAGACAACTCGTAATCTCACGCAACGAGCGCAATATTGCAACCAGTTCGGCCGTGAAGATGAGGCAGCGCCCGATAAAGCCCTGCTGAATTTAAAAAAGAGGGAGACGGCAAAAAAGCCGAAACCCTCCGGATTACGATCAATCCATGTACACTAGCACGATTCCAGTGGGACACGAAGTGTGCACTCATATAGCCAAATGAAATACTACCGGCATGTATTCAAGGGTGACGCCCAGTGAAGAATGTCAATGGCACGAGTACAAGAGACACAAAGGCTAAGAATATAGGCCTCCGAGTTGAGGCGTCGGTCAAAAATAAGACCAAGGAAACGGTGCGAATCTACCACTCCCAGGCGAACCCTAATTAAGAAAAAGTCCGGGTCGAGGTGGAGCCGGGGATGGGGCAGAAGTGCACCACCATAGTCTTGGCAAAGAAAAACCTGAAACTTGTGCACTTCGGCATAACGGCAGATGCGGTGCAATGCCCGTTGAAGTTGATGCTCCAGAGTCGGAATCTGGGCAACACCAAAAGAGATCGAAAGGTCGTCCACGTAGAGCGTAGCGGGAACATATTTCGGCAGCACCGAGGTGATGCCTTTGATGCTTACGGCAGTGTGACACTGAGGACACTTGCCTGCGGGACATTGGGCCGGAGAGGGCTCCCCCCACCGTAACGCGGAATCGAGGATCTCCCAGAAATTCAACCCCGTCCGGCCCCAGCCTAGCCTCTCTTCCTTCCTTCAAAACACTTGTTTCCTCTCTTTTCACAGAACCTCTCCCACAACTTTCTCTGGTCAGCCTCTAATTTCACAGGGTAGATGCTGACCTTCCTTTCAGCCAACCGTCCCGCTGAGGGGGTGGGGGACAATGTTCCCTAACCCCTGAGCTCCGGTCTGGGGTGGCTGGTTTTTAACTACCTGCTTCATCCCCACCCATACCTTCCTCACATCCCTTTTCCTCTCGTCTTCAAAATCCCTTTTCCTCTCGTCTTCAAAATCTATCATTTATACGCCGTGTCCAAGGTGGAGCCGCCATGCCGATGGACTGCCAGGCCACCAGGCGGGAGGGGTGGTCCCAAATGGCGGCGCCTCGCTCTGCTGGGCCTGTAAGCACCTCTCGCAGTGCGGGCTACTGCGAGAGGTGTGCGCTATTGCATCCCGTATTAAAAGAAGGGTCACCATGCCCAATGATGAAAATCACACCAAAAAAACCCAACCCCCAACTTCCCCAAGAACAACGGAGCCGCCCTCGGGCAGCTCCAGCAAAAAAATGGAGGTATCCCCCCCCTGTGCTTGCACAGGGGATCCTCCATATTTCTCTAACCGGAGAGGAGGTTTACTCCTCTCCTTCGCCTACGGGTGCAGGGGACTCCCCCTCACCCCCTTCTCTGGAGGTGCTTTCGGGCACCTCCCTTTTCCCAGCGGCAGTCCCCTCTTTTCTTTCCAAGGGGACTGCCAAGAAAGCCAGCAGGCAGCCCTTAGCCAGCCGCTCCCCATCAAAGCGGCTCGGTAGGGCAAACCCCCTTAGGGGGGAGAGGCAAGCCAGGCCCCTTCGGTCGCTTCCCTCAAAAGACCTGCTGGCAAAAATATTAAACCTTGCCGGGGTCAAGGCCTGTGCCTCCCCAAACAAGACTGGCGACACTGCCAAGGGGACCTGCAATGTCCTGGGAGGGGATGGCCAACTGGAGGCCCCTGCCGTGATAGACATGGTCCTTGAGGAGACCCAGCCTCAGACGGTAGGGCCTTCCATGGGGGGGAATTCGGGCTCGGCGCCAAGCACCGAACCCGAGTCCGCCCCTATGCAAGGTCCTCCTCAAATGGCTGAGGGCTCCGAGGCAGTAGAAGGAGGGCAGGGATCTCCTCCGACAGGTGCCCCTACGACAACCAGGACCTTCGCCATTTCGGAGAGGGACCTGGCTGAGGCCGGTCCATCTGGCCTAGGGGCTTCTGCCGGCGGAGGTGAAAAGCGGATTCATTCCCCGCCCTCCTCTCCAAAAAAGAAAAAGACTAAAAGGACGAAAAAGACTCGGGGCTCCTCTCCATCCGCGGGGGCTGCGGGGACGGATGGGTCTGCTGCCACTTTGGTAGGCGACCAAGCCAAGATCGGCACATCCGGCCCCTCTACCCCCTCGTGTGCGGAGCCCCTGACTAAGACTAACACCAAGAATGCACAGGGCGGAGCCTCGATGACATCGGGGCCCCTCATTCAGAGGTTACCTGGCGTTTTCGAGCCCGCTGGCTTCAAACGCTTCCTCGTTATTCGCTCCACTGATGGCACCATGTTGTCCAAGGGCAACATGATCCATCAGAGGAGAGGATTAGCTAGTGCAATTGGTAGAGAGCCGAAGGTGACCCGTTTCTCGGACGGCAGCCTTCTGGCGAATGCGGCGAATCCCGCCGAGGCGGCCAAGATAAGTGCTCTTCGGACACTTCATGGCACCCCGGTGAGTGTGACGCCGCACTCTACCATGAACTTTGTGAAAGGAGTAGTTTATGCGAGGGAACTCGTTGACTACTCCATTGAGGACATCACCCTAGAGCTGGCCGACCATGGGGCGGTCAAGGTCGAACGTGTGATGAGAAAACAGGGAGGGGCTTCGAGACCCACCCCTACACTCTTCGTCACGTTCGACTGTGACAAGCTCCCTGAGTCGGTGCGTGCCGGTTGGTACCGCTACCGCGTGAAGGCATTCGTGCCACTGCCGCGGCGGTGCTATTACTGTCACCGCTTCGGCCATACGAACCGCTCATGTAGACGTGCAAAGTCGGGGTCACCCGAAGTCTGTGTAAATTGCTCCAAGGTCGCACACGATAAGTCCAAATCGTGTGTGGCCAAGTGTGTCAATTGCGGAGAGCCGCACCCTGCTTCTTCGAAGCAATGTGGTGCATATCTCCTGGAGAAAGAAATCCTGGCCGTTCAGGCCCAGGATAGACTCTCATTCCGCGAGGCTAAGGACTTGGTCCTGGCGCGCCCAGCTCTGCCTGGGACGTCATATGCCTCAGTAGTTCGAAAGGCACCCTCTGCTCCTGGCCCATCCAGGCCAACGAGCACGGTTGTTTCCGCGCCCATTCGGAGCCCTTCTGCGGGCTCTACCCAACCTGGGCGCTCCCCTGGTAAAGCTGGCGGCAAAAAGGGTTCATACCCAGCCCCGGCTAACACCAGGGCTCCCCCCTCTTCCCCCAGCGTGACCGTTTCCCGCAAGGCGAAACGGCCACGCGCCTCCACCGAGTCGTTAGACTCACAGGAGGCAACACCCCTGAAGATGGTCGCTAGGCCATCTTCCGGGGTTCCTAAAGCTGTTCCCCGAAAGGAGGACAGCAAAGAAGGAGCTTCGGCTCCTTCGCCCACGCCCCGAGGTGGAGCGAGTGGCTCGGAGACGGTGGTTCCTCGAAAAGAGGGCCCCCCGCCTCCGAAGCCGCAGCGCCCGCCTAAGGTTTCGAGGCAGAGGGAGGAAAAGACTCGCATGGCAGGCCCAACCTCCCCCAATAAGTCCTCGAAGGCGACAGCGCCTTCAGCGCTTTGTCCGGCCAACAGCGCCCGGGGTTCTGCCCCCGGGAAGCGTAGGGCCATTCCCGTGAGGGTCTTCAATTCGAGGAGGGCCCCCGCGTCTCCTCCGAGCTAGGCCTGGAGGGCATATTCCTTCAATGGAATTGCCGTGGACTCCGGGCCAACTGGGAGGAGCTGCGGAGGCTCGCCTCGTCCCGTTTCCCGTTAGCTATTTTTTTGCAGGAGACCATGCTAGGCGCGTGCCCCCTGCCTGCCCTCCCGGGGTATAAGGGTCTTGCGACCCCACCACCGCGGGATGGCCGGGCTGGGGGATGCGCGGTTTACACCCGGCATGATGTCTCCGTTCTTCCTTTCTCTTTAGATACCTCCTTTCAGGCAGTGGCTGTGCAGCTGCACCTGGATAGGAGGTATACTATCATTTCTGCGTACATTCCACCGTCAGCTGACTTCGACGCGGGGGACTTCCGCCGCGTCGTGGCACGGTTGCCGAGGCCCTATCTCTTGCTTGGAGATCTGAACGGCAGGCATCCTCTCTGGGGAGATTACTCCATAAATCCCAGGGGACAAGTCCTTGCCGATCTGATCGAAGAGCTTGAGATGGGTGTCCTAAACGTGGATGAGTTTACGCATCACTGTCCGAGAACCGCTTCATTTTCTTGCCTTGACCTATCTTTGTGCTCTTCGGATGCACAGCCTGATTTTGATTGGGGGGTGGTCGATGACCTCCATGGTAGTGATCACTTTCCCATTCAAATATCATTTTCAGGGCAACTGCCGCCTGAGAGACCACCTCGGTGGTGCTTGGCGCGGGCGCGGTGGCCTGCATTTCAGGAAATGACTGAATTCTCTATCTCAGTCGAGGAGTTTAGGTCGGTAGATGAGGCCGTTGAGTTCTTCTCCGGCAACCTCATCGCCGTGGGCCTGACTACTATTCCTAGGACGTCTGGCCGTTTTGCACGCCGACCACTCCCATGGTGGTCGGCCGAGTGTGAGACGGCCCTCAAACAGAAGCGTTATGCCTACATGCGCTATAAGCGCCGCCCGAACGATTTCACTGTCGCTCAATTTCGTCGGGCTAGGGCTAGGTTCCGGTATATTTCGAAGCACGCCCGCCGCTCTTCTTGGCGGGCATACGTGTCTTCACTTAACGGGAAGACCCCTTTAGCTGAGGTGTGGAAGCGAGTCAAAAGGATTCGGGGCAAGTTCTCGCAGGACCCCCCTCCCGTTCTCCAGCAGAATGGGACCGCAATCTCGGACCCCGCGTCCGTGGCGGAATCCTTAGCGACCGCTTTTTCCGCATTCTCTAGCCGTGATGCTGCTCCGCCAACATTCAATGCACGTCGTGATGTCGCGGAAGGCCGCCGGCTGGACTTTACCTCCAGAGGCGGAGAACCCTTCAACGACAAGTTTACTGTGAGTGAGTTGCGTTCCGCTCTCGCTTCGTGCGCGGACACCGCCCATGGTCCGGACGATGTCCCGTACGCCATGCTTCGACACCTGGGTGAGCGAGGCATGGCCTTTCTGTTAGATTTGTTCAACAGGATCTGGGTGGAAGGTCTTCTCCCAGACTCCTGGCGAATCGCTACTGTGCTCGCCTTTCGCAAGCCGGGGAGAGATCACTCTACTCCGACCGGTTTCCGCCCAATCTCTCTAACCTCTTGCGTGTGCAAGTTGATGGAGAAATTGGTAAATGTTAGATTAGCCTATTTCCTGGACAGCGGAGGCCATCTGTCTTCTGCGCAGTGCGGCTTCCGTAAGTTCCACTCCACGTCGGATGCTCTGCTCCGACTGGAAAACGCCGTCTGCGAGGCTTTCCTTCGTAGACAGCACTACGCCACGGTGTTTTTCGATCTGGAGAAGGCCTATGATACCGCATGGCGATACGGTATCATGGAGACTCTCCACACGATGGGGGCGAGGGGACGCCTCCCAATGTTTATATCTGAATTTTTGCGAGATCGTCGATTCCGCGTACGGGTGGGGGGAGCCCTCTCCGGCCCAAAGGAGCAGGAAGAGGGTGTCCCGCAGGGAAGTGTCCTCAGTGTCACACTCTTTGCCCTGAGCATCAACGGCATCACCTCGGTGCTGCCGGAAGATGTTCTCGCTACGCTTTACGTGGACGACCTTTCGATCTCTTTTGGCGCGGCCCAGATGCCAACTCTGGAGCGTCGACTCCAACAGGCATTGAACCGCGTCTCTCGCTATGCCGAAGCGCACAGGTTTCGGTTTTCTTTGGCCAAGACTAAGGTGGTGAACTTCTGCCGCCATCCACGGCTTCACCCCGACCCAGATTTGTTTCTTAATGGGGTGCGCCTGGATGTGGTTGAGTCGCACCGTTTCCTTGGTCTTGTATTCGACCGACGCCTCACCTGGGAGGCTCATATTCGCAGCCTTAGGGTCTCTTGTACCCGCGCCATGGACATTCTCCGTTCCGTGACGTTCAGCGCTTGGGGCGCTGATAGGGCTACCGCCTTACTTTTTTTATCGATCCTTTGTTCGCTCGAAGCTCGACTACGGATGCGAGTTTTATGCATCCGCAGCCGAGCGTTTATTGCGGAAGGTGGATTCGATCCACCACACCGGCCTTCGCCTTGCGACCGGTGCCTTCCGCACTTCCCCCATTGAGAGCCTGTTGGTCGATGCTGGGGAGATGCCACTCGCTCTGCGCCGCGTGCAGTGCATCACTCGCCTGTACGCGCGAGCCCGGCGCCTACCTCAGTCGCCAACAGCTCTCACTGCATCCGCAGCTGATCTCGATGGTGCCTATGCCGCCGAGAGACGCCAGTCATACCCTAAGCCCTTTGGGTTTAGGGCCAGGAAACTCCTTCGAGAGGTAGATATAGCTCTCGGGCCGGTGGCGCCCCTGGTTCTGCCCAGGACGCCACCCTGGAGGGTACCACATTTGGCTATTTGTCGCCACGCCTCTGCTCCCAAAGCTTGTACTGCGCCGGGAGTATTGCGTTCGACCTTTTTGGAGCACACATCGCGTCACGCTGGTACCGTGCCAGTGTATACGGATGGCTCCAAGTCCCAAGAGGGGGTCGGTTTCCACGCCGTTTCCCCTCTGTTTGAAGTCAGCGGGGCTCTACCAGGCGCTGCGTCTGTCTTCACGGCCGAGCTGGTGGCAATACACCACTCGGTACGGGAGATTACGCGACGTGCCCGGTTCGGAGACCGGATTGTGATCTATAGCAACTCACAAAGCGCCCTGAGTGCTCTCGGGGCATTGGAATCTCCGCATCCCCTGGTTCGCGAAATCCGTGACGCCACGGTTTTGGCGAGCCGGGCAGATGTCGAGATTATCTTCTGCTGGGTTCCTGGACATGTAGGAATTGCGGGGAATGAGGGCGCCAAAGAGTCCGCGAGGACTCTGCGCCCGGACCAGCGTTTCGCTCTTCCTCACACCGACTACATGGCAGGAATACGGGCAGCTCTTCGGACTGCTTGGCAAAGAAGATGGGAGACGGTCGAAGGGAACTTAAAGTTGCGTGCCATTGCGCCGCGACTGTTCCCATGGACCTATCCCCCAATGCCGCGGCGGCTTCAGGTTGCTTTCTGTCGTCTCCGAATCGGACACACTCGTGTGACGCATAGCTATCTGGTGGAGCGCTCGCCTGCGCCCTATTGCAACGACTGCGTCGTCCCCCAGACTGTTCGGCACATTCTTGTCGAATGTCCCAGTCTGGGTGATCTTCGCGCACGACACCTGTCCCGGTACCGGGATGGGCGGGGTCGCTACCGCCTGTCCCTTGTACTCGGGACGAGTGCGTGCACTTTGACTGGTGGACTTGCTGACTTTTTGGGGGAGGCCGGCCTTCTCCCTATTATTTAAGCAAGGTTTGTGTTTTGTTTTGTTTTGTTTTTTGTTTGTTTTTTTCCTTTAGTTGCACGCTCCTGCGCCGGGGGGACCTCTCCCCAACGCACCAGCTTGCTTCCTTTCCCCATTTTGGGGTGTTTTGTTTTGTTTTTTTTCTTTAATTTTATTTTAAAGTAGCCTAGAACTAGGCCAGTTTTAATACGGCGACTAATGCCCAAGTAGGCAGTCGCCAGATGAGCCCTTAAAAAAAAAAAAAAAAAAAAATCCCAGAAATTCAGATATAAATATTGGGAGGCGTGTCTCGCCCTCATCGTGTGAAGAGTCTCCATGATATGATATCGCAATGCGGTATCATAGGCCTTCTCCAGATCGAAAAATACCGTGGCGTAGAGCTGTCTACGAAGGAAGGGCTCACAGGGCAAAGCCTGTGACATTTAGGCTGCGAAACAGACACTTCCTGCTCCATCGGGGTGGAGAAGGCTTCCGCCACCAATACGTGGAATTGATGATCCCATAAAAACTCAGAAATAATGATCTTGAGGTGTCCCTGTGTCCCCATGCCCCCATCGTGTGGAGAATCTCCACGATAGCGCATCGCCATGCGGTATTATAGGCTTTCTCCAGATCCCAAAGCACCATGGTGTAGTGCTGTCAACAAAAGAAGGCCTCGCAGACGGCATTTTCCAGTCGGAGCAGAGCATCTGACGTGGTGGAACTTGCGGAACCCACACTGTGAGGAAGACAGGCGGCCTTGGTGTCCAGTAAAAAGGTGACTAAACATTTGCGATTTCTCCATCAACTTGCATACACAGAAACTTAGAGAGATTGGGCGGAAAACACCCTGGGTAGAATGATCTCTCCACGGTTTGCGAAAGGTAAAAAAAAAAAAATTATATATATATATATATATATATATAAAAAACAAAACATCTCCCACTCACACACATTCTTACAGAGGGAAGGAGAATGGCCCTTCACACACACACTTACATTCACTCCACCACACACACACACTCCTGAGCTCATCTGGCGGGGTGTTTTTTTAACAAACCGCTTCATCCCCACCCACTCCTTCCTCACAGCCCCTTTCTTTCTCCTTTCAGTGTCTATAGATTTTAAGCAATGCCGATGGGCTGCAAGATCAATAGGTGGGAGGAGTGGCCTCAAATGGCTGCAGCCGGTTCTACCACCCCCATACTCACCACTCGTAGAGCAGGCTACTGCGTGGGCTGATTAGCGTATGCATCCTGTGGCATAAATAGGGTCAGCATGCCCATTCTGACCCCTTCTGCGTATTCTACCCACCCCTGTCGCACCCCTGCTAAAGCTGCGGCATAAAGGCTTCACACCCAGCCCCAGCATGGCCATTTCATGTAAGGTGAAACTGCCCTGTGCCTCCAAGTTGTTAGACTCACAGGAGGCAACATCACTGAAGTTGGTAGCAAGGCCATCTTCCGGGGTTTCTAAAGCTGCCCCCGAAAGGAGGACAGCTGGGTGGCTTGGAGATGGTGGATCCTCCAAAAGAGGGACCCCCACCTCCGAAGCCATCCCGCCTGCCTAAGGTTTAGAGGTGGAGGGAGGAAAAGACTCACATGGTGCCCCCAACCTCCCCCTATAAGTCTTTGAAGGCGACAGTGCCTTTAGTGCATTGTTCGGCTAACAGCGCCCAGAGTTTTCCCTCTGGAAGCATACAGCCCTCTTCTCTTCCAAGGACCCCACATCTCCTCTGAGCTAGTCCTTGAGGGCATATGCCTTCAATGGAATTACCACATTATGGGCCACCTGAGAGCAGCTACAGAGGCTCATCTCCTCCCCTTCCTCGTTAGCTATCTTTTTGCACGAGACCATGCTGGGTGTGCGACCACTGCCCAACCTCCCGGGGTATGTGTTTTGTGACCCCACCACCATGGACTGGGGGCTGGGCAGGAAGATGCTCGATTTACACCCACCAAGATTTCTCCGTTCTTCTCTTTGCTTTAAATACCTCTTTCCAGGTCAATGATCTCAATGGTAGGGATCACTTTCCCATTCAAATATCATTTTCTAGGCCACTGCTGCCTGAGAGCCCTCCTCGGTGGTCTGCATTTCAGGAAATGACTGATTTCTCTGTCTCACTCAAGGAGTTTGGGTCGGTAGATGAGGCTGTTGAGTTATTCTTTGGCAACCTCATCGCCGTGGGCTTAACTACTATTTTGGCCGTTTTGCACACCAACTGCTCACATGGTGGTCTGCTGAGTGTGAGATGGCTCCTAAACAGAAGCGTGATGCCTAGATGCGCTATAAGCGCCGCCTGAAAGCCTTTCACTGTCGGTGAATTTCATGGACGGTATTCTCCCAGATTCCTGGTGAATTGCTACTGTGCTTGCTTTTTGCAAACCGGGGGGATATCACTCTATCCCAGCCTGTTTCTGCCAAAACTCTCTAACCTCCTGTGTGTGCAAGTGGAGGCAGCAATCGGTAAATGTTAGATTAGGCTTTTCCTGAGCGTGTGTGAGGCTGGGCCTACCCCCGATGCCGGAACATGCTTTGTCTTCCCTTTTTGCTTTATTTTATTTTTTTTTAGCCTCTGTAATTTTTAGTGTTATTTACATATTGATATTTGTTTTTTTAATATAGACTAGTAATCAATTGGGTCAAGTATTGCTACTTATGCCCAAGTAGGCAGTCTCCAGATGGGCTCCTAAAATTTTAAGCAGTATTTTTTTTTTAGAAAAGTGAACTGTACTCTCACTCGGACCTATAAAAGTATCAAAGAATGAAACTAATTTAATTCTTTGCTGCTCACAAATGGCAAACAACTATGCTGCCACTAAAGGAGGCAACATAAATATTTTTTAATAATTCAATTTATCCAACAAGGTAAAAGAACCTATCAAAAAGAATTTTTTATTCCTCAAAATCATTAGTTTCATTCTTAAAACTAATGCTAAAATAGATACAAAAGAAATACTACAACCTGCCTATCATTCACCCTTCTACCCTTTGCCTATCTACCCATCTCTTCTTTCACATAAATAGAAAAGTAGGGTAGAAGGAAAGACTAAGGTGAAGTGAGGCAAATCCATATAGTAAAAAAATGGGGAGAATGGCTCCTGCATATCATATCTTAGACACTCACTCATTCACCACTCATAGCAGTTTCTGCACACCAGTTTGTGGCATGATGGAATTTTTGGAGGGCAGGTAGCCTCCTCCTCTGTACTATTTAATTTTTTTAAAGTTTGTTTGAGGGGTTCCCTGAGGGTAGGGTAGCCTCTTTCTTTTCTTTTTTAACCTATTCCCAGAAGGGATCATAATATTAAAAAACAAACCTAGGGTATGAAAAATATGTTAATGAATAAACTTTTGAAAAGCATGAAATTCAATTATCTACTAAATTCAGACATTACTGATGAAATGACTTGATATTTATCTTCAGGTATTAGCCCTTTAATCTATCTCACATTAGAGGCTTGAGAAAGTTGCCTGAAACGTGCATCGGGGGCCCATTATTATTTAAATAAATTTGTTCTTAGAACACCTCCCTTTGCTACAGGAAGAGGATCCTGTGGAAGTGCGCTGGGCTCACCTTGCTCTTCTGGTTGATTTCGCCTTTGAATTGGTCCAGGCTCTGCAATCTATTAATGAACAGTCGTTCAATCATTTTGTTCTCCGAATGGGTAAGTCCTTTTCATTATATATTAAGGTGTTTCAAAAATTGAAAGTTTGAATTTTGTCTGACCTGTATGTTGCCCCTTTCCTATCATATAATGCAATGTTCACAAAATTTTAAGGTGATAACTCATTATTTAGGGGTGGCTCAAAAAGTTTGATTTATTTTTAATTCTCTCTTAACAAAATAAAATGAAACAAGTGAAATAGAACTCTTTAAAAAAGAGCAATAAATCATGATCATTTGAAAGCTGATTTGTACAGTGGGTGCAAAGGAAATGCAATGGAAATGTTGACTTGAATTTTGCGGTTAACTTTTTTACCGCGTTCCCGCCATATAGGTAGTGGGAGGAGCTTGTTATGATGCATTTACCTGCAGCCAGGGCTTCCTCGCAACTTCCCGCCAGGCTCAGTTTAAGTGTGCTCGTAGAGCTCAGTTTAAGTGTGCTCGCAGAGCTCAGACAGTGTACATCTGTGTTACGCTGCCCCACAGACCCCATCTTGTTCACCTTTCTGCTGACTTTGACGCCCTACCAGACACCACCATACCATCACAATGGGGCGTAGCAAGCTGACAATGGAGGAGAAGACCCGCGCCCTAACCCTAATGGAGTAGGAAGTGCCAGTAAAGCGTGTAGCTGCCGATCTGAATGTGAGCCGTGTGTCACTCTTTAAGCTCAAAAAAGCAGCCACCACACTCCCTCCCGGGCACCACACCACCTCGCAAACCTGGCTCTGGGGGCAAGGTTTTGCTATGTGAGGTGAAGCAGGACCCTTCGATAGCAGTGGCTGAATTGAAGGGGAAACATCCTGACTTGCTCCACAATGTCGCTATTCGTACGATCCAGCACTGGCTACAAAAAGACCTGGGTTTGCCCTGCCGCCAAGAAACCGCTGCTGACAGAGGGTATGAAGAAAAAACGGCTAGCTTTCACAAAGAAATATCAAGATTGGAAACCAGAGCAGTGGAAGAAAGTCATGTGGAGTGACAAGAGCAGTTTTCGGCTCATCAAGGGTGGCTCGAAAGTGGTGCGGCGGCTCAGTGACGTGGGCAGATATGACCACCGCTACATCGTGAAGACCGTGAAGCACCCCGATGGCGTCATGGTTTGGGGATGCCTCATTGGGGATAAGGGCAGGGGTGGTCTCTATTTCCTCCCCAAGAACATCACCATGAAGGGAAAGAATTACATTGATGTTTTGAGGAACATCTGCTCCATTTCTACGCTCTCCATGGCTGCGACTTTTTTATGCACGATGGCGCCCCTGCACACAAAGCATAAGCTGTCAAAGACTTCCTTAATGAGCAGAACATTGAAGTTTTGGACTGGCCAGGCAACTCACCCGACTTAAACCCCATAGAGAATGCCTGGAACCAAATGAAAAATGAAGTTTCTAAGTCCCGGCCCACCTCGATCCCCGCCCTGAAGGAGACACTCATTAAGCTGTGGGTGGCAATGGACGGCCTCTACTTTGAGAATTTTGCAACATCCATGCTCAAGAGGATCCAGGAGGTGTTGAAGACGCGTGGGAACATGACAAAGTACTAAATGTAAAGAAATGTAAGTAAAAGGACCCAATAAAATAACTTGAAATGTACTTTTTCTGGTGCTGTTGCACAACTCTCAAAAGAAACTGTCACTAAGCTTCATCTTTGTTAATAACATAGTTAAATTGTTGGATAAGAGAAATGGACTGCTCAGCACAGTCATTCACAACCTTCAGCTCGATTGCTGCTTTTTTGAAGTGATGATACAAATCATTGTTTCCCAAGAAGAAGGATCCTTCGTCAAGAATTTGGGTTCTTCTGAAAGAATCACCAGAAATATCATTTTTGTTTCATCGTAAAAATATTCAGAGAGGGAAGTCTGTGGCGAAAAAGCTTTTCCATTACCCTCTTAATCTTTTTGGTTTCTCAGGATGTGTAATATTATTCACTATTTTCTGCTCATCAGCTGAGATACACTCTTTGAACAGGAAAAGTCCCACAACCTCCTCTGATATATACCAAAGGTGGCACTTGAAAGCTGTGAAGGCAGCACTGGCAAGTTTTTCTTTTGGAATTCCTTCTTGCATGAGATTCATCATATCCATATTGTTCTTGGCAGCATCGGGGCCGATTGGTGACTCATTCCAAAATAGCACATAGCACAGGGTGATAAAGAGGGGAAAATCTCAGACTGCTTTTAGCTCACCTTCCATCAGAAAACTTCACAGAAAAGGAATATTTTGATACTATATATACCTTTCCCCTTCCATCTTGCATGATGGAAAGCACCTGGGGCACAATGAAAACTACATCTGGTTGAGCACCTCTAAGGAAGATGTAAGCAATAGTAGTAAGTTTCTGATAATCATCTCTTGTTTCAGTTAACTTCAGGGTAACTTCAAGATGTCTAATCGCTTCCTGATGAGGTACAGACCAATCACCCACAAAGTTTGCCAAGATATCGTCATCATCTTCTGCTGTCTTGAAGTACCTATCTTTTATTGAGGTATTTCCAATGGTCTGCTCACCCTCCGTCAGAAAAAAACTTCATGGAAGAGGAATATTTTGATACTATATATACTTTTCCCCATCCATCTCGCATGATGGAAAGCACCTGGGGCCCGAAAGAAAACTCCCATCTGGTGGAGCACCTCCAAGGAAGATGTAAGCAATAGTAGTAAGTTCCCAATAATCATCTTGTTGCAGTCAGTTAACTTCAGTGTAACTTCAAGATGTCTCATCGCTTCCTCATGAGGTATGGACCAATCACCCACAAACTTTGCCAAGATATCATCATCATCCTCTGCTGTCTTGAAGTATCTTTTGTTGAGGTATTCCCAATGGTCTTGAAAATGTATATAAATAATGGGATGCTTGATCTGGAAAAAGGGTCGTAGGTTGAACCGAACACATCAGCAATGATTACTTCATATACATGATGTAGACAGGCCAACCAAACAAGCTTCCTTTGCAGTTATTCTTGAATTTTGATACAAGTGCCTTGTTGCAAACCTGTGTTTGAGGCTGTTGTGTCAAATACAAGAGCCTTGATTTGCTTCAACAGGCCCCATTTGTTGATAACAGACAGACATGAATTAGCTTGATCAGTATCCGAGCTGGATCCAATTTTGGGAACACCAAGGAGGAACTCAACACGATCTCTTCCTGAGGCTACAATTGCAATTCTGTTGGCATTCTCCCGACAAGAGCTTGATACAGTTATGTCAGGCAATAGCTTACCAACCCCAGCATGAGAGGGGCAATGCATGGAAGACTTATCGTGATGTCAGCCATGATTCTGGTAGCTGCTTCTTCATGGTTTTATATCATACTGGTAAATTGAACTCAGAGACAAAGTGATTTGTTCAATGTCAATGCCAATAGACTTTGCCTGAATCCCCAGCTGGTGCAGTGCCTTCCTATGAGATACACCAGTATGATTCAGAGCTACCATGAGCTCGGGTTTCAAGCAAATGTTCTTGGGAATCTCTATAACTGCAGACAGAGCATTCAATTTCTTTCTTTTGGGCCACTGTGATTTTGAAAGGACTCATCTACAGAGGGCTCTGAAGATGAATTGGAAACAGCTAGTGTCGATGAGCTGATGACTTTGACAGCTGTTCATTTTTCCACCTCAGCTCTTTTATTTTTCTTTCTAGAGACTTTGAATGATTCATGTCAATTCCATCCATGCTCAACTGAGAACGATTATCTCGTTAGCTCAACAAGAAGGCTTTATCTTCTTAATTTTTCATCATAATCACTGCATCTTTGTAAGCAATGTCAAAGAGTTTACCTAAATCATCACAAAACATTTGTTCCTTCATGCGCTGATTCTCTGAATCCTGAAGATGATTTTTCTTGAGACCTTTGTAATGAGGTCTATAAGTTTGTTTTTGGAGTAAAATAGCGTTGTTGTAGGGATTGTGCCTTCGTCCATAACGAAAAAAACCCTGCTTCTACAACCTTCTTTGCACTCTCGGATTTTGTGCAGTTTAAGTCTAGGTGATGGTAAAAGAAGTGACAAAGGACTTGGCCATTGGATGGGAGTCGGATATCAAACTGATGCTACACTACGTGTCGTAGAATGGCCAGCACACACATATATATGTATATTATATTCAGACGGAGTGGGCGGTCAAGGTCAATTGAGTGATCTCTGCTTGTCTCCCAGCAGCAGCAGATGAGGGAGCACAATAGGGAAATGGGGTTTCCCAATTTGAGCGTGCAAAAGTATTTATCTACAGAATCAAGTACAATTGGCCGTTAGTATAATAAAGAAGGCTGTGGACTCTGGGGCTATGAAACGGATGGTACCAAAATAATCTTTAATAATTACAAGAGATATAACATATACAAATGGAAAAGGTTTCAAACAGATACTTAGTGTTTACAGGGATAAGATTAAAGAATTACCAGTAGTGATTAAATAAACCCAAACATGAGCTTACAAGCGGCTGGTGTTGAGCCAATATATGAACATACACTATACAGGTTGGCTGGTCAATAAACCACAATTCAGTAGCTGGAGCCTAGTTTGGGATTGGAGGCTTTATGAGACAACACAGGAAATGGGTGACTGAACAAGTAAATCCTAATCGATGGAATTTAACCTCGAGAGAGTACTTGCGCCAACTGAGGTTAAAACTGAATCCAAGGATAGACAATTGACTGTGGCTAAATTCCTTTGGTGAGAATTCTTGCTTTCGAGCTTGACAAGGGAAAGGAGATGAATCAAGAAAATGAAATCTCGTGTAAAAAGGCGGGCTTATACTGACTTTTCCTGGCTGAGCCTAGCATTATATACGAGCCGGCCGGAAGCGAAAATGCCTCAGGCCAAGGAGGGAGATCTTCTTAACCAAATAGTCCACTGGGGAATAGATGATGAACTCTACTGGGGTTTCTTGATAATGCCTGGAGAGGTGGGCAGCGTCTTCTTGCGCCCGCACACTTGGAAACCCTGCTTTTTCTTTATCAGCGGAAGTAGCTTTGTAGCGGGCCGAAAAATTTAGACTAACCCCAATCGATCCAACCCGCTTCCTACACTAATCCGGACGTGAGAAATTGAAGGAGAATGAAATGGATTGTATGTACAGTCCTTTACTAACAAAAAAAATACAATAATATTTACAATGATATTTACAATAAAAAATAAATAAGTCCTACTTAGAAATATTATTGATCGATCTTAAGAACAATGAAAAATAATCAAGTAACCCAAATAAAATTGGGACTCTACAGTCAATGAATGACAGAAAAAAAAAAAAATAGACCTCACGTGGTACAACAGAAATCTTTGTATTGAAAACTAGCGCCTCCAAGCTTGGACTGAGATAACTGACCTGTTACAGTTGTGTGGCTATTTTAAGCCCTCCTTCCTCAAAGCTAAACTATTTTACATTCTCAAGTAAGACAGAGCACGGCCTGGTACCTTTATCCTATACTAGTGGCCTTAGGCTTTTATAATATTCTATTGTTATAGTTGGCTTCTACTACAAGGGTAATTTTTCAAGTGCTGGTCCTTTTTATCTTTCCAAATTATGGCGCCTGGAAAGAAAAACCATCTTATAATAACATGCTAATGAATTAAAAAAAAACAAAAAAAAAACAAACCCATTCCCATTCACACACACATTCTTACAGAGGCAGGGAGAGGATATTACAGAAAAGGGGGGAGAATGGCCCTTTTTACACACACTCACATTCGCTCCACCACAGCTTGAGTCTCTCACAGTTCCCATGACCTTTCTCTGCGTCACCCAGCCTCGTGGCTTCTTGTTCACATGGCGGTCTTAACCTCTATTCCCAACACTACGTCTAGCTATATCAAAGTTCACCTGCAACAAAAACAGAAGAGAGAATTAAGTGATGGTCATTGATGAGGTATTTTTCTGCATGAGCTTAAAAAGCGATCATTACAAAATTTTGCACAAATTCGACTTATATGATTAGGAAACTGGGTGACATGCATCTGAATGTATATATGTACAAACTTTGAAAATTTACCCTCTGGCTTTGAAACATCCTTTTATATATGTATAATTTTTTTTTTATTGGATGCGAACCTTTTTTAAGAGTTAATATATTGCATATGTGATTATTAATGGAATTGTATTAAAAACAAAATCAGCTTATGGGCCATTTATTGGTCAAGAAACTGATGGTTATTTTTTACATTTATTTTAAGGTTATCTACTTATTTGTGTTCTTGTTTTTAGGAACCTTAAAACACTTGTATCTAGTTGCATCATTTAATTTTTGGAGGTTAAATTTATGGTAGTTTTAGCTATCCTTGTGAGTGAGCTCAAATCTCTACTCCTCTAGGTTTAATGACATGACCAGCTACCTCATGCTATGCCAGGAGAGGCTTTGGAACCCCCCTTTATAAAATGCCTTCCAATGGTTGCAGATTGCAAGTGTAGTTTGGCCCCAATAACCCCTTCCCCTAATTTGCTGATCACCTTCTTGAGGTTCTCAGCTGTATAAGGCTGTCTTGCCTTGTTGGCTGCCAAGCCAATTAAAAGTCTTGGTTACCACCCATCTTTAGGTCTGTCACATGTCATCTTCAGATCACTGTCATCTTGTTGATAACTAGTATGGCATAATACAGGATCCAATCTTTCATACCTGGCTGCTCATTTGGTTACCACCCATGTAGACTGATGTTCATTGCCACAGGGGCATGAACATGCCCAGAGTTGGAGCTCTTGAAAGGTCGATGTCAAACATATTCAGTCCACCACAAGCTTTACTTTTTTTTGTTTGCTTGCCACCTTGCTGTTGGGGTGGACATGGACCCTGACAGCAAACTATGCCTGGTGTAGTGGCTCCACTCTCATCACCATCAATTGGGAAAAGGGTTCCCATTTACCACTTTGTGAGCCACAGTGTATAGCTCCACGTCAAATATGGAGCCTCACTGCAATATGATGCTTGTTTGGGGGACCCTCCAAACTGCTTCAAGTGGAGATGGTGCTTTCCTCTTTTCATTTCCTGGGCGATTCTGTGGACAAGAGTCATCGCCCTTTTTCTTCACCTTTCACAGGGACGCACCACCAACAACAGAAAAGGCACTCAGAAACACATGGGAGCATCTGGATAGGGCTAACCCCCTTACAGGGGCAAAAGTTGATGGTGATGGGACCCATTTGACCAGTCCCCTCACCCCCATTATTTGAACCACACTTATTAAACTTGTTGCAGCCAGCATGTGCCCCATACCTCTAAATTTTCTCAATGTACCTCACCTTACCAGCCCCATTCATGAATTATATATTTTCACCCGGCCATAGGCCAATGAGTCCAAGGTCTCGACTCTGTAAGGGGTACAGTGATTTACTTTCCTGGCCGCCATGCTGGCGGGACTCAAGGCCCCATTCGGCCCCAGTTTAGCCTCTTATTTCTTTCTGACACCCTCTCTTCTTACCCTGCTTCCTCACTTTCCATACAACTTCTCCCTCAAATTTCTTTGGTTGTCCTCTAATTTCACAGAGTAGACACAGACTGGCTTCCTCTCACCAATCCATCCCGGATCGGGGCTGAGGGGGGAGGAGACAATGCCACCTCACCACTGAACTCTGGTTTGGGGTAGTCGGTTCTTAACAGACTTGTGGACTATACCACTTCATTTGACTGTTTTTTGTTTGGTCACATGTTCTTGCACGTGGGTGAGGATCACAGGTCCGTGCTTCCAACTTTGCTTTTTGCTTTGTTTTCATGTTATTTTTTTTTAGCCTTTGTCCCCTTCATCATTATTTGTTTTTTTTAATATAGCCTAGTAGTAGGGTGTGTTGTGTACGGTGACTTATGCCCAAGTAGGCAGTTGCCAGATGGGCTCCCCCTCCCTATCCCCCAGATGCTCTCCTGGTAAAGGTGGTTGTATGAAGGGTTCACATCCAGCCCCGGCTAAAACCAGAGTTCCCCCTCCTTTCCCCAATGTGACCGTTTCTCATAATGCGGAATGGCTGTGTGCTTCCACCAAGTCATTAGACTTATAGGAGCCAACACTCCTGAAGTTGGTCGTGAGGTCATCTTCCTCGGTTTCTAAAGCTGCCTCCCAACAGGAGGACAGCTCTAATGGAGTTTCGGCTCCTACGCTCACACTAAGTGGTAGGCTGGGTGACTTTAAGGCAGTGGATCCTCCAAAGCCTCCCTGCTGCCTAAGGTTTTGAGGCAGATGGGCGAAAAGACTCTCATGTCGAGCCCAACCTCCCCCGATAAGCCCTGGAAGGTGACAGCGCATTGTCTGGCCACCAGCAACCGGTGTTCTGCCTCCGAGAAGCATACAGCCATTCCCGTGAGGGTCTTCTCTTCGAAGAGGGACCCCTCATCTCCGAACTAGTCCTGGAGGGCATATTCCTTCAATGGAATTGCCGCGAACTCTGCGCCAACTGGGAGGAGCTGCGAAGGCTCGTCTCGTCTGGTTTTTCCTTAGCTGTCTTTTTGCAGGACACCATGCTGGGCACTGTTATTTGTGCATACATTCCACCATCAGCCGACTTCGACGTGGGGGACTTCCGCCGTGTCGTGGCACGGTTGCTGAGGCCCTTTCTCTTGCTCGGGGATCTCAATAATAGACAACCCCCTTTGAGGAGATTACTTGCTCAATCCCAGGGGTCAGGTCCTTGCTGACCTGATCCCCGAGCTGGAGATAGGTGTCAAATGTGAATGAATTTATGCATCACTGCCTGAGAACCGCTTCATTTTCTTGTCTTGATCTATCCTTGTGCTCTCCGGATGCACAGCCTGATTTTGGGCGGGGTGTAGTCGATAACCTCCATGGTAGTGATCATATTCCAATTCAAATGTCATCTTACTAGCCCCTGCTACCTGAGACCCCACCCTGGTGGGGCTTGGCGCAGTGGTCCTCTTTTAGTGTCGGTGAATTAGGCTAGATTCAGGTATGTTTCGAAGCACCTCCGCCGCTCTTGGTGAGCATAAGTGTTTTCACTTTAACGGGAAGACACCTCTAGCAGAGGTGTGGAAGCAAGTCGAAAGGATTTGGGGCAAGTTCTCGTAGGACCCCCCCATCCCGTTCTCCAGGAGAATGGGACTGCAATGACACTGCGTTTGGGACGGCTTTCTACGCATTCTCTAGCCGTGATGCTGCTCCACCAGCATTCAATGCGCATCGTGATGTCGCGGAAGGTCGCCGACTGGACTTCAGAGACTGAGAACCCTTCAACGACAGGTTTACTCCGAGAGAGTTGCATGTCACTCTCTGGTGCGGCAGTCGCCAGATAGGCTCCTAAATTTAAAAAAAAAAAATCTCTTCGTGTGCGGACACCGCCCCCTAGCCGGGACGATGTTACGTATGCCATGCTTCGACAACTAAGTGAGCGAGGCATGACCTTTCTGTTAGATTAGTTCAACACGATCTAGGTAGAGGGTATCCTCACAGACTGGGCGAATCGCTACTGTGCTCGCCTTTCGCAAACCGGGGAGAGATCACTCTACCCTGGCCAGTTTCCGCCCAATTTCTCTAACCTCCAGCGTGTGCAAGTTGATGTAGAAATTGGTAAATGTTAGATTAGCCTTTTTTTCTGGACACGGAGGCCATCTGTCTTCAGCACAATGCAACTTCTGCAAGTTCCACTCCACGTCGGATGCTATCCTGCGACTGGAAAATGCCGTCTGCGAGGCCTTCCTTCGTAAACAGCACTTCCCCCTGGTGTTTTTCGATCTGGAGAAGGCCTATGATACCGCATGACGATACGGTATCATGGAGACTCTCCACGAGGTGGGGGCTAGGGGACGCCTCCCAATCTTTTTATCAGAATTTTTTCAAGATCGTCGATTCCGCGTCAGGGTGGGGGACCTCTCTCCCGCACAATGGAGCAGGAAGAGGGTGTCCCGCAGAGAAGTGTCCTCAGTGTCACACTCTTTGCCCTTATCATCAACGGCATCACCTCGGTGCTGCCGGAAGATGTTCTCGCTACGCTCTACGTGGATGACTTTTCGATCTCTTTTGGCGTGGCCCAGATGCCAACTCAGGAGCGTCGACTCCGACAGGCACTGAACCGCGTCTCTCGCTATACCGAAGTGCACAGGTTTTGGTTTTCCTTAGCCAAGACTAAGGTAGTGCACATCTGCCGCCATCCACGGCTCCACCCTCACCCAGACTTGTTTCTCATTGGAGTGCCCCTTGAAGTGGTGGACTCGCACCGTTTCCTTGGTCTTGTAATTGACCGATGCCTCACCTGGGAGACTCATATTCGCAGTGCAGTCTTAAGATCTCTTCTACCCCCGCCATGGATATGCTTCATTCCGTGACGTTCAGTGCTTGGGGCCCTGATAGGGCTACTGCCTTACTTTTTTTATCGATCCTCTCTTCGTTCGAAAATCGACTACAGATTTGAGTTTTATTCTTCTGCAGAAGGTGGACTTGATCCACCACACCGGTTTTCACCTGGCGCCCGGTGCCTTCTGCACTTCCCCCATTGAGAGCATACTTGTCGATGCTAGGGAGATGCCACTGACTCTACGCTGTGCACAGTGCATTATTAGCCTGTACGCGCGAACCGGGCACCTCCCTCAGTCGTCAACAGCTCTCATTGCATCCGCAGCTGATCTCGACGGTGCCTATGACGCCGAGAGACGCCAGTCATACTGTAAACGCTTTGGGTTTAAGGCTTGGAAACGCCTTCGAGAGCTACGAGGGACGGTCAATAACTTTGAAGTCGGCTGACGGTGGAATGTATGCATAAATAAATATATACGAGGAGCGGTCAATAAGTTTTGCGAATTGGCAGGGCAAAACAGAGGAAGGGGGATGGCTATTTGTGGAGGTGTTAGGACAAATTATGACAAGTCAGGACCTGCAGCCGCACGCTCCTGCCTCTTCTATTTAAGAAGCAGTAGCTGATCGCAGATCGTCAGTCACAAATCTTTCAACAATGGAGAAGGTTGAGCACCGTTCAATGATCAATTTTTTGACCAAGGCAGGCAAGAATGTAAAAGAGATACATGAACGCATGGTTGCATTGTACACCGACACCGCCCCTTCCTATGCACCTATTACTCATTGGAATAGGAAGTTCCGCCATGATCGTGTGTCCCTTGAAGATGACCCCCGTCCAGGACGCCCGTCAGACGTGACCAATGAGGACAATGTGGCCCGTGTGGAGAGGATCATCCTCGAAAATCGACGGGTGAAGGTCGAAGAAATCGAGCGACAACTTGGAATATCACATGGAAGTGTTATCAACATCATCCACGACAATTTGGCCATGACCAAGGTCTGCCCATTGGGTCCCTAGAAATCTCACGCCCCATGATCGACTTCAACGTCGTCAAAGTCCACAAGTCCAGAGTTGCACAAGCTGCCCTGCGCGAGTGCGGATTCGAGGAGCTCAACCATTCCCCCTACAGTCCAGATCTGGCCCCCAGAGACTACTTTTTATTCCGCCAGCTCAAGGCTGCACTGCGTGTACGCCGGTTTGGGGACGATAAAGATGTCCAGCTCGCCGTCCAGAAGTGGATTGCACAGCAGTCGGGAGATTTCTGGTTGTCGGGAATTCGAAGCCTCAGGGACAAGTGGCGCAAGTGCATTGAAGTCGAGGGTAGTTATATTGAAAAATATTAACAACACTTTTCCTCATATCTCGTTTCCTTATATGCGAATTGCAAAACTTATTGACCGCCCCTCGTAGGTATAGCTCTCGGCTGGTGGCGCCCCTGTTCTGCGGGACGCACCGCCATTTTATGCAGCCCTCACCAGCACCTTATTGTGATGACTGCTTTGTCCCCCAGACTCTTCGCTACACTCCCGTTGAATGTTCCAGTCCGGGTGATCTTCATTCACGTTACCTGAGTGGGGTCGCTACCGCTTGTCCCTTCTACTCGGGACTGTTTCGTGCACACAACATGCACTTGGAAGGCTGATCCTTAATTCCTCAGCCAACACATTCATGATAAGATCAAAGATATATAGGGTTAAAGCCGATCCCTGATGGAAGCCTATTCCAGCTGGAACCCAATCTGCCGATCCCTGATGCAAGCCTATTCCCGCTGGAACCCAATCTGTCAATCATATGCTGCTTCTAACCTGAGTTCTGGCTCCCGCATACATATCCTGCATGGTTCTTACATACTTTTCTTGCACTCCCTTTTCCCTCATGCATCTCCACATCTCTTGTCATGGGACTCAATCAATGCCTTCTCCAGGTCTATGAACACAACATGCAGTCCCTTCTCCTTTTATTGGTACTTTTCTATAAACTGCCTCAATGCAAATATTGCATCAGTCGTCCCTTTCCCTGGCATAAAGCCAAAGTGCTTCTCTCGTATAGATTTTATTCCTTAAGTCTTATCTTTATGATTCTCTCCCAGATATTCATTGTATGTGATAATACTTTATCCCTTTATATTTACCACACTCATGGATGTCCCCTTTCTCCTTATAGATAGGCACAATAACACTATTCCTCTACTTCTCTGGCATTTCTTTCTGGTCATGGATTTTTTCATTAGATCTCTCAAGCACTTCCTCACCTCTGCTGGTATCCCATCTGCCTAATGATTTGCCATGTTTCAGCTTTTTGAGCGCAAGCTCTACTTCCTCCCTGCTTATTTCCAGTGTTAAGCCCTCATTAGAATACAGTGACTAATCTATCAATATATTTTAAGGAATCAATCATGGACCCATCATAGCAGGTGTTATTGGAGCAAGAAAACCCCACTATGACATATGGGGAAATACAGTCAATGTTGCCTCGAGGATGGAGTCCACAGGGAAGGCAGGATGTATCCAGGTAAGATCCATTACCAATATTTGAGTGGTTTGAGTCAAACCTTATTTCTTATGTTTTCCCTTCATTAATTGTGAATAATCAGTTGATGAACCAAAATAAAATATAATATCTAATAACAATAAATACCTAAATTCCTATTAACAGGATTAATCAATGGAAATAAAAACTGTAGTGGTCTTCGGCGCAGAGGGGAATTTGTTTGACCGCTGGCTTTGATATTAGATTGGCTGAGTTTACCAAAAGTGTTTTTGTGATCAGTGCCAAAAAATGACGTCGTAAAAATATAACTATTCTTTAAATTGGTCTACTCAAAAGGGCCAAGTGGAAATGTCTTGAGGTGGTTGCCATCAGTGGGTAGGCTTATTTTATGCAAAGTATGAGTCTAATGGCGGCAGGATTTAGCTGAGTTAACAGGATTTCATAATGCTAGACTTTATTACTGTTGAATTATAATGAATGATGCATACGGACTGACTGCTTTTAGTGTGAATTTATTAATATATATTTGTCTTGGAAACAATGGGCATGGTTGGCTTATTATTATCTTATGTTGTTTTTTTGGATGGAGCTTGTTCCATGTTTTGGGTAGAACTAATTTCAGGAGATAGAGATCTTGTTTCATGTCAAGATACTAAGACACTGTAGCGGGCCATGAACCTACAATCTAACCCCAATCATTCCAACCTGCTTCCTACACTAATTCAGACGTGAGAAATCAAGGGAGAAATGAAATGGTTGGATATACAGTCCTCTATCCACAAAAATTTAATAAAATATGGGGTAAATATTTACCAGAGATACGAGTATGGGGGTAAATATACTTGAGATATATACTTGAGATAGATTTTATATATATATATATATTTGCATACACAGAAACTTAGAGAGATTGGGCGGAAAACACCCTGGGTAGAATGATCTCTCCTCGCAAACCGTGGAGAGATCATTCTACCCAGGGTGTTTTCCGCCCAATCTCTCTAAGTTTCTGTGTATGCAAGTTGATGGAGAAATCGCAAATGTTTAGTCACCTTTTTACTGGACACCAAGGCCGCCTGTCTTCCTCACAGTGTGGGTTCCGCAAGTTCCACCACGTCAGATGCTCTGCTCCGACTGGAAAATGCCGTCTGCGAGGCCTTCTTTTGTTGACAGCACTACACCATGGTGCTTTGGGATCTGGAGAAAGCCTATAATACCGCATGGCGATGCGCTATCGTGGAGATTCTCCACACGATGGGGGCATGGGGACACAGGGACACCTCAAGATCATTATTTCTGAGTTTTTATGGGATCATCAATTCCACGTATTGGTGGCGGAAGCCTTCTCCACCCCGATGGAGCAGGAAGTGTCTGTTTCGCAGCCTAAATGTCACAGGCTTTGCCCTGTGAGCCCTTCCTTCGTAGACAGCTCTACGCCACGGTATTTTTCGATCTGGAGAAGGCCTATGATACCGCATTGCGATATCATATCATGGAGACTCTTCACACGATGAGGGCGAGACACGCCTCCCAATATTTATATCTGAATTTCTGGGAGATCCTCGATTCCGCGTTACGGTGGGGGGAGCCCTCTCCGGCCCAATGTCCCGCAGGCAAGTGTCCTCAGTGTCACACTGCCGTAAGCATCAAAGGCATCACCTCGGTGCTGCCGAAATATGTTCCCGCTACGCTCTACGTGGACGACCTTTCGATCTCTTTTGGTGTTGCCCAGATTCCGACTCTGGAGCATCAACTTCAACGGGCATTGCACCGCATCTGCCGTTATGCCGAAGTGCACAAGTTTCAGGTTTTTCTTTGCCAAGACTATGGTGGTGCACTTTTGCCCCATCCCCGGCTCCACCTCGACCCGGACTTTTTCTTAATTAGGGTTCGCCTGGGAGTGGTAGATTCGCACCGTTTCCTTGGTCTTATTTTTGACCGACGCCTCAACTCGGAGGCCTATATTCTTAGCCTTTGTGTCTCTTGTACTCGTGCCATTGACATTCTTCACTGGGCGTCACCCTTGAATACATGCCGGTAGTATTTCATTTGGCTATATGAGTGCACACTTCGTGTCCCACTGGAATCGTGCTAGTGTACATGGATTGATCGTAATCCGGAGGGTTTCGGCTTTTTTGCCGTCTCCCTCTTTTTTAAATTCAGCAGGGCTTTATCGGGCGCTGCCTCATCTTCACGGCCGAACTGGTTGCAATATTGCGCTCGTTGCGTGAGATTACGAGTTGTCTCTACTTAAACCAAATTATAATTTACAACGACTAACAAAGGGCCCCGAGTGCTCTCCACGTATTGGAATTTCCGCACTCCTTGTTTCTCAATATCGCTAAACCCATGGCTGTATAAGACGGAATTTTCTCCAGATTGTCTTCTGCTGTGTTCCTGGACATTTAGTGAACCAACGTTTCGCTCTTCACACTGATTTCGTGTCATGAATCTGGTCACTCCTTCGGCCTGCCTTGCAAAGAATATAGGATTCGCAGCACTACTTGTTGGAGCGCCCCAATAGACCTTATTGTTACCACTATTTCTTCCACCAATGTCGGGCACATTCTTGTTTAATGTCCCAGTCTGGAATATCTTCACGCCCACTGCTTCCCAGGGACGAGCGTGGTCGATACCACTTGTACCCGTGACTTGATATTACACACCAGACTGGAATAGTGCAGTTTTAGGAGGAGGTTGGCTAATCCACAATACACTCCGAACCACGCTCATAGGTCGGTAGGGAAAGTAAGAATTTCTCGGTTCTCTGTAAATCAATTTTGATGAAACTTCTCCCAGCTCGTCTGCACAATATGGCAACACTAATGTTATGTTTTTCTTATGCTGTGTTGCGTCCTTCAATGCTTATTTCAGATTCGTCGTTTACGGGGTGAACCACGCTAATAGCATCTATCCTTTTTAAGAACAATGGGACGTCGTCGCAGATGCATCAGCGATAAAGACAAGACTTTTATCATGAAGGAAGGTACCGACGGATCGATTGTGGGACCGCCAAATCTGTGACAGCTAGTGATGTAAGAAATATTGGCCGCCAATTACGTGAGAATCACTGTCACTTGTCCCCACGTACCTAAGGCCAGCAGGAACCGTATCCTAAGGACCATGGTTTCCGTGCGAGCTCCCCTGCAACTACCTACTTTAACACCCCTGAGGCTTCACTAGGTACGGAAGTACATGACGTTAGACATGAGTTGCGTTCTCTTCACTGACGAGACCAGGGCGACCCTTGATGGACCTGACGGTTGGTTCTATTTCGGAGATGAGCATCACCAACGTTTATGATGTCATCAGCAGGGAGGAGGCGGGCGTCAAGTGGTGGGCAGCTATAACTGGACACAGATTTGTTGGCCCAATCAGGATTAAAATGACTGCAGCTTCCTACTGCATTCTCTTGAAAGTCTTGGATTCCTGGCTAGATAACATACCGTTGTCACTTCTAAGGACTAGTTCTCATGCATGACAACGCTCCATCCGCCTGCCATGTCAACCCAAGCGTTAATAGGCTCTTACGGCATACAAGTTGACAGTTTGATGGTGTGACTGCCAGCTTCTCCGTATCTCAACCTAATCGGAAATTTGTGAGCCATCATTAAACAATATGTTTATGCTGATGGACTGCAAAGGCATTCCAACCTGCTACTATTAAGAAATTAACAGATTCCATGCATGATAAGGTTTCTGAATTCATCTGTCTAAATGACGCTTATCTGGGCAATTAATTCATAATGTCCATCAATCATTATGGTTTTATTTTAAATATATATGCAAGGTATGCTTAATGTGTATAATTATCCTTCGTTTTCTCCAAAATATGTCTAGATGGGCTATTTTTATTCATAAGCTATTACCGTAGTTCACCCCATAAACCACGAGTCGGTGATAAAAATTGAAGGACGCAACACAGCATAAGGAAAACATAACATTGGTGTTGCAATATTGTGCAGACGAGCTGGGAGAAGTTTGATCAAAATTGATATACAGAGAACTGAGAAATTCATACTTTTCCTACCGAGCTATGAACGTGGTTCAGGGTTTATGTAGGTTTATGCCTATATTTTTGCAGGGGGTTGCATGTTCTGGCGTTGAGGGAGGCGGTCCTCCCTCCCGGTGCCAGAACTCTTGCTTTTTTTTTTGAGGGGTGGGGGGTATTTTATTGTAGTCGTGTTTTGGGGTTGTCTTGCTGCTTCTCCTTTAGATTTTTTTAATATAGTCTAAAGATATTATCTTTTGTGGCCATACCCTTGTTGACGGTCGCCAGAGGAGACTTCCTTAATTAAAAATATGTATATATAGAATTAACAATACTTTCCTCCCTTTTGTTACTAGTTTTCTCCACAATGGGGCTTATCCATTTCCACCAATTAATCATCTTTTTCTGTTCACTAACTTACAAGAAACTGTATTTTCACTGCCTATTTCATTTTTCACCCCAGGTAACGCAGGAGACAACTAATATACTTCGTCATTTTGGTTATGTGTTTGAGCAACGAGGTTTAATTGCTGTCAAAGGGAAAGGAGAGCTAATGACCTACTACCTCATCAGAAAAGGGAGTGAATCGGACCCAGAAAGTGTGCAGTTGTCCCATCCCCAAAGACAAGATGACCCCATTGTTTCATAATTTTTTTTTAAGCTCTGAACTTTTCATTACTGATATAACTATTTTAAATTCTTAAAAGTTACTCTGCATATGAAATGTTTGTTTCTTTTTGAAACAAACTCCCGAATTAGTAATGACCAAATGTAAACTTAAAACAGAGTGAAGATAAGTTTTATGTTGTTTTTTTCGTTGTTTTTTTTTATAATACAGAGCCATATTTTAAGCTATGATCAGTGAATAATATTCCAGATGGGGAAAATTTATTCCACTATCTTTCATGTCTAGTCAATGTCAACCAATGTTTTATGTAGGTACAAGTTAGATTTGCTTGCTTCAAAACAAATTCAGTAAAGTTTGAAGGAAAAACTACATACCAATTAGGAATAAATGAAGTGTTAATAATTTTACAATATCTCCTGAAGTATTTTCATAGTACCAAATTTATACTGACATAAACTAGGTTCACCTCTGATTAGGTTTGCCATGATTAAAAATATCGAGGCTTATAATTATTTTTTTCGCGCTTTAAAAGGATGTTTTTAGTTTAAATCAATTTGAAAACATTGCTTGAACAACCTTCCTTCTTGTATATGGCCCCCAAAGCGCCATCCTCTCCTCTACCCTTTTCAATTTTCCACACATCACCTACCCCTCCCCTCCACACTACCCAAATAGTCTGTCTAAAGATCTACTCAGATGAGAACTCCATCACATCCCAATCTACTTCTGTACACACGTACCTACAACACCTACAAAACTGGATCACACTAAACAGAATGTCCACCTCTCCCTTAAAATAGTCACCCTCTTTACCCTGACAATTGCAAGTCGAATTACCACCCACACCTCTGCTCCACTGCTAAACTCTCATTCAACCGTAACCCCACACTATTGGATGCCACCCTAAAGCCAAACTTGACCTCGAATGCCATGTCCAAACTCACCCTTATTATACAACATATTATACAGCCAGTTTATCCCCATGTTACTGAACTACGCCTCCCCAGTCTGGCCACAAACCATAACTAATAAACATCTACACAAGATACAAACGTCCAAAATATTGAAGTGTGCAATTGGATTGTGCAACTTGCTTACAAAAACCAACCCGATACCTCCATACATTTGAAAATCTCTCCATTAAAGACCTCATAAACATGGGTATCTTGATCTTTTTAAAAATTGCAATACCCACTTCCCTCTACACGCCTTTTCCATTCCCACCAACACTGCCACCACTAACCCCACCTCTCATCCGGCATCTTTTTGGGCTGGATGCTGATGAACTCCAACCCTTGATGGAGAGAGGGAGTGTGCGTGGTGTGAAGCTAGTGAGTTGCCTATGATGAGGGATTTTTTTAGGCCCTTTCATTTTTACCAGGTTCTCCCTACTGTCTGCTTGGATGTCCTTTGTATCTTTACAATATTGCAGGGTACAAAATTGCTTATCTTAGTGGGTTGGACCGCTTCACCCTGCTTCAGTAGGAGTTGTATAAAAAAAGAAAAAAACAAAACACTGGCCCTTTACGATTCCCGCAGCCATCCCCTACCAGCGCATTACCCTCCGCAATCAAACCAATCATATCCCATTCCACCCCTAGTTCAACATGACGCGGGGGGGTCATTTCCTCGTCGATCTGATCGACGAACTGAAATAAGAGTCGAAAATATGGATGAGTTTACACATCTTTACGCATCATTTTCCGATATCAGCTTCATTTTCCTGCCTCAATCTGTCCCTGTGATGTCCGGATGCACAGCCTGATTTTGGTCGGAGGTGGTTCGCTTTTCAGGAAATAACTGATTTCTCTGTCCCAGTCGAGGAGTTTAGGTCGGTAGATGAAGCCGTTGAGTTGTTCTCCGGCAACCGCATCGTCGTGTGCCTAACTACTATTCCTAGAACTTCTGGCCGTTTTGCAGGCCTCCTGCTCCCGCGGGAGCGTCATGCCTACATCCGCTATAAGCGCCGCCCGAACGACTTCACCTGCGGTGAATTTCGTCGAGCTAGGGCTAGGTTCTGGTATATTTCGAAGCAAGCCCTCCGCTCTTCTTGGCGGTCATACGTGTCTTCACTTAACAGGAAGCCCCCTCTAGCAGAGATGTGCAATTGAGTCAAAAAGATTCGGTGGCAAGTTCTCGCAGGACCCTTCCTCTCGTTCTCCAGGAGAATGGGACCCCAATCTCGGACCCTGCGTCCGTGGCAGAATCCTTCGCGACCGCTTTTTCCGCATTCTCTAGCCGGAATGCTGCTCCGCCAACATTCAATGCACGTCGTCATGTCGCAGAAGGCCGCCGGCTGGACTTTACCTCCAGAGGCAGAGAACCCTTCAACGACAGGTTTACTGTGAGTGAGTCTCGCTTCGTGCGCGGACACCGCCCATTGTCCGGACGATGTCCCGTACGCCATGCTTCGACACCTGGGTGACCGAGGCATGACCTTTCTGTTAGATTTGTTCAACAGGATCTGGGTGGAGGATCTTCTCCCAGATTCCTGGCGAATCGCTACTGTGCTCGCCTTTCGCAAACCGGGGAGAGATCACTCTACTCCGACCGGTTTCCGCCCAGTCTCTCTAACCTCCAGCGTGAGCAAGTTGATGTAGAAATTGGTAAATGTTAGATTAACCTTTTTCCTGGACAGCGGAGGCCATCTGTCTTCCGCACAGTGCGGCTTCCGCAAGGTCGTCTGCGAGGCTTTCCTTCGTAGACAGCACTACGCCACGGTGTTCTTCGATCTGGAGAAGGCCTATGATACCGCATGGCGATACGGTATCATGGAGACTCTCCACACGATGGAAGCGAGGGGACGCCTCCCAGTCTTTATATCTGAATTTTTGCGAGATCGTCGATTCCGCGTACGGGTGGGGGGAGCTCTCTCCGGCCCAAAGGAGCAGGAAGAGGGTGTCCCGCAGGGAAGTGTCCTCAGTGTCACACTCTTTGCCCTGAGCATCAACGGCATCACCTCGGTGCTGCCGGAAGATGTTCTCGCTACGCTTTACGTGGACGACCTTTCGATCTCTTGGCGCGGCCCAGATGCCAACTCTGGAGCGTCGACCCCAACAGGCATTGAACCGCGTCTCTCGCTATGCCGAAGCGCACAGGTTTCGGTTTTCTTTGGCCAAGACTAAGGTGGTGCACTTCTGCCGCCATCCACGGCTCCACCCCGACCCAGATTTGTTTCTTAATGGGGTGCCCCTGGATGTGGTTGAGTCGCACCGTTTCCTTGGTCTTGTATTCGACCGACGCCTCACCTGGGAGGTTCATATTCGCAGCCTTAGGGTCTCTTGTACCCGCGCAATGGATATTCGCCGTTCCGTGACGTTCAGCGTTTGGGGCGCTGATAGGACTACTGCCCTACTTTTTTATCGATCCTTTGTTCGTTCGAAGCTCGACTACGGATGCGAGTTTTATGCATCCGCAGCCGAGCGTTTATTGCGGAAGGTGGATTCGATCCACCACACCGGCCTACGCCTTGCGACCGGTGCCTTCCGCACTTCCTCCATTGAGAGCCTGTTGGTCGATGCTGAGGAGATGCCACTCGCTCTGCGCCGCGTGCAGTGCATCACTCGTCTGTACGCGCGAGCCCGGCGCCTCCCTCAGTCGTCAACAGCTTTCACCGCATCCGCAGCTGATCTCGACCGTGCCTATGCCGCTGAGAGACGCCAGTCATACCCTAAGCCCTTTGGGTTTAGGGCCAGGAAACTCTTTCGAGAGCTAGATATACCTCTCGGGCCTGTGGTACCCCTAGTTCTACCCAGGACGCCACCCTGGAGGGTACCACATTTGGCTATTTGTCGCCACGCCTCTGCTCCCAAAGCTTGTACGGTGCCGGGAGTATTGCGTTCGACCTTTTTGGAGCACGCCTCGTGTCACGCTGGAACCGTGCCAGTGTATACGGATGGCTCCAAGTCCCAAGAGGGGGTCGGCTTCCACGCCGTATCCCCTCTGTTTGAAGTCAGCGGGGCTGACTTCACGCTGAGCTGGTGGCAATACACCACTCGGTACGGAGATTACGCGACGTGCCCAGTTCGGAGACCGGATTGTGATCTATAGCGACTCACAAAGCGCCCTGAGTGCTCTCGGGGCATTGGAATCTCCGCATCCCCTGGTTCGCGATATCCGTGACGTCATGGTTTTGGCGAGCCAGGTGGATGTTGAGATTATCTTCTGCTGGGTTCCTGGACATGTAGGAATTGCGAGGAATGAACGTGCTGATGAGGGTGCCAAAGAGTCCGCGAGGACCGGGCGACCGCACCAGCGTTTCGCTCTTCTCCACACTGATTACATGCCAGGAATACGGGCAGCTCTTCGGACTGCTTGGCAAAGAAGATGGGAGACGGTTGAAGGGAACTTAAAGTTGCGTGCCATTGCGCCGCGACTGTTCCCATGGACCTACCCCCCAATGCCGCGACGGTTTCAGGTTGCTTTCTGTCGTCTCCGAATTGGACACACTCGCGGGACACACCCTCATTTGTTGAATGTCCTAGTCTGGGTGATCTTCGCGCATTGTACCTCTCCCGGTACCAGAACGAACGCGCCTCCTTGCTTTTTTGCTTTTTTTCTTATTGTTTTATCCCTTGCCCTTTTTAGCGTTATTTGTTATTTACATATTGTACAGTGACTTATGCCCAATCACGCAGGCGCCAGATGGGCTCCTTAAAAAAAAAAAAATACCAATGCTGCCACGGCTTCAGGTTGCTTTCTGCCCTCTTCGAATTGCATATACTCGCGGGACGCACCGCCATTCGATGGACCGCTTGCCTGCGCCTTATTGCGACGACTTCTACTCGGAACTGGTTTGTGCACACAGACTTGCAGACTATACGACCTTTTGGAGGAGGCTGGCCTCCCCTTTATTTGACTGTTGTAGGTCGCATCTTCCTGCCCTGGTGGGAGGCGGGCCTACCCCTGACGCCGGAGCGCGCTTCCTTTTTGCTGTTTTCTCTTTTGTTATTTACATATTTGTTTGTTTTTTTTACTATAGCCTAGTGAGTAGGCCGACTTTTGCCTTAATGGAGTCCTAAAATTAGAAAAAAAATTCCAACCGGATCTTAACGAAAGGTCTCATTTCAGATTCCTGGCGAATGGCTACCGTGTGCTAGCTTTTCGCAAACCGGATTTCTCTAACTTCTTGCGTTTGATGGAGATATTGATTAATGATAGGTTAGTTTATTATTTCTTTGACAGCGGAGGTGGTTTCGATTTTCTTTGGCCAAGACTTCTCGGTTCACCCCGACCCAGTGTTGTTCCTAAATGGGGCTCGCCTGGTTGTGGTAGAGTCGCACTTTTTCCTACTCTTCATTTTGACCGACGCCTAAATCACCTAGTAACGCACATTAGCAGCGTTAGTGTCGTGTACCCGCACCATGGGCATTCTTCGTTTCGTGCCATTCAGCACCTGGGTGATGCTGATAGTAAGACTTCTTTAGAGCTATTTTGTTTACTCTAACTCTTGTAATGAGTTCTACGAATCCGCAGCCGAGCGTGAATTCTGAAGGCGGATCTCGATCCACCACACTTTTCCATTTGACGACCAGTGCCTTCCGCGTTGGTCGTCACACACAGTGCATTATACGCTTGTACACGCCCCGTTCGCGCCCAACCCTCTCCCACTTTACCAATACAATCCACCAAGCAAGAAAGAAAAATATCCCCAGAAACTTTTCAACCACATTTTCACACCTGAAATCAATGTCCCTAATCGGACAATGAAAAATAATATCTTCAAACCCAACCACATCCAACCACACACAAATTTCTCCTCACCAGACAGCAAAATTCCAAGGCCAACAGACCAATGCAACCTGCTCGACCCATTACTCCCATTACTCCCACTCACTAGTCACAACAATAGCAACACAAAACTATACAAATTACCTCCTTTTAGAGCCTTCGACGCCCTCTCACATCACATCCCTATAAAAAAATACGGGGCACAAAGTAGTAATAAATGGTTAGCTAACTTTCTCTCCCACAGCCATGGCCAACTCCTCCAACACAGCACAATTTACAAAGAAAAGCCTCCACAGCAGAGACATCATCTTTCCAACCCTCTTCATAACCCCTCGCCACTGCCCAATTATCCCCCCCTCTGATACCCATCAATCAGAAACAACCATAGATGCCCGCCTTCGATCGGGACACCACTCTGCCCTTCATGATTACAAAAGAAGATTATACCCCTGACTACTCCAACAACCTCAAAACACTGCCCATCTCATCCTCTGGACCATCTTAGAACCACTCTCAATTTAACTTGTCTCGGTGACCTCTGGATAAGACCACAACATGTCGTGGCAGCCTTTCTCCTCGCTAACGGGTTCGAAGGAAGAACCTAGTAAGACAGATGTAAGTATACAACAAATTATGACTGTAATTATAAGTCCAATTTATAGTAAGTGGCGCTTTATATATCCCTTGCATCGTGAACGAGACCCGTCGCCCGGGAAATGAAATAATATAAAGATCAGAATGATAATATCTAGCATGTCCGAAGGCGTCCGAATATGAAAAGGAGTCTTGTAGTATTGTTTTACAACTAAACAGCGATCATAGAACCTTTCTATACAATTTATCTTTTTATTCTTTTCTCATTGTTTGCGAGTCAATTTCTTCATTAAACACTGTTCCCAATTCTTTCATATCTACCCTTAAAATTTTCTCAAGGTCAACCTGACACCACTGTTAGTGGTTGCTATGATGCATCAAAATGATAATTTGAGGGACCAACTGACTAAACGGGCGGGAAGTTTCATAAGAATGCTTTTTTGTATATATTGTACTGTATATGCCATGGTTAAGAAGTATATTTCTTTCTTTTTTTTAATACCGGAGAGACAGACGGGAAGAAATGACCTAATCTAGCTCAGACTCAAACACAAACAAATAGAACTAGAAAAGATGAGGAAACAACAAAGAGTAACAAGGAAAGTAAGTACCCTAGGAGACCTTACGGTCCATTCAAAGAGGGTACCTTTGGACTAGCAATCGAGCGGGCACATGGCTGCTCAATTGTTTTGCGTCCCTAAACGGCCACTTTTCAAGACTTTGTCTAGTCTTGACTTGAACTGGTCAACAGATTCACTGTTGACAACTTCCACTGGAAGTGCGTTCCACTTACCGCAGATACTGTAGGTGAAAAAGTTTCCACCCAGATTGCGGTTGTAACGCTTCAGTTCAAGTTTGAAGCCGTGATTGCGCGTTCTGTTCTCACTCAGTGTGAAAATATCCCGGTAGTCAACATTGTCGAACCCTCGAAGTATTTTGAAGACTTCGATGAGCTGACCACGCAGTCTACGGGTTTCCAGCGAGAACAGATCTAACTCCCTTAGTCTATCCTCATAACTTTTATGTCGGATAGAGGGAATCGTTTGGTTGCCCTAGCTTGTACGCGTTCCTATCTCGCGATGTCCTTTCACAATGAAGGACTGCAAATTTTTCCGGCATACTCCAGGTGCGGTCGGACAACTGAGTTGTACAGGCACAGTACAATCTCCTGGTTCCGATAACCAAACTGGCGCTTAATATAGCCTAGCATCCTTTGGGCCTTTTTCTCCGCCTTAAGGCACTGTTTCGAGAACTTGAGGTCACTAGTGATTGTTACACCCAAGTCCTTCTCAGTGTTGGTGGATTCCATAGCAGTGCCCTTAAGGATATACTGAGATTGGGGGTTTCTGTGGCCGATATGCATCACTTTGCATTGGTACACGTTAAAAGGCATTTGCCACGTTTCCGACCACTCCCCAATCTTCCCAAGATCTTCCTGCAGGCGGGCAGTATTTCCATTCTTTGCAACGTTCATACCAAGCTTGGTATCGTCGGCAAATTTGGAAATCTTGGCAACCATGTCACCGTCCATGTCGTTGACGTAGATGATGAATAGTAGTGGTCCCAGGACAGAACCTTGAGGCACCCCGCTAGTAACTGGCACCCACTCAGAAGCCTGTCCATTCAGCACCACCCGTTGCAGACTGCCCCTTAGCTAGTTCTCTATCCAGCCTGCTACTTTTCCATCTATGCCCAGCACTCGCACTTTCCGGAGAAGGCGGCGGTGTGGTACCTTATCAAAGGCTTTCTGAAAGTCTAGGTAGACCACATCCACCGCCTTGTCCCGATTGTGCTCACTGAAAACGAAGTGGAAGAATTCCACAAGGTTCGTCAGGCATGACCGTTGCCTTCAGAAGCCGTGCTGGGAACTCCTCAGTAGCAGGTTTGACTCTAAATACACGTCATTTTTTTTACCATCATGCTTTCCATAAGTTTACCGACTATCGAAGTCAGACTGATAGGTCGGTAGTTTGACGGATGGCTGGGGGCTCCTTTCTTGAAGATCGGAGTCACCTCCGCCTCACGCCAGTCTCTAGGAACGCATCCGGTCAAGAGATGTGTTAATGAACTGGCCTCCGCGAGTGATGGCACACCTGCCTCAGAGAGAGGTTATAAGATACAAGAAAAACAGCAGAAGGCAAAGAGTTACATATTCCTTAGATGTGAATGGAGTGAAGCAATTGCTAA
Source organism: Ceratothoa steindachneri (assembly GCA_963969495.1). NCBI lineage: Eukaryota > Metazoa > Arthropoda > Malacostraca > Isopoda > Cymothoidae > Ceratothoa > Ceratothoa steindachneri. The sequence continues at coordinate 113,493,863 of OZ018328.1, forward strand.
CTTGGTTTATCCTGGAGTTCACTATTTCTACACCATAAGCAAGTGAATGGCGGGTATTGCAGGAACGGGAGAGAAGAAAGAGGTGGCATACATTCGTGCAATTCAATAGAGCATTGACCAAGTTAGCATGTAAAATAGCGGGAGTGCAGCAGCCTTCCCGCGGAGCTTGAGAGGGTTGTTGTTGATACGGTAAGGCTTTGATTCAACTCCATCAGGAGAGAAATGAAAGATCAGCCACTCCACACAAGAGAACAATATTCCGCACAAGGCGAACAAGTGCCACTTAGATCCGGAGAAGCTGCTCAGAAAAGTACTTGCAACCTAACAGTACACCCAACTGTTTACAGGCTGACAGCCAGAGCCATAATATGATCCTCCCAAGACATTATACTAATGATTTCCAAACCAAAATGTTAAACAGAAGAAAACGTTTAAATTTCCTTATCAAACATTACTGGAAAGTCAGGAGTAGTATTAGATATAAATAATTACATGGATGTTGGAAAACCTCAAAGGCCTAGTGCACAGTCGCGGAGATTTCCATGCTTGTTTACCTATTTCCATACATACCTGTATCTCAATAACTTTACCGCAGTTTTAAAGAGAGGATAGGATACGTGTAATTTTCTCTAACCTATTCCAAACCTATCGACGCTTGTACTTTTCACATGTTCGGGCAGTTAATTCCCTACGTTAACTATCGATACGAAAAGTAACTTCCACCAGTAGTTGGAGAATCTTTGCGCCTCTAATTTTCATCTATTTCTACGTGTTGGTTAATTCTGAATAGCTTCCTGTAAGCCAGATCGTCGATGCCGTTTATAGTTCTATAGACGAAGATTAGTTTCCCCTCGTAGTCTTCTTGTATCCAGTGAAAATAAGTTGTCTTGGAAACATTGAAACGCACAAAGTTCTGTGCCCCATTCAGATACGATCCAGGTCCACATTAGACGAGCTCTGGTGAGAATGAGGTATGCTGAGAAGGCAAAGAGGCTGATTTATGAAGAGTAGAATCAGCATATGCATGGGTGGGACAGGAGGGGGTTTGAAAGTCATTGATGAAGATGAGTAAAAGGGCAAGAGAGAGAACATAACCTTGAAGAAAACCACTAGAATTATGGAAAGAAGTTGACTTAACAACATCAACTAATACAGAGATTAAATGGCCAAACAAGAAACTTGAGAGCAAGCAACATAGAGACGGGGTAAAGCAGAAAGTTTATACCAAAGAGCTTTGGGTCACCCTCAAAAGCCTTAGAAATGTCAATATAGGATTCTCCAAAGTTACTGAGAGGGTGACAAAATGTGAGTGGGATGCGCTAGATCACCTGTTGAGCCAGCCTTATTGAACCTATACTGATGATCAGGAAAGAAGAGCATGAGATTCCAAGTGTTTAGGACTGAGCCTTAAATAACCTAGAAGATTTTGGAGATAGTAGAAGTACAAGTGTATAATTCCAATATAAGGGAAGATACCAGTGTGTGTGATAGGCGAAAAAGGCGACAAAATAGGTGCCATTTCATTGGCAAATTTCTTGGGAACCATGGAGGAATGTCACCCTTCAGAGACCTAAGTACTCTGTGGACTTTGCATACCGAAATGATAAGAGTGGAGAGGGTCATAGGATTTGAGAGAGGCTGGATGATAGGAGCAGAGCATTGTAATCATCTCTGGAATATTTATTTAGAAGAATCCAATATGCAGTATATTTAATTCCAAAATTAAAAGTAAAGAATGGTGTATGATCAATGTGGCTGTGGAACTCTTGTAGGATGTTTGAAAATCTTCTCCAGATTAATTAGGTTAAACAAGTTGAGAGCTTCTATCCCACGGAGATTAGTTATGAGAGATTTCACCCACTCAGTTAGATTGCAAGAGCTCATGCTAAGAGGTTAAGTACTCAAAGAATGAAGTATAGTTATGAGAGCTATGCGGGCAGTAGGAGAAGCAAAGGAAATGACAGTAACAGATTTTGAGCCACATAATATCAAAATTGGTAGGTTCGAGGTCATCGAGTCTGGCACTAGGTGTGTTGACGTTAGCATGAACACCTTTAGAGCGGAAACTATAATAGAGATTGTAGTGGGAGATGATAGAAGGGCCAGAGGAAGTATCACTTGAAAGCTGGGGTTCAGAAGAGATTACGGAGGATTGATGAATGATGTTCAGCAAAGGAAAGGCCGCAGCTATTTAAATGATCTATGGTAGAAGAGGTTGATAATTACCAGTGTGTGTTTTGCCGGTAGATAATATAATACTGGCTGACAAATCCACCCTCACATCAGCAGAGGTATTGCTATCAAACCCGGAGATTCATCGCAGCTCATTATGCTGAAGACGGGTCCAGTCGCGTAATTGTACTTTCCATGTTTAGTATCACAAAATGATAATTGTCTAAACTTTGTATATACGAGTATGTACAGTTGTCACAATTGACCGGTCATTCACACTTTACGCTAAATTTCGTTCAGACAGTGACAATTTAATATATTATTTGGTAAGAGAGATGCAGTGTTTGAGGTATATATAACATGACGTTTACCAATAAAATATAACACGAGAAAAAAATATTATTAATTGTCAACACAACAAAGCGAAGCCGCAACATACAAGCCAATCTGAAGATTTAAAAAAAACAATATAGTAGTTAAATTTTGAAACTGGACATGACTAATTTTTGGCAACTGCTCATAATATAAATTACATGAATTTTTCTATAAACTTATGTTACCACTATCTGCAAAACTACTAATTCCTTTACATTTATTTTTTCTATTTGTAAACAATTCTTTAACATACAAATAATCGGATACTTCAAAAATTTACTTAAAATATAGTATTTTTCTAATTTAAGAAGTAATTAAACAATAATATTTAGAGATTATTATTGTATTTTCTGATCTAAATATATATATTTTATATATATTGTCGTAGAATAGACTCTCGACGATATACCATATATAACTATTCGTTGAGGAATTATTCTAATATTTCTAGTGCGTGGTAATCTGATTGACCGAGGTTATTTATCTTCAATATGCTTAAGAAGTGGAACTGAGCTCAAGGATAATAATATGGCTATCATTAATAAAATAGAGTTTTATTAATTAAACTATCAACAACACACAAAAAGAAAAATGTTTACATAAACGGAGAATGGAAAGGGTCGTGGGAATATCTGACTAATCCGAGGATTCAGATTTGGAGAGATTTAAAAAGGTAAACAAATAAATATTAAAGAGGAGGGGGGATGGTTCACTAACCTATTCAAAGCACAGGGTAGCGTTGATAAAAAGGTTAGATAATTAAAGGTAATGCTCAGCTTACGTAATTACAAAGTTGTTGTGCAGAGGAAGACGATGCGAAGGAATCTTCGGTCCACTGGCGATTTCAAGCAGAAGGGTTCTTCGGGGGGTTGTCCTTAGCGAAGGGAAAGGACTTTCTTCGAGGAGTGAGAGCGAAGTGGGGCTCGGAGGTACGAGCGATCTTTGTGACAGCAAATCGGGGATGTTCTAGATGAACAATGGAGGTTATCGTTGAAACCAAGCATTCTCTTGAAGAACGTTAAAAAGGGGGGAATTAAATTATCCTGGCGTGATGTCTTGGGAATGAGAACCGTTTCTTGACGAACGGGCTTGAAGAACAATGGTTGCTCTAACGTTGTTCTCTTTCTGAACAACAGGGGGGGGGGGGAGAACCGTCTCTTTTCAACGGGTTCAAAGAACGATGGCTGTTCTAACGTTGTTCTCTTTCTGAACAACAGGGGGAGGGGGAGGTGAGAACCGTTTCTTGTCAACGGGCTCAAAGAACAATGGCTGTTCTAACTTTGTTCTCTTTCTGAACAACAGGGGGGCCTTGTTGACTTGGCGTCTGGAAGGCTCGAACCTTGGCACTCAAGGGATATTGTCCTCTTCTGGAAAATAATGGTGGATCTCGAGGTTCACAAGGGAGACCGGATTGGCGTGATGCCTCGCAAAGATAATCTGGATCTGATCTGATCTGCTTCAATCGGGAAAGCTTTGATATAAATAGTCGAAGCCATCCCCTTGGCGTAGGGGACAATTGAGTGGGAGGCTTCGGGGGAATGCCCCGGTCACGCCTGGGAAAATACCTTATCTGCCCATAAGCCTAACTCAATCTGGCGAGATCGGCGTATGGAGGCAAAACGGGGGAATGAACCTCCTTGATTAAATATTTGCTAAGGTGGGCGATAACGCGCTCTGATTCCTCTCGTAGATGCACGTGGGTAGCCATGTGTTTCTAAACATGTGATAGCAGCTGAATTCAAGCGGCCTCAGGCCGTTCTATCACACCCCTACATTCCAAGATAAGTTGTCACTTCGAAAAAAAAAGAGAGAAGGGTCAACCATAGAGCTCCTTTGGGGAGAACTCGCTTTCTTGCACCGACCGTACCTTCATGCACTTAGCTAGTATTACCTCAATACATATGATTATGTTGATCTTTTGATTATAGGGGAAACTAACCTTTAATAAAAATTAACAATAAAATAGACATGGAACAATGAAATAATATAAAATTAGTACATATGGGACAAACTAATTTATACCTTATTTAATGGATACAAATATATACACATACGAAAAAAAAATAGACATTGAGCCACAACATTCAGACATATACATTGACTAATTATATTACAAGAGAATCTAATTTAAGTCGTACAAGACGGTATATACATACATGGAGATCTTAATCCTACGAATTTCAAATTAATCTACACTATTTGGTAACGCATTCCTACTGAGTGCGTCAGCGACCTGATTTTCGGAACCTTTTATATAATTTATATTAAATTGGTACTCTTGCAAGAGTAGACTCCAGCGCATAATTCGGCCGTTGGAGTGTCGTACATTCCGAATATAGGCCAACGGGCGGTGTTCAGTTCCTATCTGAAATTCTTTTCCTATCAAGTACATTTTGAACTTGTCAATAACCCATATAATCGCTAGAGCTTCCTTCTCTATAGTGGCATATCTCTTTTCGCGTGGTAATAACTGGCGACTTGCATATGCAACTGGATGACTCGTTCCGTCATCCTCATATTGAAGGAGTACACCTCCAATGCCCTCGTTGCTCGCGTCCGTCTTAATCCCAAAGGATTTTTCCGGGTTGGGCAACTTCCAAATGGGGGCAGAAATGTGCTTACTCTTGAGCTGATTAAAATGAGAAACAGCGACATCATTCCAACGTAGTTGATCGGGGAAATTCTTTTTTAAAAGGGTGCTGAGGGGCGCCGAAATTGCAGTGAAATTCGGGACAAATCGCCGATAGTAAGAAGCTGATCCTAGGAATGATCTTAATTGCTTCTTAGTATTCGGGAGGGGCATGTCGGCGATTGCCTTAATCTTGTCTTCCTGTGGACCTAACTGGCTTTGTCCTATTTTAAAACCCAAGTATTTTATAGTTTCGTGGGCAAAATGGCATTTGCTGGGGCCAATGGTGATGCCATTTTCGCGCAGTCGCTCAAAGAGAGCTAATATTGTGGTTAAATGATGACTCCATTCACGGGTAGCGACGTAGACGTTATCGAAGTAAAAGGAGACATTCGGAAGTCCATCTAACAACCTTCTCATGAGACGGTTATAGTTACTACAAGCGGTCACGAGGCCAAAAGGAAGGCGCTTAAATTGCATTAAGCCTTTCTCAGTTGCAAAGGCGGAATATGCTTTCACATCGAGCCGGAGGGGAATTTGGTAATACGCCTTGCACAAATCAAGTTCTGAGATGAACTTGGCGTTTTCAAAAAGGTGGAGGTTTTGGTCTACCGACGGGATGGGCTCGGCGTCGAACACAGTTACCGAATTTAACTTCCGGAAGTCGATGCACATCCAATAAGAGCCATCAGGTTTCTTGACCATGACGATTGGGGAACAATAACTAGAGGTGGAAGGTTCTATTATATCTAACTTAATCCAATTATCGACTTCGGCGTTAAAAGCTTGGCGTAAATGAATCGGCATGGGATAGGGTTTTGAACGGACAGGTTCTAAGGTCGTTAATTTAATATCATGCTCGAAACTAGTAGCGCATCCAGGCTTCTCTGAAATAACGTCGTCGAACTGACATAATAGTTCTTGTAGCTGACTCTTTTGATGTGGTGTCAGCTGCGCGTCGATATCCAGGTCAGAGGGTTCAAAAGACTCGCCTGGCAGGGAAGGAAGAGGGTAATCGGCATCAGGTTGGATGCACACTGTCTGTATGACATTAAGGGACTCCGCGGGGTAATCCTCTCCAAGCGCCGATATTTCGTCCAGTGCTACGAACGTATCTCCATAGGCGCGTCGGTGGTACTTTTTCAATAAGTTGACGTGATAGAGCTTATCGCCTGCTGGGGTACCAATGAGGTAATCTACCGGTCCTCGTACCTCGCGGACCGAGTACGGACCTTTCCATTGGCTCAGTAATTTATTATCGCTGTGGGAAGGAGCAGGAGTACTTCATCACTTGGCTTAAATTTCCGATCTTCGGACCTGACATCAAAATAGGTTTTGTATTTTTGCAAATTGACATCGGCATTTTCATAGGCGATGTTTGCGCATTTCTCGAGCCTCTGGCGTAGATCCAAGACATAGGCGTAGGATGACTGGAATTCTTGATCCAGTTGGGGCTTGATTAGCAGTTCCTTTAAAATACTGAGTGGTCCGCGTACATTACGTCCATAAAGGAGCTCGAACGGGGCGAAGCCTAATGTACGGTGAGGAATTTCCCGATAGGCGAATAGGGCGACCGGGAGATATCGGTGCCATTCGCGGGGCTGCTCGGCACAAATCTTCTTGATAATAGATTTTAAATTTCCATTTAATTTTTCGCACATCCCGTATGTCTGTGGCCGGAAGGGGGTGGTAAAAAGGGGCTTTACCATGAGCAGCTTCCCTACGTACTTCATCAACTCGGAGGTGAATTGTCGTCCTCTGTTTGAGAGTATTTCCTTGGGGATGCCTACCCTTGAAAAGATGGAAATGAGGGCCTCGGCGCAAGAAATACTATCGATTCGGCGAAGGGGGACAGCCTCGGGAAAACGGGTAGCAAAGTCAACTAAGGTAAAAATATAGCTGTGTCCTTCGCTCGGAGGGGGGTGGATAGGGCCAACCAGGTCGACGGCCACTCTGGAGAAAGGTTCAGTTATGACTGGTCCCCTTTGTAAGGGAGCAGGTTTGACCCGCCCCTTAGCGGACGTCTTCTGACACACATCGCACGATCGTCAATGCTTTAAGATGTCAGCTGCAGCACCCGGCCAATAAAAATATTTAAAAATACGCTGACCCGTTTTAGTATGACTAAAATGACCGGAAAAGATGCTGTCATGAGCTATTTTGAGCACTATAGGAACATGGGATCGTGGAAGGCATAAGACAGTTGTAACAGCGTTATTACTGTCCTCGGCGGATCGGTAAAGTAGACCACCTTGCTCCAGGTACCATATTAATTTGGGTCTACGACAGTCTCCGTGTCCTTGTTTTGGGCCTTATCCCATAAGGGTGTTAATGCTTCACACTCCTTTTGTGCCGACTTAAAGTCCTGGTTAAGGATCTCCGAGAATTCGGACTGTATCGGGGTTCTGAGGGGAACGGACTCCTGGGCTTCCTTCTTAGCTCGGCCTCGAGTAAGGGCGGCCTGGGACACAGGGTCGGAGCTTACTTGAGGGCTCTGTCCTATAAGTACGGAACAGAATTTTATGGGTGCTGAAATGACTTCAGCCCAGCCATCATAATACTGACACTGCAGGTAACATCTAACGACGGGGAATCGGTTTGCCCGCCCAAGGTAGTCATGTACCACCGCAAATTTTTCGTGGTTAGGGTCCACTGGGGGAAGAAGCTCGTCGGACACGATGAAACACGTGCACCCTGTGTCCCTGACGAGAGTAGATACACGGCAGCCGTTCACGCTGCCCTCCTCAAATTTCAAAGTTCCCGGTGAACTTTTATCAAAAATAAAATTTACCTGGTGGCGTGACGGCGGGGGAGTAGTTGAGGCTTGGGTCTGCACCACCGGGGAAGCCGGAGTGGCATTAATCTGGTGAACTTGGTGGGCTGGTCCGCTTTTAAGCCTAGAATTTTGGGGGCAATTCTAGCTCATGTGGTTTTCTACACCGCAGGTGAAGCATATGATTGGTCGCTTCGGGAAGAGTGATGGAGGAGAAATCTTAACGGGAGGTTTGGTGTCCCGTTGTTGGTTTGGGGGAAAGAAGTTTTGGGGTTTACGGGGCCCGGAAACTTCGTCGGCTTTCCTGGGAAGGGGCGCGAATCCTTCTTTCTTTCCTGGTAGGGGGACGCCAAAAATTAATTCCGCAATACGAAATCTTTTAAGGACTCGTAGTTAGGATCAACCTTTGAGGATTCTAACCAGAATTTCAAATTCCTCTGAAGAATGTATCCGAATTGACGGAACGTCTGTCCGGGTTTAATACGACCTCCTCGAAATTCTTGTCGGTAGAAATCGGGAGTCATATTATGAGCGGCCAATAACTCAGCTTTTAAGGTGCTGTAGTCAATTGTACATTCAGATGGTAAAGATACGAAAATGTCGCGCAATTTACAATTCAAAAGGGGAAGTAATCTTACTACACCTTTAGCCTCCAGATCCATGTTATTGATCTCGAGGATCTTTTCGAAGTGGGCTAAAAGTGTTCCGAAATCCTCTCCATCCCTGAAATTGGGGAGCTTAAGTGGGAGATTGAGCGGGGCTTCTGAATGTGAACTGACTGATTGTATTTCGACCTGTACTTTAGCCATTTCAAGCTGATGTTGAAGCTCAGCTTGTCTTTTCCGTTCCTCTCTTTCTTTTTCTTCTCGTTGGATTTCTCTTTTTCTCGTTGTATTTCTCTTTCTCTTTCTTCTCGTTGGATTTCTCTTTCTCTTTCTTCTCGTTGAATTTCTCTTTCTCTTTCTTCTCGTTGGATTTCTCTTTTTCTTTCTTCTCGATGAACTTCACTTTGCCTTTCTTCTCTTAACTTTTCTCTTTCTGTTCGTTGCTCCTCTTGAACGTACTCAATCAATTCTCTTCCGGAAAGTCCCAAGGATTTTCTTTGCGCTTTGAAGATTTCAAACTGAGTCATATTTGCACTTGGGGGCGCAATAGTCAACCAACTAAATTCCTTGCAATAAGTATTATGCCTTCTAGAGAATTAGCCTACCAAAAATATGGGCACTGACCTATTCGTAATTGGTTTTATCGACCTAGATAATCAATGACTAAAATAACATACAAAAAACACAAACAAATTATTATAAGCGTTCCTTGAGTTACTCCAGCTTTTAAAGTTTCAAAAAAAAGGATAGCAATCGTTAAAACAAAAGGGAACTACTATACTCTATTCTTATAACGAATAACACTATGCTTTACTCGACTTACTCCAGTGTTTGCAAAGATATTGCGTTAAACTTTACACACTTGATACCAAATTTATATAGTATATATATATATATATAAATATATATATATATATATATATATATATATATATATATATATATATATATATATATATATATACATATATATATATATATATATATATATATATATATATATATATATATATATATATATATATATGTCGTAGAATAGACTCTCGACGATAATATACCATATATAACTATTCGTTGAGGAATTATTCTAATATTTCTAGTGCGTGGTAATCTGATTGACCGAGGTTATTTATCTTCAATATGCTTAAGAAGTGGAACTGAGCTCAAGGATAATAATATGGCTATCATTAATAAAATAGAGTTTTATTAATTAAACTATCAACAACACACAAAAAGAAAAATGTTTACATAAACGGAGAATGGAAAGGGTCGTGGGAATATCTGACTAATCCGAGGATTCAGATTTGGAGAGATTTAAAAAGGTAAACAAATAAATATTAAAGAGGGGGGGATGGTTCACTAACCTATTCAAAGCACAGGGTAGCGTTGATAAAAAGGTTAGATAATTAAAGGTAATGCTCAGCTTACGTAATTACAAAGTTGTTGTGCAGAGGAAGACGATGCGAAGGAATCTTCGGTCCACTGGCGATTTCAAGCAGAAGGGTTCTTCGGGGGGTTGTCCTTAGCGAAGGGAAAGGACTTTCTTCGAGGAGTGAGAGCGAAGTGGGGCTCGGAGGTACGAGCGATCTTTGTGACAGCAAATCGGGGATGTTCTAGATGAACAATGGAGGTTATCGTTGAAACCAAGCATTCTCTTGAAGAACGTTAAAAAGGGGGGAATTAAATTATCCTGGCATGATGTCTTGGGAATGAGAACCGTTTCTTGACGAACGGGCTTGAAGAACAATGGTTGCTCTAACGTTGTTCTCTTTCTGAACAACAGGGGGGGGGGGAGAACCGTCTCTTTTCAACGGGTTCAAAGAACGATGGCTGTTCTAACGTTGTTCTCTTTCTGAACAACAGGGGGAGGGGGAGGTGAGAACCGTTTCTTGTCAACGGGCTCAAAGAACAATGGCTGTTCTAACTTTGTTCTCTTTCTGAACAACAGGGGGGCCTTGTTGACTTGGCGTCTGGAAGGCTCGAACCTTGGCACTCAAGGGATATTGTCCTCTTCTGGAAAATAATGGTGGATCTCGAGGTTCACAAGGGAGACCGGATTGGCGTGATGCCTCGCAAAGATAATCTGGATCTGATCTGATCTGCTTCAATCGGGAAAGCTTTGATATAAATAGTCGAAGCCATCCCCTTGGCGTAGGGGACAATTGAGTGGGAGGCTTCGGGGGAATGCCTCGGTCACGCCTGGGAAAATACCTTATCTGCCCATAAGCCTAACTCAATCTGGCGAGATCGGCGTATGGAGGCAAAACGGGGGAATGAACCTCCTTGATTAAATATTTGCTAAGGTGGGCGATAACGCGCTCTGATTCCTCTCGTAGATGCACGTGGGTAGCCATGTGTTTCTAAACATGTGATAGCAGCTGAATTCAAGCGGCCTCAGGCCGTTCTATCACACCCCTACATTCCAAGATAAGTTGTCACTTCGAAAAAAAAAGAGAGAAGGGTCAACCATAGAGCTCCTTTGGGGAGAACTCGCTTTCTTGCACCGACCGTACCTTCATGCACTTAACTAGTATTACCTCAATACATATGATTATGTTGATCTTTTGATTATAGGGGAAACTAACCTTTAATAAAAATTAACAATAAAATAGACATGGAACAATGAAATAATATAAAATTAGCTAAGGTGGGCGATAACGCGCTCTGATTCCTCTCGCAGATGCACGTGGGTAGCCATGTGTTTCTAAACATGTGATAGCGGCTGAATTTAAGCGGCATCAGACCGTTCTATCACACATATATATATATATATATATATATATATATATATATATATATATATATATATATATATATATATATATATATATATATATATATATAAAATATATATATTTAGATCAGAAAATACAATAATAATCTCTAAATATTATTTTCTAATTACTTCTTAAATTAGAAAAATACTATATTTTAAGTAAATTTTTGAAGTATCCGATTATTTGTATGTTAAACAATTGTTTACAAATAGAAAAAAAAATGTAAAGGAATTAGTAGTTTTGCAGATAGTGGTAACATAAGTTTATAGAAAAATTCATGTAATTTATATTATGAGCAGTTGCCAAAAATTAGTCATGTCCAGTTTCAAAATTTAACTACTATATTGTTTTTTTTTAAATCTTCAGATTGGCTTGTATGTTGCGGCTTCGCTTTGTTGTGTTGTCAATTAATAATATTTTTTTCTCGTGTTATATTTTATTGGTAAACGTCATGTTATATATACCTCAAACACTGCATCTCTCTTACCAAATAATATATTAAATTGTCACTGTCTGAACGAAATTCAGCGTAAAGTGTGTAAATGACCGGTCAATTGTGACAACTGTACATAGTCGTATATACAAAGTTTAGACAATTATATATATATATATATATATATATATATATATATATATATATATATATATATATATATATATATATATATATATATATATATTGCGGGTCTCCGCGCCACGTAAGTGTCGCGGCGATTTGCCATCCTGGCCACCGTGCTGACGGGATCCAGCGCTCCGTCCGGCCCCAGCTTAGCCTCTCTTCCTTCTTTCAGATAGCCTGTATTTCTCCCCTACTTCGTCGCTTTTCTACAACCTCTCCCACAATTTTCTCTGGACAGCCTCTAATTTCACAGGGTAGATGCTGACCTTCTTCTCAGCCACCCTCCCAGATCGGGGCTGAGGGGGGAGGGGACAACGTCCCCTGACCCCTCAGCTCCGGTTCGGGATGGTGGTTTTTTAACAACTTGCTTCATCTCACCCATACCTTCCTCACGTCCCTTTTCCTTTTCTCTTCACACACTATCAATTTTATGCCGTGCCCAAGGTGGAGCCACCAAGCTAAAGGGCTGCCAGGTCACCAGGTGGAAGGGGTGGCCTTAAATAGCGGCACCTGGCTCTGCCAGTCCTGTACCCACCCCTTGCAGAGCGGGCAATTGCGAGGGGTGATGAGCTATTGCTTCCCGTCGAACAAATAGGGTCACCATGCCCATGTATGAAAATTGAAAAAAAACTCAAATCTCCCTCCAATTCCCCTTGCTCTGCATGGGACATCATATGCCTCAATAGTTAGAAAGGCACCCTCTGCTCCTAGCCAATCCAGGACAACGAGTACGGTTGTTTCCGCGCTCATTCGGAGCCCTTCTACGGGCTCTACTCAACCCGGGCGCTCCCCTGGTAAAGCTGGCGGGAAAAAGGGTTCATACCCAGCCCCGGCTACAACCAGGGCTCCCCCATCTTCCCCCAGGGTGACCGTTTTCCGTAAGGCGAAACGGCCACGCGCCTCCACGGAGTCGTTAGACTCACGTGGGCAACACCCATGAAGTTAGTTATTATTATTATTGATAGAGCTTATCTGGCAACTGCCCACTTGGGCATCAGTCGCCGGAAACACGACCGCCTAGAACTAGGCTACTTTAAAATAAAAATATGAAAACATAACAATGATAAAAATGTGAAAAACTTAACAATTAGGAAGCAATCTCCGGCAGCGGGGAGAGGTGTCCCTCACCCCTGTGCAGGAGCATGCAACCTACAAATAAAAAAAAGAACCTTCTTAAATAAATGGGAGAAGCCCGGCATCCCCCCAAAAGTCAACAAGTCCCCAGTCAATGTGCACGAAAGTGTCCCGAGTAGAAAGGACAGGCGGTAGCGACCCCGCCCATCCCGGTACCGGGACAGGTAACGTGCGCGTAGATCATCCATCCTGGGACATTCAACAAGATTGTGCCGAACAGTCTGGAAAACGACGCAGTCGTCGCAATAGGGCGCAGGCGAGCGCTCCATCAAATAGCGATGCGTCACACGAGTGTGTCTGATTCGGAGACGACAGAAAGCGGCCTGAAGCCGTCGTGGCATTAGGGGATAGGTCCATGGGAACAGTCGCGGCGTAATGGCACGCAACTTTAAGTTCCCTTCGACCGTCTCCCATCTTATTTGCCAAGCAATCCGAAGAGCTGCCCGTATTCCTGCCATGTAGTCAGTGTGAGGAAGAGCGAAACACTGGTCCGGTCGCAGAGTCCTCGCGGACTCTTTGGCGCCCTCATTGGCCCGCTCATTCCCCGCAATTTCTACATGTCCAGGTACCCAGCAGAAGATAATCTCAACATCTGCCCGGCTCGCCAAAAGCGTGGCGTCACGGATATCGCTAACCAGGGGATGCGGAGATTCCAATGCCCCGATAGCACTCAGGGGGCTTTGTGAGTTGCTATAGATCACAATCCGGTCTCCGAACTGAACACGTCACGTAATCTCCCGTATCGAGTGGTGTATTACCACCAGCTCGGCCGTGAAGACAGACGCAGCGCCTGGCAGAGCCCCACTGACTTCAAAAGAGGGGATATGGCGTGGAAGCCGACATACTCTTGGGACTTGGAGCACACCGTATACACTGGCACGGTTCCAGCGTGACACGAGGTGTGCTCCAAAAAGGCGAACGCAATAATCAGGGCGCCGTACAAGCTTTGTGAGCAGAGGCGTGGCGACAAATAGCCAAATGTGGTACCCTCCAGGGTGGTGTCCTGGGCAGAACCAGGGGCGCGACCGGCCCGAAAGCTATATCTAGCTCTCGAAGGAGTTTCTTAGCCCTAAACCTAAAGGGCTTAGGGTATGACTGGCGTCTCTCAGCGGCATAGGCACCATCGAGATCAGCTGCGGATGCAGCGAAAGCTGTAGGCGACTGAGAGAGGCGCTAGGCTCGCGCGTACATGCGAGTGATGCACTGCACGCTGACCTTCTCAGCCATCCGTCGCGGATCGGGGCTGAAGGACGAGGGGAAAATGTAAGTCTAACCCCTGAGCTCCGGTCTGGGGTGGTTGGTTTTTAACAACCTGCTTCATCCCCAGCCATACCTTCCTCACATCCCTTTTCCTCTCCTCTTCACAATCTATGTTTTTTTACACCGTCTCCATGTTGAAGCCGCCATGCCAATGGACTGCCAGGCCACCAGGCGAGAGGGGTGGTCCCAAATGGCGGCGCCTGGCTCTGCCGGGCCTGTAGCACCTCTTGCCATGCGGGCTACTGCGAGAGGTGATGCGCGATTGCGTCCCGTGATACAAATAGGGTCACCATGCCCAATGATGAAAATAAAAAAAAACCCAAACCTCAACTTCCCCTGTAACAACAACAGAGCCGCCCTCGGGCAGCCCCACCGAAAAAATGGAGGGCTTCCCCCTGTGCTTGCGCAAGGGACCTTCCATATCTCTTTAACCGGAGAGGAGGCTTACTCCACTCCTTTAGCCTACGGGTGTAGGAGACTCCCCCTCACCCCCTTCTCTGGAGGTGCTTTCGGGCACCTCCCTTTTTCCAGCGGCAGTCCCCTCTGTTCTTCCCAAGGGGACTGGCAAGAAATCCAGCCACTCCACATCGAAGCGGCTCGGTAGGGCAAACCCCATTAGGGGGAAGAGAGAAGCCAGGCCCCTTCAGTCGCTTCCCTTAAAAGACCTGCTGGCAAGAATATTGAACCTTGCCGGGGTCAAGGCCTGTGCCTCCCCACACAAGACTAGTGACGATACTGCCAACGGGACCTGCAATGTCTTGGATGGGGGGGTGGCACACTGGAGGCCCAACCCTGAGGTAGACATGGTCCTTGAGGCAACCCAGCCTCAGACGGTAGGGCCTTCCATGGGGTGGAATCCGGGCTTGGTGCCAAGCACCGGACCCGAATCCGGCAATATGCAAGCTCTTCCTCAAACGGCTAGGGTTTCCGAGGCAGTACAAGGAGGGAAGGGATCTCCTCCGACCGGTGCCCCTACGACTACCAGAACCTTATCCATTTCGGAGAAGGACATGGCTGAGGCCAGTCTATCTGGCTTGGGGGATCCTTCTGGCGGCGGGGGTGAGAAGCGGGTTCATTCCTCGCCCTCCTCTCCAAAAAAGAAGAAGGCAAAGAAGACTCGGGGCTCCTCGCCATCCGCAGGAGCTACGGGGATGGATGGGTCTGCTGCCACTTTGGTAAGCGACCAAGCTAAGATCGGCACATCCAGCCCTTCTGCCCTCCAGGTTGCGGAGCCCCTGACTAAGACCAAAAGTGCACAGGGCGGAGCCTCGATGACTTCGGGGCCCCTGATTCAAAGGTTACCTGGCGTTTTCGAGCCCGCTGGCTTCAAACTCTTTCTCGTTATTTGCTCCACTGATAACACCATGTTGGCCAAGGGCAACATGATCCATCAGAGGAGAGGATTAGCTAGGGCAATTGGTAGAGAGCCGAAGGTGACCCGTTTCTCGGACGGGAGCCTTCTGGCGAATCCCGCTAAAGCGGACAAGATAAGTGCTCTTCGGACACTTGATGTCACCCCGGTGAGTGTGACGCCACACTCTACCATGAACTTTGTGAAAGGAGTAGTTTATGCGAGGGAACTCGTAGACTACTCCATTGAGGACATCACCTTAGAGCTGGCCGACCATGGGGCAGTCAAGGTCGAACGTGTGATGAGAAAACAGGGAGGGGCCTCGAGACCCACCCCTACACTCTTCGTCACGTTCGACTGTGACAAACTCCCTGGGGCGGTGCGTGCTGGTTAATACCGCTACTGCGTGAATGCAGTCGTGCCACTGCCGCGGAGGTGCTATTACTGTCACCGCTTCGGCCATGCGAATCGATCTTATAGACGTGCAAAGTCGATGTCACCTGAAGTCTGTGTAAATTGCTCCAAGGCTGCACACGATAAGTCTAAATCATGCGTGGATAAGTGTGTCAATTGCGGAGAGCCGCACCCTGCTTCTTCAAAGCCATGTGGTGCATATCTCCTCTTAAAAGAAATCCTGGCCGTTCAGGCCCAGGATCGAATCTCATTCCGCGAGGCTAAGGACTTGGTCCTGGAGCACCCGGCTCTGCCTGGGACGTCATATGCCTCAATAGTTAGAAAGGCACCCTCTGCTCCTGGCCCATCCAGGCCAACGAGCACGGTTGTTTCCGCGCCCATTCGGAGCCCTTCTGCGGGCTCTACTCAACCCGGGCGCTCCCCTGGTAAAGCTGGCGGGAAAAAGGGTTCATACCCAGCCCCGGCTACAACCAGGGCTTCGCCCTCTTCCCCCAGTGTGACCGTTTCCCGTAAGGCGAAACGGCCACGCGCCTCCACGGAGTCGTTAGACTCACGTGGGCAACACCCATGAAGTTAGTCGCCAGACCATCTTCCGGGGCTCCTACAGCTGTCCCCCTAAATGAGGACAGCAACAAAGGAGCTTCGGCTGCTTCGCCCATGCCTAGTGGTGAGCTGAGTGGCTCGGAGACGGTGGTTTCTCGAAAAGAGGGCCCGCCGCCCCCGAAGCCGCAACGCCCGCCTAAGGCTTCGAGGTAGAGGTAGGAAAAGACTCGCATGGCAAGCCCAACCTCCCCCAATAAGTCCTCGAAGGCGACAGCGCCTTCAACGCTATGCCTGGAGGGCATATTCCTTCAATGGAATTGCCGTGGACTCCGGGCCAACTGGAAGGAGCTGCGGAGGCTCGTCTCGTCCCGTTCCCCATTAGCTATTTTTCTGCAGGAGACCATGCTAGGCGCGTGCTCCCTGCCCACCTCCCGGGGTATAAGAGTCTTGCGACCCAACCACCGCGGGATGGCCGGGCCGGGGGATGCCCGGTTTACACCCGGCATGATGTCTCCGTTCTTCCTTTCACTTTAGATACCTCCTTTCACAGGCAGTGGCTGTGCAGCTTCACCTGGATAGGATGTATACTATCATTTCTGCGTACATTTCACTGTCAGCTGACTTTGATGCGGGGGACTTCCGCCGCGTCGTGGCACGGTTGCCGAGGCCCTATCTCTTGCTTGGAGATCTGAACGGCAGGCACCCTCTCTGGTGAGATTACTCAATAAATCCCAGGGGACAACTCCTTGCCGATCTGATCGAAGAGCTTGAGATAGGTGTCCTAAATGTGGATGAGTTTACGCATCACTGCCCGAGAACCGCTTCATTTTCTTGCCCTGACCTATCTTTGTACTTTTCGGATGCACAGCTTGATTTTGATTGTGGGATGGTCGATGACCTCCATGGTAGTGATCACTTTCCCATTCAAATATTTTCAGGGCAACTGCCGCCTGAGAACCCACCTCCGTGGTGCTTGGCGCGGGTGCGGTGGCCTGCATTTCAGGAAATGACTGAATTCTCTATCTCATTCGAGGAGTTTAGGTTGGTAGATGAGGCCGTTGAGTTCTTCTCCGGCAATCTCATCACCGCGGGCCTGACTACTATTCCTAAAACGTCTGGCCGTTTTGCACGCCGACCACTCCAATCATGGTCGGCCGAGTGTGAGAGGGCCCTCAAACAGAAGCGTTATGCCTACATGCGCTATAAGCGCCTCCCTAACAATTTCACTGTCGCTGAATTTCGTCGGGCTAGGTTCCGGTATATTTCGAAGCACGCCCGCCGCTCTTCTTGGCCGGCATACGTGTCTTCACTTAACGGGAAAGACCCCTCTAGCAGAGATGTGGAAGCGAGTGAAAAGGATTCGGGGCAAGTTTTCGCAGGACCCCCCCTCCCGTTCTCCAGGAGAATGAGACCGCAATCTCGGACCCCGCATTCATGGCGGAATCCTTCGCGACCGCTTTCTCCGCTTTATCTAGCATTCAATGAACGTCGTGATGTCGCGGAAGGCTGCCGGCTGGATTTTACCTCCAGAGGCAGAGAACCCTACAACGACAGTTTACTGTGAGTGAGTTGCGCTCCGCTCTTGCTTCGTGCGCGGATACCGCTCATGGTCCGGACGATGTACCGTACTCCATGCTTCGACACCTGGGTGAGCGAGGCATAGCCTTTCTCTCAAATTTGTTTAACAGGATCTGGGTGGAGGGTCTCCTCCTAGATTCCTGCCGAATCGCTACTGTGCTCGCCTATCGCAAACCGGGGAGAGATCACTCTACTCCGGCCAGTTTCCGCCCAATCTCTCTAACCTCTTGCGTGTGCAAGTTGATGGAGAGATTGGTAAATAAGTTTAACCTTTTGCCTGGACAGCGGAGGCCATCTGTCTTCTGCACAGTGCGACTTCCACAAGTTCCACTCCACGTCGGATGCTCTGCTCCGACTGTAAAATGCCGTCAGCGAGGCCTTCCATCTTAGACAGCACTACGCCACGTTGTTTTTTGATTTGGAGAAGGCCTATGATACCGCATGGCGATGCGGTATTATGGAGACTCTCTACACGATGGGGGCAAGGGGACGCCTCCCAGTCTTGATATCTGAATTTTTGCAGATCGTCGATTCCGCGTATAGGTTGGGGGAGCCCTCTCCGGCCCAAAGGAGCAGGAAGAGGATGTCCCGCAGGAAAGTGTCCTCAGTGTCACTCTCTTTGCCCTGAGCATCAACGGCATCATCTCGGCGCGGCCCAGATGCCAACTCTGGAGCGTCGCCTCCAACCGGAATTGAACCGCGTCTCTCGCTATGACGAAGCACACAGGTTTCGGTTTTCTTTGGCCAAGACTAAGGTGGTGCACTTCTGCCTCCACCCACAGTTTCACCCCGAACGAGATTTGTTTCTCAATGGGGTGGGCCTGGAAGTGGTTGAATCGCACCATTTCCTTAGTCTGGTATTTGAGCGATGCCTCGCCTGGTAGGCTCTTTTTCGCAGCCTTAGGGTCTCTTGTACCCACGACATGGATATTCTCTGTTCCATCACGTTTTGCGCTTGAGGTGCTGATATGACTACTGCCTTACTTTTTTATCGATCCTTTATTCGTTCAAAGCTTGACTACGGATGTGAGTTTTATGCATCCGCAGCCAGGCGTTTAAACGCTCGGAAGGTGGACTCGATCCACCACACCGGCCAGGCTCGCGCGTACAGGCGAGTGGCATCTCCCCAGAATCGATCAACAGGCTGTCAATGGGGAAAGTGCGGAAGGCACCGCACTTTCCCCATTGACAGCCTCTTGATCGATTCTGGGGAGATGCCACTCGCCTGTACGCGCGAGCCTGGCGCGGTGCCTCCCTCAGTCGCCAACAGCTCTCACTGCATCCGCAGCTGATCTTGAAAGGGCCTATGCCACCGAGAGACGCCAGTCATACCTTAAGCCCTTTAGGTTTAGGGCCAGGAAACTCCTTCGAGAGCTAGGTATATTTCTAGGGCCGGTGGCGCCTCTGGTTCTGCCCAGGACGCCACCCTGGAGGGTACCACATTTGGCTATTTGGCGCCATGCCTCTGCTCCCAAAGCTTGTACAGCTCCGGGAGTATTGCGTTCGACCTTTTTGGAGCACACCTCGTGTCACGCTGGAACCGTGCCAGTGTATACGGATGGCTCCAAGTCCCAAGAGGGGGTCGGCTTCCACGCCGTATCCCCTTTGTTTGAAGTCAGCGGGGCTGACTTCACGCCGAACTGGTGGCAATACACCACTCGGTACGGGAGATTACGCGACGTGCCCGGTTCGGCGACCGGATTGTGATCTATAGCGACTCACAAAGCGCCCTGAGTGCTCTCGGGGCATTGGAATCTCCGCATCCCCTGGTTCGCGATATCCGTGACGCCACAGTTTTCTCGAGCCTCGCGGGTGTCGAGATTATCTTCTGTTGGGTGCTGGACATGTAGGATTTGCGGGGAATGAGCGCTCTAAAGAGTCCGTGAGTACTCTGCGACCGGATCATCGTTCTGCTCTTCCTCACACCTACTACATAGCAGAACTGCTCTGCGAAGAAGTTGCGTGCCATTGCGCCCCGACTGTTCCCATGGACCTATCCCCCAATGCCGCGACGGCTTCAGGTTGCTTTCTGTCGTCTCCGAATCGGACATACTCGTGTGACGCATCTCTATTTGATGGAGCGCTCGCCTGCGCCCTATTTTGACGACTGCATCGTTCCTCAGACTGTTCGGCACAATCTTGTCGAATGTCCCAGTCTGGGTGATCTTCGCGCACGTTACCTGTCCCGGTACCGGGATGGGCGGGGTCGCTACCACCTGTCCCTTGTACTCGGGACCGAGTGCGTGCACTTTGACTGGTGGACTTGTTGACTTTGGGGGGGGGGGAGGCTGGCCTTCCTATTATTTAACCAGGTTTTTTTTGTTTTGTTTTGTTTTTTTCCCTTATAGGTTGCACGCTCCTGCGCTGGGGGAACCTCCCTACGACGCAGGAGCTTGCTTACTACTCGTTTCCCTTAACCTTTTTTTCAATTTCTGGTGTTGTTTGGGTTGTTTTTGTTTATTTTTGTATTATTGCATTAGATTTTAAAGTAGCCTAGTACTAGGCAGTTTTTAATACGGCGACTAATGCCCAAGTAGGCAGTCGCCAGATGAGCTCTTAAAAAAAAAATAATGAAGGTGAGCTGTCAATCGCCTTGCCAGGGTTGTGGAGATTACGCCGATGGACTTTGAATTGTGGTGTTCGCAGTCACCGACTTTGCACGAATATTCGTAAATGACATTCTTCTCCCGGAGTTCGCTCGTTGGAGGGAGACAGCTGTTCTTCATGATGCAACTACTTGTTTTCTTGGTCTTGTAGTATATAATTAGATTAATATCCGTATTAGGGTCGGTTGGGGTCACGTTGCGATGGAGAATGGCTTTGAGAGCCTTTTCGTCTTCACGGTAGCCGGTGTTCATATTGGCCTTGTAATAAAGGTCGATATTACTTTTCTTCGGAGTAGACCTTACGCCAGGGCCAGCAGCCAAGTTCATTTTCTCTTTCATGGTGGCATCGATGGATTCTTGTGGGTACCGTTGTTAACGAGAACTCGGGGAACCCTCTTAAGTTCGTGATCAACAGCCGTCCACGAGGATGAATGAGAAATTGCCCTGTTACCTAAGGCATTGATGACTGATCTCTTGTAACGTTCAGGACACTCAAAAGAACCGTTTAAGCAGAAGCCCAAGTTCGTGGCCGTAACGTATACTTGGGTCACAAATTTGGACTCCTGGGAACTTATGAGGATATAGAGGAAGGAAAGGGATCCTCTATCTTGCGTTTCTCTACGTAGGGATATGGGAAAGTCCTCTCAATCCGTTCATTTAGTTCGTCAATTATTTGATTTTCGAAGTCTCTATCGTAGTTTTCGTTTTGCTCTTCGCCGATGTTGAACACTCCTTTCCAGTGTTCCCCGAACAATTTTTCATCTGGTGTTCATTTTCGATTAATTTCTCGTTTCTGTCCTTAATCTTTATTTTTCCCATTCTTTTAATCTTTTTTCTAAAATTCTCGGGGCAATAGCTCGTTGTCAATATTTTGAACAGCTATGTCCCAGTATTCTCTTTGTCCGTTATTGCGCTTAGTAGTTCTCTCTTCTTCGTTCTCGGATTGCGGTATTTTTCCCTTGATGTTCCGTTTATTATTATGTCCTCGTTTATCGCTTTTATTTCTGCATTCTTAGCTTTCATTTCGTTTATCCATATAAAGTATTTAACTGTTTTGTATGTGTTTATGGGTATTGCAATCGCATCAGCTGTTTGTATTTGCGTCCTTATTTTTTCCAGCTCGCCTTCGATTTCTTCTATAGTAGCTTCATTTAGTCTCTTTGGTGCGTAGTCATTCAATTCTCGTTTGTATTTTTCCCAGTCTACTCTATGGTATGCCTTCCATTTTTTAGCTGGTATTTGTATTGGTTGCTATTATAGCGTACGAGAAGTGCAGGCGAGCGGCTTAAAACCTTCGTTTGAATGAGTCTTTTTAGACTCAGGATGGCCGAGTGGATTCGCCTCTGGCTAACAGTGGTCCAGCGATGCGGGAAGCTGTTCGCAACTCGCCTACGCTATTATTTTTTTCTTTGCCCCTTTCCTATTCCCTTCTATCTACACTGTTTCACGGTGAGTAGTGTTGCTGTGTGGTCGCTGTAAATATATATCCAGGTTCCATGTGGTAGTTAAAAGGAATGTTATTGTTTACTAGGAAAATGTCTGGAGTTGTCGCTGTTCTGTCTTTAATTAGCGTTGGGTACTCTGGTCCTAGTCTTCTTATTATTCGTCTGTCTATTAGAGCTTGTAGGTCTTTTTCTGTTTGGTTTCTGTTCCTATATCCTGTGTACGTGCATCTCGCGTTCAGCTCTCCCCAAAACAAAGTTGGAAGTCTATTGTTAAATATTCTCACAAAGTTATTTATTGGGAGTCCCGGTCGTCGCGGTGGTTGGTATCTCGTAGCGATTATTATATTCGTTAATTCCATTTTGAGTTTCAAGGTTAATCCCGTAACCTTAAATTAGAATGATGGGATCTATTTCTCTAAATATATTTCCGTATGTTTTCTTTATCCTTCCAGCCATTCGTATTTATCTGTAGATATATTAATTTACTATTATCCATCTTGTTTGTATGTTCTTAAGCGGTCCTTCTTTTTGGGAGAGTGGTGGTATTACGTTAAATTATTTGTATCTTTTCAATTTTTGAATACCATTTCTGTTCCTTCCCTGAAGATGACCTAACATGGTCGAAAGCCGTCTAGGAATAAAGCATGTCATTCGTCACATGTTTTTTCTCGCCTCGAAGACCCCTTTAAAAAACTTGTAAGAAATATTTAGAAAATACAAGTTAAAATTAATAACGCTGCCACAGCTGTGGACTTCAATAGAACCTGCATACAACATGGCCTTTTACCTAATTATATAATATATATATATATATATATATATATATATATATATATATATATATATATATATACATATATATACACACATATATATATATATATATATATATATATATATATATATATATATATATATATATATATATATATCATGAGCGCGAGTGAATGATGAAATAAATCCAGCCTACCACAAGAAAGAGAAAACAGAATATTTTTTTCTCAGGATAACTTAATTTCTAATTCGAAAAAATCCGTACTGGGGTGGGGGGATTCCAACCAAGCACACTGAGGCAGTGAACAACCGCTTTGGTCTCAATTAAAGTGAGCCTTTAATTGTCCAAGTTCCTCATGCTGGTGATAACTGTGTGTGGTGGAGCACACCAACTAGGGATCTGCGACGACGGAAGGGCATGACCCTTAGACCTCTCAGGCTGGAGCTTATCTACTTGGAGGTTCAAGAGGCGGGCTAAAAACGGCAACCTATCGAATGCCACCATTGATTCAATAGAAAAAAGGCATCTGTAATTCTCTGCCGCAAGCAATGGGAACATCCTCTAATCTCTCCGTAAAGACTATTCACGGGATAGGTACGGAATGATCCACTGTAAAGACGAACTCAACGTTACGAATATGGTTCAGCATTTTAAGAGTTGAGGGTGAAGCCAAAGAGTAAATTTGTCACACATAGTCCAATTTGGATTGAACGAGGCCAGTATATAGTGACCATTGTTCGACGATCACTAGCCCCCCGACATGTGAGATGGGAACATTAAAATGTCGAGAGCCCGTTCAAAAACTACGCAGGTGCAATAACCAGGATAACTTGGGATAAAGAGTTACGTCCAGAAACCGGAACTCGATCTCTAAAGCTTGTACGGAGATATATGGCAGCTGCCAGCTACAAACGACGCGCCATTAATGGAAGGCGAGGCGCGGAACAGTAGAGTGCAAAGTCCGACGAACAGGTTCGCCGATACACCCTCAGGGAGAAAAGAAATATTGTAGCAACTTGCGTGTACGTCCAAAATAGGACACACGCGAGAGTCGCTACACACATAAAGTACACAGAGAGAGAAAATCATACTTAGCGCCTTTTACGAGAATATCACACCAGTAAACGAAGCACAGTTATCTGTTAGAGTTGGTTGAGGCAATCTTAGGCAAACATTGTAATCAAAGCAGAATCCAGCATAAACCGGATAGCTATCACAATTAAACAAATACAAGAGAGATTAGAAAGCTGTCTCGATGGCAACATGCCACCGCCGATAGAGAATTTCACCCAATAGTCTGAGTGCCTCCCTTATCAATATGTTTGGCAGTAGCCAATCAAGAGGCAAGTTATGTCGATGCCGTCCAATTAATAAGCCGGCACATAAGAGGTGGTTGTAGCTTAGTTGGACGTGAAACCTGTAGGGCGTGGCTTAAATTGAGTATAAAACTGTGGGAAGCCAGAACAGTAAAGATGACTACTATTACACAGGCCTGCGTTTCAAAACTTTTTTTTCAAAGGTGAAGGGTTTTCCAACCTATTTAACATCATTTTTGCGTGCTGAATTCAAAAATATCATTCATTTTCTTTGGCCATGTCTAGTTTCTAAGATACACTCGATTTTTATTACAGCATATTTTCCCAAATGGCGCTATCATCCAAGCGTATATGGACTTTGTTTTTGCCACAGCTGGCCATGGGTTATCTTAAATAACTAGTTATTCATTCTCTTTTCAGGTCTAGTTGTGCAGTACGATGGATCGGAAGTGTAAGAACCATCCTAACAAATTTTGTTTCATCTGTTGACACGTGGTTCTTCCAGACCGTCAAGCGAAAATCACGGATTTTGTGAAGAAGGCTTATTACGCTTATTTTGGAGTCAAACTAGGGGACCAGCATAAGGCATTTGCTTCCCATATTCGCTGCAAAACATGTGTGGAGAACTTACGGGATTGGAGGAATAGGAAAAGAAAGAGTATGTTATTTGGTGTCCCAATGGTGTAGAGGGAAGGGAAAGATCACGTTGCTGACTGCTACCTCTGCATGACAAATTTAAAAGGCATCAATTGCAAGAACAAGCACCATTTTCAATACCCTGATGTTCCTGTTCCTGAGCCGGATGTCATTGTGGAATCAAGTTCTGATTCCGAATCTACTGACATGACTGATAAAGGTGAGTGTGGTGCATACGAGCCAGAAGAGGACGAAAGATCAGTGCCATTGACCCAAGCCGAACTCAACGACTTGACACGAGATCTGAACCTATCTAAAGAGTCTGCCCACCTGCTGGGTTCTCGTCTTCGAGAAAAACATCTACTTGCCCCAGGAACAACGTTCTATTTGTATCGGGAACGCGAGAGCGAATTCAGAAAATTCTTTGTTGGATGAAGCGTCTTCACTGATATACTGTAACAATATTGCTGAACTGATGGAATTAATGGGTATGAAGTATGTTGCCATGGAATGGAGACTTTTTATTGACTCGTCTAACAGAAGTCTCAAGGCAGTTCTTCTGAATAACGGAAATAAGGTTTTATCAATCCCTGTTGGATACTCGGCTGAAATGGAAGAGTCCCACAACAGCATAGAACGTCTGTTGTCTGCTCTCAATTACCAGGAACATAAATGGTTGATTTGTGGAGATCTTAAAGTTGTTGGACTCATCCTAGGACTTCAAGGTGGGTACACAAAGTATCCATGCTTTTTGTGCTTGTGGGATAGTCAGGCTGACGATCAGCATTATCTCAGACAAGAGTTGCCATCAAGACAAAGATTAGAACCCGGGTCACACAATGTTCTGTCCCACCCTCTGGTTTAACCAAGCAAGGTGTTACTTCCACCCCTACACATCAAACTCGGCCTAATGAAGAACTTTGAAAAAGCACTGGACAGGGAAGGTGGAGGATTTGCCTTCCTCCACCACAAGTTCAAACGAATCAGCATGGAGAAGCTTAATGCAGGTATATTTGATGTTCCTCAGATAAGAGAACTCATAAAAGACTAGTTTTGTTGATTCATTAAATCCTACTGAACTCTGCATGGCTGTCCCTTAAGTTAGTCACTGCAAACTTCCTTGGTAACCACAGAAGTCCTCAGTACCAGAAGATGATTGATGACTTAATGGAAAATTTCCGCAAACTTGGTGGGCGTATGTCAGTGAAAATGCACTTTCTTCGGTCCCATCTGGACTATTTTCCAGAAAATTGCGGAGACTTCAATGAAGAACAGGGTGAGCGCTTTCACCAAGACATCCGTGTCATGGAGGAACGCTATCAAGGCCAGTGGGATGTGAACTTTCTGGCTGACTACTGTTGGTGCCTTAAGAGGGATGTGGTGTCTGCTCGGAACAATCGGAGGTCACTGAAGAGACCATTCATCCATGAGTATCTTATTTTGTACTTTTTACTATTCATGCTATCTATTCAAAATATTCTGTAAACCTTCTGTGAGTAAATCGGGCCAATATTTGCTATTATGTGTTTCATTCACAACAAATATTTAGAAATATAGGAGTTTTTGATATGTGCTCATATTTCAAAAACCTGAGCTGATTGGGTAAAATGAGCATGATTTTCAGATTCAGTGCAAAAAAACTGAACTAACATCAGGTATTATATATTTGACCTTGAAAACAACGCAGACCAGTGTTATCATTATATCGCGTTATATATATATCGTTCAGTCTGAACTCTCGGATTTGCGTAATTCATCCTTGTATACATATAGTCGTGTACATAACCTAGACATTAAGGTGTAACGCTTAAAGGCTCTATTCGTCCGGCCTCCTTTAGACTTTGCTCGAACTTAATTCAGTTATAGCTTAGAACTTAAATAAATAAATTTCTGTAAAGTGCAATAAGTTATAGTTCAATAATAATTCTATTTTTGTTTCCGGTGCCGTTCCTCAATCTCCCTGCTTCAAGGCCAAGGCCTTATTATTGGGAAACCAACCGTTGCGCATTCTCCTCGCTAATCGCAATTCTTCGCTATTACTTAACTTCCGAAATATCGGTGTTCTACCCTGGTGTGGTCTATCTCCATCCTCCAGGCTATTTGACCCCGTTGCTAGTGTAAGACCACCCCTCGGCTTAGGGAACCCTATAGCATCAACAAATTACTTGTGGGTAGTAAGGAAGGGCAACGCAAACCAACTAGGGAATCTGTATCAAAACCGAAGTCCTTGCCAAAAGATTACACGATAACTCGGTAATTTATCATCCTTACTGGCAAACAGCGTCCCCCTTCCATGGTTCTGGGGTTGTCCTCACGATTTCCTTCAAGGTTCCCTCATTATTAGCGACCATCTTCAAGAGCCCCCATAATATCACTAATCGCAATTACAAAACATAAAACACCTATAATGCTGCCCTGAGGAACACTCTCCTCTTGGGGTTGCAGGTCAGAGCAGGTGTCTCCAACACCCACCATAAATGATCGAGATTCTAAGAAACAATAAAAGACGGTAAAAGACATCTCATACGCTTAAGACTCCGTATCTCCATCTAGTATCGTAGGCTTTCTCAATGTTGAAAATATCGCCAAGACTATGTGCTTTAACGATAAAACTCCGGACCGATCCCTCAAAACGTACTAAGAGGTCAAGAGTGCTATGACCCTTGCAAAAACCGCACTGAAATGGGGAAAGCAAGTGACTGGTTTCCAGGAAACAATTCAAGCTCACTAGCACCATCTCCTCTGACAGATTGCTCAGACAGCTGTTAAGAGCTATAGGCTGGTAGTGATCTGCATCCAATCCCTCCCTGCCCGGTTTGACAAAGGGGAGGACAATCTCGAGGCGCCATGGTGATGGGTAAAAACATGGCAGCGCGTAGAAGAAGGGACCATATAATATCAAAATGAATCTCGTCGAGGCCAGGAAAGTTAAATACTCTGTGCTTTAACGAGAAAACTCGGGATCGATCCCTCAAAACGTACTAAGAGGTCAAGAGTGCTATGACCCCTGCAAAAACCGCGCTGAAATGGGGACTAAGTGATTGGTTTCCAGGAACCAATTCAAGCGCACTAGCACCATCTCCTCTGGCAGGTTGCTCAGACAGCTGGTAAGCGCTATAGGCTGGTAGTGATCTGCATCCAATCCCTCCATGCCCAGTTTGACAAAGGGGAGGACAATCTTGAAGCGCAATGATGATGGGTAAGAACATGACAGAGCGTGGATGAAGGCACCATGTAATATAAAAATGAATCTCATCAAGGCCAGGAGAGTTAGACCAACAAAGAGACAATGCAGCACGCAGCTCGTGAACGGAAGGGAGTTCGTCATAAGATTGAGATGATGAGACTCTTCGTTTGATTTATAGGCTAGAAAAGCCTATCTGACTCTGCTGACGGCATGGAAATGGCTAGCCAGGGCGTTGCTGCAAATTGAGGTGGGAGTATACTGCCCTGGATCTCTACTCCGGATCTTTTTAATCCTCTTCCATATTTTTGCGGTAGCGGTCATAGAGGAAATTGGATGAAATGTAGCGACGCTATGAAGTTAGGGCGCTTAACGAAAGGTTATCTGACGAAGCGCCTGAGCACGGTTTCGGTCAACCTTGTTACCCAAGGTTGAGTTCCGCCAGAATCTGACATTAGATAACTTGTTCTTAACGGCTGTCGCACACTCAGAGGTGCATCAGGGCACGGTTGAGGGACCCGTTACGAACCGCTCAATTGGCCGCTAACCGAGATGAAAAATCCTTCCTCTTACCCCACGGCTTTGGTCACCGGGCTAGGGAGAATAACCATCATTGGTCGCTGCAGAAGATTCTTTCAAATAACTTCTGAAGTCGTCAAGAATCTCACCCTAAGTGGCTGTCAGGCTAGAACTACCGCGGAGACGGGCAACGTTAGGTATCTTGGTGTGAGAGCGATATTTCGAATGTATATCAGGAATAGTTCTGACATTATTAGTAGATGGGCGTTTATATGGTACAAGGGTGTCGGAACTCGAACGTGATGGTCGGTTTCACCCGGTGTCACACAAAACATTTGAGCAAAGACGGCCAAAAGGTGAAGTTTGGGCTCAAGATAGTTGGTGAGCCTCTCTCATGTCCAAACGCAGAGTCGCGCAAAGCGAGAACATCCTTTTCGTATAGGAAGATTGGTCAGGTTTTCAACGAAGCGCGGTAATCACCACCGCAGTTGGCACAACGCGGTGTTTTGACGCATTCAGGGACATGGTAATCAAAACCACAATTCAAACACGATCGAGGTTGCTGTCAGGCACGACCAACATGACCAAATTGGTTGCAATTGAAGCAACATCTGGTTAGTTTGACGTAGGGGCTTACCGGGACGTGAAAGCATCCAGCTTTAATATATTGGAGCAGTTACTGACGTTTAAACGTTAAAATCGATGTGGCAATTGGGACTCGAGCAGAGCTTGTAGTCACCCTGTGTACATGTTGACACTTTGGGTGCTAAGCTTACTCTAGAGCCGGGAGAGATCGTAGTCTCTTAATTCATTTGAACAGGAGACAGCTTAGATCAAATTCAGACTCGAGTGGGGCAAAATAGTTACGGGTACTTCGGTAATCTAAGACAAACTTGGGAAAAGGTTGTGTTGAGAGTGAGATGATACCTCAACCACGATATCACTACTGCCTTTTGACCATATCCAGCGGGTTTCACCACAGCGGGACTCAAATGATTCATTGAATTCAAACACATCTACTTTTGCAAGTGGGAGTTAAGATGAGAAATTCAAGAGCAGAAAGCGGGGATAATCTAAATCTGGGTACCATCGTTGGCACAGGGATCCAACGAGGGAGGGAAGCCTGAATGGGGAAACTGAAGAACATTTGGAACCAGAACCCTTACGATAAGCGGAAGTTTTAGGATTATGATAAACCATAGCAAACAAATTTGACTTCAGATTCTCCCTCGGGACTCCGCACCACGGAGGCCTACAAGGGCCCAGTGCTACTGCAGCTCTCGATTCGGTTGCGTCCGGTATGTCTTCTTAGAGAATGGATACGGATCCACCTCACCATTTTTATTGGCCGAAGAGGCTGCCGGAGTTATCATACACACGGAGAAAAAGGCCACTGATGGGTCTCGCCGTGGGCAGCCAGCAGCAAACGAAGGCGATGGAGACGCCGAACCACCGACCTTCATTAAAGAAGAAAACAGAATCTGTCCGAAAAAAACAAGCAGAGGTCAGGTAACCATCAGGGGCACTAGATAAGAGAAAAAAGGGGGCGAAATAAAAGGCACTAAAAGAAAATAATTTGAAGGGAGATGAAAAAAGAATGGTGTAATAAGGGTCTAGTTCACAGCATCAGGGGACCCCAAGGAGCAACAGAGATAACCCATCTTGCCACAGGAAGACCAGAGCCTGTCTAGGACCAACCCTGAAAAAGAAAAGGTCCCCGAGAGAAAGAAAGATGGTGGTGGTAGAGGAAGGTATATATATATATATATATATATATATATATATATATATATATATATATATATATATATATATATATATATATGAGGAATTAAACCACATTCTCCGAAGACAATTTAATTCAGAACAGTTTCGATGTATCTCACACCTTTTTTCAACTGACACTGGATAGAAAATATAAGAAAAGTGCTTACAAACATAACACAGGGTCAGGTCGTGAAAGATCCCCTCTTTTTTCCCCCAATCCCCTACTTGTGGCTAATCAGGGGGGGAAGTTAAGCCTAAACATATTGAAGGGCGGACATTTTACTATTTTGTTTATTTGCTTTCTTATTACAGGATTAAAAGAAAATTGACCATCAGATACATTTAAATTAGAAACTGACGATATCAAGTTCGATTCTACGATTCTTCTCTTAACATAGTTAGCCGATTTAAATACCATTTTACTTCCATTGAAATCGATCGAATGATTCAAGTCTCTAACATGGCAAAATATTCCACTGCTTTCGCTGCACACTCTAATATCTCTTTTGTGTTCATACAATCTCTTGTCTAGATTTCTCCCCGTTTCCCCTATATAAACTTTATGGCAATCGTTGCATGGTATTGCATATACTCCTATGTTATGATGTTCTTTGGGTTTCCTGGCAATCATCAATTGGTTTAAGGAATTATTATATTTAAAGGCTAGATTAATACCCGCATTTCCAAATATGTCCTTTAAACTATTTAATTTATTATTAAATGGCAATGTTATACATTTGTTGAAGTCATTAGTGCGGGAAGGCTTATTACCATAGAATGTTTTCCTAGCTGCAAAATGGGCAGACGATATGAACCAATCGGGGTAATACAAATTAGAAAAAATGGTCCTCATAATGACAATTTCATCATCTAAATAGGAAGGATGACATATTTTGTATGCTCTAAGGAAAAGGTTAGAAATTACCGATTTTTTAACAGTATTATCGTGTAACGAAAAATAATGTATAAAGGCATTCGAGTGGGTTGGTTTCCTATAAACGTCAAGTTTTAATTCATGATGATCTTTATTAATGAGTACATCTAAAAAGGGTAATCTATTATCATATTCCCATTCATATTTAAATTTGATGGAGATATGCAAATTATTCAAATTATTAAAAAAGGTATCAAAATCATGGCCATCAGGCCATACATAAAATACATCGTCAATGTACCTTAACCATATAAAGTTAGGGGGAGAAATTGTGGGAAGGAGTTCAGTCTCAAAATATCGGAGATAAACTATTTCCCATGTTAAGGCCAAATATTTGTCTATAAAACTCATTATTTACTCGAAACACATTGTCAGAGAGACAATGTGTTTCGAGTAAATATATATATATATATATATATATATATATATATATATATATATATATGGTACAAAGATACGAAGGGAACGCCCATCACATAGTTCAAACCAATGGAAAAACACAATAACAAAACAAAGAAATACCAATAAAAAGATCATTAGGCAACTAATAACAGACATATGCATCCCCAAAACGATATACACACAACAACGCCGTGTATATGAATGGAAATAGTGGGTGAAAAAACAAAAACATTTTAAACGATTATCCATGATCATAGCAGAGACACGTGGTGGGGGGAGGCAATGCGAATGATATTACACTAATAAAGAGTGACAACATGCCGCATTATGAAGTTATTTCATTTAGTACAAGTTTTTTAAAACAGGGTCGAGTTTGCATAAGCCAGGGGAGATATTTATATTAGGCAACATTCCAATTAATGAACACTCGACAATATTTCTTTTTGTGAAATCAGCGGAATGATAAAGGAATTTTGCAGAGTTTCAGTCAATGGGGTGGTTATTTTCGGATAAATGTAAATATATTATGTTGGTAAATTCTTGTAGATAAAGATTTACCAGTTTGCCAGAAGTAAGGTAAATTGCAAATAGAACATTCTATAGAATATAATCCACCTTTTTTCTTGTATTATTGTGGACTAACATTTTATAAAAAGTAGATTCATATCTAAACTTTACAGACATATTAAGTTGCTTAAAAGTACGGGTGAGACCAAAAAATGGTTCCAATTATGGCAAGATAAGACAATTTTTATAACTGAAAACTGGTGGGTTATCAGTTCTATAAAAAGTTTTCTTAGCAAAGTTTAATGAAGTGTGCAAAAATTGACGCAGGTAACTAAGTTTTTTACCTATTTCAAAGATATTGGACAATTCCTTATCCAAAAATTCCGGACTAACAAGGCGTAATGCACGCAGAAACATAGAAGTGAATACAGATCTTTTAATTTTAACACCGTGATAAGAATAAAAGTGAATATATGAACTGGAGCTGGACGGTTTGTAATAAACAGAGAATTTAAAACCTGACGGCGTCCTGTGTATTAAGAAGCCAAGAAAAGGAAGAGTCCGATTTTCCTCAATTTCAAGGGGAGAGAACTAAGATTACATAGAAAATTGTGAATATCTTTTGAAGAAGGCCAAAGACATATAATATCATCAATGTAACGGTACCATACAATAGGAAAATCGAGGATTTGGGGCAAGAATAACGTCTCAAATAATTCCATATATAAATTAGAGAGGGTGGGTGATAAACAACCCCCCATCGGAAAACCAAATTTTTGAAGGTAAAATTTGTCATTCAATGAAAATTTACAATTTCTAGCACAAAGGGAAATAGACCTTAGGAAAGTATTGACCGGTACAGGCAGATCTAAATTATATAATTTATCGTAAAGGAGAGGAAGAAGATCTAATGGCACTTTAGTAAACAAAGAACAAACATCGAAGCTGACAAGAATGAAATTGTTGGAGTAAGGTATTGTATTAATCTTCTCTATAAGTTCACAACTATTTTTAATATGAGATTGGAAGATGGACCCCACAAGCGGGGATAAGTGATTCACAAGCCATTTTGATAAGGAATATGAAGCAGAGCCTAATGAACTTATAATGGGGCGCATAGGATTATAGGGTTTGTGAGTTTTTACCAAACCGTACATATATGGAAGAGAAGCGTTGCTAGATTTAAATTTAGTAATTAAATTAGGAATTTTTTTTAAAGGAATCGAATATTTTTAGGAAATTCACTGTTAGTAGTTAATGTAGGGTCTATTTGTAGGACATCATAAGTAGATTCATCTTCTAATAATAAGTTCATTTTTTCAATATAGTTCACTTTGTCCATAATAAAAACGTCACCAGATTTGTCTGCTTTTGTAATTTGTATAGAGGGATTTTTTCGAAGATTAGATATAGCACCGTTATGCAGTCTGTTGTCACTCTTTATTAGTGCAATATCATTCGCATTGCCTCCCCCACCACGTGTCTCTGCTATGATCGTGGATTAACTCTTAGCCCTAAATGTTTTCTTCCTAATGATAATCGTTTAAAATGTTTTTGTTTTTTCACCCACCATTTCCATTCATATACACGGCTTTGTTGTGTGTATATCGTTTTTGGGATGCATATGTCTGTTTTTAGTTGCTTAATGATCTTTTTATTGGTATTTCTCTGTCTTATTATTGTGTTTTTTCATTGGTTTGTACTATGTGATGGGCGTTCCCTTCGTATCTTTGTACCCTATATAAGGTTGTCTTCTCCATTTTCATGCTATTCCTTGAAAATAAACTTGCAAATATAGTTCGAAAGTGCTTGGATTAATTTTTTCATTTTCCTGTGGATTAATGTTCATATATATATATATATATATATATATATATATATATATATATATATATATATATATATATATATATATATATATATGAGGAATTAAACCACACTTCAAGACATATCTATTCCAGAACAGTTTTGGTGTATCACACAGCCTCCTACTTCATATGGTTAAGGTATATTGATGATGTTTTTTTACTATGGCCTGATAATCTTGATTTTGACCGTTTTTTCAGTAACTTAAATAATTTGCATGCTTCAATTAAATTTAAATATGAGTGGGAAGAAGACAGCAGATTACCCTTTTTAGAGGTCCTTATCAACAAAGATTACCATGATATAATATTATCTGTATACAGGAAGAGAACTCACTCAAATGCATATATACATAATTTTTCATGCTATGATAATACTATTAAAAAATATGTAATATCTACCCTGTTTCTTAAAGCATATAGAATATGTCATCCTTCTTATTCAGACGAAGAAATTGTTAAGATCAAGGCTATTTTTTCAGAACTGTATTACCCAGATTGGGTTATAACATCGGCTCATTTTGCAGCTAGGAAAACTTACTATTGTAATAATCCTGCACGTTCTACTGACTTCAGCAAATGTATAACATTGCCATTTAATGACAAACTAAATAAGTTAAAGCACTTATTTCACGAAACAGGAATTAAAATAACTTTTAAATATAATAATTCTATAAACCAAATGATGATTTCCAGGAATCCTAAAGATCAACAGGATAAAGGGGTATATGTAATTCCATGTAAAGTTGTGAAAATGTTTATGTAGGTGAAACGGGAAGAAATTTAGATAAGAGATTGTATGAACCTAAGAGTTCGCAATTAAATTAGTGGAGTATTTTGTCATATCAGAGATTTTAATCATTTCATCGATTTTCAAGGAAGTAAATTGGTCTTTAAATCAAAAAAATATGTCAAAAGAAGAATTGTAAAACTGGCCACCCCTAATGAGGTAGTAAATTATGTCCTCCCTGAGATTAGCCCGAGCAGGGAAGTGGGTCAGGTAACATGATTTTTGTCTATCAGGTCAGAAGTGTATACGGAATTATCTGTAATTTTCTACTCAATTGACAAAAGTGTGTGATACACCGAAACTGTTCTTGAATAAATATGTCTTCAGGAAGTGCGTTTTAATTCCTCATCAACCTAGCGATAGCTCATCAATTTTCATATATATATATATATATATATATATATATATATATATATATATATATATATATATATATATATATATATATATATATGTATATATACGTGCGTAGCGAAAGGAGAGATTGCTTGATTGGGGCGGGGGTCACCAGTTCATTCTTAAAACAAATATTTCTTCTCAGCTTATGAAGTTTGGGATTTGAGTTCGCTTATGAGGGTGTTCACCAAATAGATTCGTATTTGGATTTATAAACTATATGATAAAAGCAATTTTATTTTGTACTCGATGTTTATCAGGATGTATGCCTGGGGTCGGTGAGTATCAATGCCTTTTTCGGTGGAAGGAGTAAATGTGAATGCGGATAGAAAGAATTTTGAATCCTATCCACCAATGACTGCTTGAGAAAGTGAATTGGTGGAGAAAGTCCTTACTCGGTGATTGGAGCACAAAGTAAAGAAGAATGGAAGAGACTTTTGCTGCCTGGGTTGATGGGACCGACTGTGTAGTAATGTGGAGTTAGACTTGGACATAAAAAGGGAGAAAATATATAGGGTATTCTGTATTGTGTATGTTTGTATAAATATATATATATATATATATATATATATATATATATATATATATATATATATATATATATATCAGTAGTGACTCCGGCCCTCGGGCTTTCGTACCTGGCCCGAGTATAAATTTATTAAAGTGAACGTGCATTTGCCAGCTGACTTAATTTCTGCAGTTCATATATTTTCGTTCAGCAGCGTCTGGCTGTCGTCTTAGAGGTTCCCTGTGTCAAAAAATATCATTCGTAACAGACGTTCTCTGGACATCGTTCACACGCGTTTGACTCGGGCTCAGAAGTTACAGCCAGAGTTGTTATCTATAATCGTAAAAAAATAAAGTAATTAAAATTCAATGTTTTCTTGAAATAATAAATTTCTATAGATATTAAGATTTAAATTCCAATCTAAGAAAGGTTTCCGTTCTACAATATTCTTAAAGGAAGGAAAAATTATCCAGCAACTCGGGCTAATACGAACGAGCCTGGTAGGTGTAAAAGATTAACTGACATCTGTTGTCAAGAGTACAGTAGACGCGACAGTCGGAACGGTCTGGCACTGGCTAATGTTTACTGTGCACGCCACTGTCGTTATTTGATTGTTGTTATTATGTGTGTAAAGATCAGTTGTGTTTTGCAAGCTTGCTTTATTTTTACCTTTAACTTATAAATGGAGAGAGGCATGTGCTATATATATATAAAAAAAATTAGCTATTTGTGAAAAGCATTTCGAACGAATTAGACAAGAAGAAGGAGCTTCAAGATAGGGTATTATACGAGTTCGCCATCAAACCGAGACGAATGGAGTTCATGAATAAATGAAGTGAGTAATTTTTATATTAAAACTATATTTCTGTCTTATTGTTAAATTATCAGTGCACATATAAGTCTGCGGTGTGCATTGCGTCTCTTACCTTATTTTATATATGTCTTATGGGAAATCTGTGATGAGCCCGAGTGATGCTGATGACCTGGAGTCACCTCTGATATATATATATATATATATATATATATATATATATATATATGAGGAATTAAACCACATTCTCCGAAGACAATTTAATTCAGAACAGTTTCGGTGTATCTCAACCCAGTTGAAAAAGGGTGTGAGATACACCGAAACTGTTCTGAATTAAATTGTCTTCGGAGAATGTGGTTTAATTCCTCATCTTTTCTTGCGATATTGCATTAATTTTCATCATATATATATATATATATATATATATATATATATATATATATATATATATATATATATATATATATATATATATATATATATATATATATATTGAACAATGGCGTGGTGTGACTTTTGAAGATGAAGAAGCAATTTAAGTTTTACAAAAATAAATATGTTGTTCATTAAAAATAACTATAAAATTGTAAGTTACTCACTTTATTTAAATGTTATTTTTTAATGTAATTTTTAAAAACTTTATTTAAATTTTAAATTCGCTTCTGTAAGTATGCACAACCAGCTAGCCAAAATTTTCTATCATATTGGCCTACATTGTATTTACGAGTGCAACACTGTTTTGGTGTAGGCCTACCTGTTTTAATAATAGTTTTTCTTTTATTATAAGTCATCGCACTAAACTTCCTTTTTAATATTATTTTTCAATAATACAATCGCATTTTCTCCCAACTTCATTTGCATCTATTTTGTTTAAAAGGGGGTTATCATATGGGGGGAAGAGGAGCATATCCTTCGTTATAATTTTTATTTATTCTATTCATCTTAATTTTTCTTTCTCTTGATGCAGCTTCCTCGAATTTTTTTCTTCTTGACTGAAATTCCTTATTTCTTTAAGTTGGCTCTTCAAACGTTTTCTTTCCGTTTTCCTTGACTTCCGTAGTCTTCTTGGCTGGGTTGTTCCTTAATTTTTGTTGTTCTTTCTTGATGCATCTTCATTTTCTTTCTATTATCTTGAGTTGCTGATTCCTTTGTGCTTCTTGTTGAGTCAGTCCTTCAAACGTTTTCTTCCGTTTTCTTTCTTGAGAGATCTTCATAAAAGTTTTGGGACCGTTGAGTTTCGAACGCGGTACCGCTGGATTTAAATGACAATACTCTAGCCACACGACTGGCCTTAGTCCGTCTTTTGCTCGTAAGTTTATCGGCCATTTATATTATCGAGTTAGAAGGAATTTTTCTCTGATACATTTTTTTCACATCTACAATCACTTAAAAAAAATGAATAAACAATACGTCACACTTATCCAAGCACTGCCTCATGACTACTGATCTCAAAGTACGATGCGAGACTATGGTAGGCCCGCAGAATCCCGGAAATATTAAAAAAATGCTTGAGATATAAGAGCTTAACCATACTAGAGTTTTTGCTATTTAGCTGCTTTCTTTCTCAAAACCAGTATTTAAAAATAACCTAAAAAATTGTTTAAGCTTCAGAGCATAATATGTCAATGTGTCAGATAATTTATTGCCTTTTCCTAGATTCTGGCAACCCTACGACTCGGCTACCATCCCTTTCTCCGAGAGACAAATTTCAAGAAGCTTATGGGAGTGGTTAACGTTTGAAACTTTAACAGAAAACTAGAAAATATCGAATGTTCTTGCAGCTCTTCACCCCTCTAGTTTTTTATTAAAGTATAGGAGTCGCCAGTGACGGGGGTGTTAAGTAAATAGTATTGTAGACGACAAGGTTACCAGTTATGTACGTCCGGATTACGGTGAATCTATTGTATGTGAATGAAAGTGGTTTCTGTAACCACTACCATATAAGGACGTGACGAGTTCCAGTTTATAGGTGAAGAGTGGCATTACGGCGAATTATTTATCTGACTACAAAGATAAATGATTTTAAGCTAGTCTTCTACTTGACTGGGCTTACCGAAGGTTTTAAGGCAAAAAAACCACTTTATTCTAATAACGGAATATTACGATGCAAGCGGCGCGACATGGAACGTAACTAGGCCGAAGACTAGTAGTCTATATATTATCAACGCAAGTACGAGTTAAGGGGGCGAGACAAGACTCGGCGAATTAAATGCGGGAGCGCGAGTGAAGTCGTTACGATTGAATGTCTTAATCATTGAATGAAATCGGAATCTCTCTTACTCTCTCATTTATATATATATATATATATATATATATATATATATATATATATATATATATATATATATATATATATATATATATATATATATATATATATATATATATACATATATAAATATATATATATATATATATATATATATATATATATATATATATATATATATATATATATATATATATATATATATATATCCATAACCCTATATTTTAAGAACGAGATTTTTTGAAGGTTTAATTATTTTTTTTCTTTTAGTTCGGTTGTCACCTAAAAGTAGATTTAATTTTTTTATCAAAGTTATTTCTAATAATTCCTTTAGAAGAAGAAGAAGAAGAAGAAGAACTACAGAACTACAGAATCTAGGACCAGCAAAGACCCTAAGGTCCGCTCGAGGCTAGTCCGCTACACTAAATCAAAAACTACGATACACCCTTATCTACGAGTGTATCTCTAACATGCTATTTTTTTTTATTTATTTTAATACTATCTACTGTACACACTTATCTACATGTGTACATTATCGTGTAATTTTAACTAATCAAACTAGGGGTCGGGGGAGATAGAAAGTTTTTCTTCTCATCTTCCGCAGCCACTCGACTGCTAGTGGTGAAAAGCCAATTTAGGGATAGAGACTACTTATAGGATAAGCGGAAAAGAAATGGGACATCTAAGCTACACATGCCGAGAATCGCCGGCATCATTTTTAGTCATCATAATTTCATATCCTTAAACCTCCGCTCCAAACTCTCTCTCTGCAAGGACGTTTAAATTCACAGTGCTCAACTACGTTATATTTAAACTATTCAAATGCACGTCGAGACGATTTTTGAACATATTAACCGAAGTGCTATCTACTACGTGGGTGGGCAGCCGATTCCAATTTTGAGTAACTTTAAATGTAAAATAGTTTTGGGCTATACTAGTGTTAAAACGCTTGTTCACTAATTTTAACCCGTGCTGACGAGTATTTCCCCTATGATCCAGTTCGAACAGATTGCGAAAGTCAACGTTTGAGAAACCCTTTAGTATTTTAAATACTTCTATTAGCTGGCCACGTAATCTTCTGCGTTCTAGCGATGGCAAATCTAAAGCCCTGAGCCTTTCCTCGTATGATCTATTCCTCAGCTCTGGAATTAATTTCGTAGCCCTACGCTGCACTCTTTCTAATTGCGCGATATCTTTCATTAAATATGGAGCCCAAAATTGAACAGCGTATTCGAGAAGTGGCCGCACAAGGGATTTATATAAAGGTAAAATTACATCCTTAGATTTGAAGGTGAAATTACGCGCGATATAACCCAAAACGCGATTTGCTTTTTTACACGCATCCGCGCATTGCTTCGAGAATTTAAAATCGTCTGAGACTAATACTCCCAAGTCTTTTTCTAATTTAACCGCGTCGAGGACTTGGCCTTTCATGGTATATTCTACTCTTAAATTATGGCAACCCAAGTGCATTACCTTGCATTTGCTTAAATTAAATTCCATTTGCCACTTGTCCGCCCAATTGGCAATCGAGTTTAGGTCCCCCTGCAATTTATCGACATCCGATCTTACATAGGCACGATTGCCCAGCTTCGTGTCGTCCGCAAATTTCGAAATCCGACTAAGTATGCCTTTATCTAAATCGTTAATATAAATTAAAAACAATAAAGGGCCTAAAACAGAGCCCTGCGGTACCCCACTACTAACGCTGGCGCAATCTGAACATTCCCCATTTATTACCACCCGCTGCGAGCGATCTTTCAGCCAATTTCTAATCCAGTTTAAAATCTTACCAGTCACCCCAATCGCTTTAACTTTCATTAATAACCTTTGGTGGGGGACGGTGTCGAACGCCTTTTTAAAGTCTAAATATATTACGTCTACAGCTTTGCTTTCATCGTACACGCAAATCATTTTGTGGAAGAATTCGAGCAAGTTAGTCAAGCACGATCTCGCACGCCTAAATCCATGTTGGGTATCGTTAATCAGCTTATTTGCCTCGAGGTGGCTCACTATTCTATCTTTAATTACAGATTCTAAAAGCTTCCCAACTACCGAAGTTAGACTAATAGGCCGAAAATTCGTTGCTTCAAATCTATTCCCCTTCTTAAATATAGGTGTAACGTTTGCTCGCTTGAAATCCAACGGAACTACGCCATCCTCTAATGAGCGATTGAAAATTTCACGCAATGGCTTAACGAGTTCATTTTGAAGCTCCTTTAAATGAATTGGATATACCCCATCGGGGCCCGGAGATTTCGACTTTTTCATTAGCTTAATAAATTTAAGGATTTCCTCGTCATTTATAGTTACATCGGATATGCAATCATCAGTACTACGAACTTCCCCAATTAACGATTCCAATTCGGAAGAATCTTCCACAGTAAACACGCTCGTAAAATGCTCATTTAAAATTTTGGACATTTCCTGCGGAATTTCAGTCAAACGACCATCCTTATCTTTGATCGGCCCTATCGATCCTTTTACGGGTTTCCTATTATTTACGTACCCATAAAACCGTTTCGGTTCCTTCTTCGAATCCTTTGCGAGGTTTATTTCATACTTCCTCTTCGCATCTCTGACCGCACGTTTAACTTCCCTACGAGAATCTATGTAATTTTGCCGACTTATAACTGACCCATTGTTTTTATGAATTTTAAATTTTCTATTTCGGTCCCGGATTAAGCGTAGTATTAACGGACTAAGCCACGGAGCTCTCACCGACTTCCCGTTCTTACGCACATACTTAACCAAATCAGAATTCACACGAAGCAGCGTACATCTCTCCTACCGACCTGTTCTCGAATCGTATTCCCCAGTCTATATCCTTAATCCTTTCGCGAAAAATATCGAAATCACAGCTACCAAAACGAGGGATGAGCTGCGAACTCATTCTAACTTCTACGCAGGTGTTTAGTTCGAATCTAATCGCATTATGGTCGCTGGAAGCTAAATGTTCACCCACACGTACGTTTTCTAACAATGACTCATCGGTTGCCATGATTAAATCAAGAATATTGCTATCACGAGTAGGCTCTTCCACTTTTTGTACGAGAAAATTCTCCAACATAAAGTTTAATAGCCTCTCCCCCGGTTTATCAGAAGTAAGGTTGCTAAAGTTAACATTAGGTAAATT
Organism: Ceratothoa steindachneri; assembly: GCA_963969495.1. Lineage (NCBI taxonomy): Eukaryota > Metazoa > Arthropoda > Malacostraca > Isopoda > Cymothoidae > Ceratothoa > Ceratothoa steindachneri. Next base: position 113,535,959 of record OZ018328.1, read on the forward strand.
AAAATCGCCGCAGACTAATGTGGTCCCTTTTCTAATCCAAGACGTAAGCGTATCGAAGAGTGCAGCATCTTCTCTTTCCAAATGGCAAGGCGGACGATATACTACGACTAAGTTAATTTTATTTATAGCATCTAAACTTAGCTGGACTAATAAAGCATCACTTCGCATATCATCCTTAGACGAGTCCATCGTTATGGCGTTTAGATCCACTTTTATATACATTAATACGCCCCCTCCTCTACCGGTTTGTCTATTTCTGTAATGAATTTTGTACCCCGCTATATCGAACTCGCAAACACTGATCCCCGTATGAGTGTCTAACCATGTTTCACTTAGGAATACGAGGTCGAAATCACCCTCTAGAATAACGGCTTTTATTTCGGCAATTTTATTTTTTAAGCTACAAACATTCGCATATATGCATCCCAGTTTGCGCTTTACGTTAACTCTTCTATAACACTCAGATCCGTTCCGTTTCCCTGCACCCCGTCGATAGTGCCCCCTTCACGCGCGGGCCGGCCCGGCGCATCGGCATCACGTGGCCGCGCAACTCTCCTACCTAAAATGCTACGTACGGACTCGTCTAAGATCCTACCCAGCCGACTATTACCCACATCGCTTAGGTGAATTCCGTCCTTTTGGAAAAGTGACGGTTGGTCCTGGAATGTATCCCATACGTTAAAAAAGCTAACACCAGTTTCTCGACACAACCGCTTAAGACATTCGTTAGTATAGATCGCTCTAGATTGGAGGCGCAACGTGGATTTAAGTCGGGGGAGAACACCAATAATTCCCACGTTGGTTGCTTTGGATTTCGCCGTATCTATCATGGTTCTGGCACGATAAACTATATCTTCCGGGGTGGTGTCATACCTATGGACGTCGTTGCCCCCTACCATCGTGATGATCGTACGTTCACCACGCGTATCTTCCAATTTCTCGATCTCGGCGGCCACGTTGTTAATGCGGCCACCGGGATAGCAAAAGCGCTTACGCTTAGAAGGGTTACGCGCAGCAAACTCCTGATCCTGCCTTCTAATTAAGGAGTCCCCCATTAAAACGGTTTCCTCTTCCCCCTCGATAGGGGTTAGCAACGCGAAAGGGTTCGAACAGAGTAAAACGAAGTTCTGATCCCTCGTTGGTCTAGCCCCATTTCTAGCACTTCGAAATTGCGAATCCTGAGGCCTAAACGAGTTTAAAATTCGTTGTTGCTCGTCAACAATTACCTGATGATTCGAATTTGCAGGCCGCCTATCTCTATTACTATTTTCCCTCCCGCGCATGTCGTGAATAGCAGAATCTAGTTTGGAATTTAAGTCATCGACTTTACGGTTAGTCGAGATCACATCCCTTGCAACGGTATTTAATTCAAGTTTGATCTCGCTGATAGCACTTGACAACTTGCGTTCAAACGCTTCGTTCAACATACAAAAGCGACATATTCTAATTTGCTCAAGGTTCGAGGGAACGTA